>CM035790.1:35985203-36122703 GCA_020466265.1 Siphamia tubifer
TATTTTATCATTTATTTATATTTATATATTTAAACTTACTATTTATTCATGTTGATTGTTCATTCATATTTTGTTTCTGCACTCCTTCTATGATGTTTTGTGTGAAATGACAATAAATTATTGATATGTTTACATGTAAATCAAATACTCATCATTATTAGACTATAATTAACAGTCTCTTCTTAAACAAAAACTGATTCAAAATGTTTTATTTCATAGTCTTTTGACATTATTGTGTTTTAAATATATGTTAGTGTGTTGTGGTTCTACTTTCTGTCTGTCAGGGTCAGGGTCAGGGTTAGGGTCAGGGTCAGGGTCAGGGTTAGGTTAGGTTAGGAGAAGAAGAATGTGCACGGGCACTAGGGCCCATTTTAAGCCTTATTAAAAATCTATATATCCCCTCTTTTTCCTAAGAAACATAAAAGGGATTAAAAGTTTTTTTTAAAAAAGGTAAAAAGCAATAAAAATACTGAGGCAATAAGCCATAAAAAATAGAAAGAAAGCAATAAACCAGCCTGGACCAGCCCCCCTTCCTGCATTTATACATGGACGTTCATCTATAGTCTGTCCGTCCATGGGAGTGGATCTCTCCTTCAATGTGGTTCTCCTCAAGATTTCTTCTTTTTCCCACTGGGTTTGGAAGTTTTTTCTTGCCGAGAAGGAGGGTCTAAGGACAGGGGGAGGGTCTAAGGACAGGGGATGCCTGGGACTTTTCATGTATTTCTGTAGTTGATTATGTTTTTGTAAAGCCCTCTGAGACGACGTTGTTGTGATTTAGGGCTTTATAAATAAAATTGAATTGAATTGAATTGAATAAAATAATGTGATAAGATAATAAAATAATAAAATACTCTCCCGAGGGTCAGGGTCAGGGTCAGGTGCCCCACTCAGGTGTATGATGCAGGCAGGTGACATGGTTCCAGCAGGAATCTAAAATAGTCTTAAAAAGGAGGTATTCTGTGAGGTGTTAAAAGAGGGTTCCCTTAAAAAAGATGACAAAACAAAATCCTGTAAAACAACAGACATACATATAAAAAAATAATAATAAAATTATTTATATCTCTTATGATGTTAAAATAAAAGATAGGAACATTGAAATTGTCCCAAAGTGCAAATAAAAGAAGTGCTACATACTAACCCTAACCCTAACCCTAAACACATGAGAAAATCACATCAACACAAGATAAAATACACTCCAAAAACAATTCATAAAAAGGACAGGCTTTAAAACTTTAAAATCATGCATAAATAAAATTCATAAGAGAGAATATAAATAAGTAAGTAAATAAATAGATCAATAAATACAACTCATAAATGACCAGGAGAGTTTATCCTTAAAACTGATGCCCTCTCTCCTCTCTCTCCTCCTTCAGGGTCATATGGTTCTGCTGGTGTCATGGCTCGGGTCCGCCAGAAGATGGAGGCAGAGGGTGGATGGTCGGTCACCCCAGCTTCTCATTCAAGCCTCCGGGGTGACACGTACCCAGTTTCATAATCCATCTTCTCTCCACCCTCCGCCTCTCACACTGTGTCCAGTGTATTCTGGCGCATATACCAAATATTTTAAAATTGTCCATGCCATGTAAATTAAAATGTTTATATAAAACCGTGTCTCTGTCTTGTTTGTGGATGTGGTGGAGGTGCTGCTTCATTCTTGCCCTCAGAGGGTTTTTTGTTTCTCCCACATAGAGTTTGCAGCACCTCCCACACTTAATACCATACACTACATTTTTTGTGTTTAAATTTAGGTCTTGAGCAGTTGGAGCACCTGACCCTGTTATATTGTTTTCAATAAAATGGGTTTTCAAATAATATTTGTTACCATTTTGCTTTGTGTTTCCCACCCGAGCCAAACTGGAGCGCACTAAGAGGTCCTTAAGGTTTTTGTTTCTCCTATATGCGGAGATTATTTTGAAATCTCTGAGGTTTTCCTCCTTTAATTTCATTTCCTCAAAGTGCGCTTTTATTTTGAAGCCCAGCCCCGCTGTTTCCTGTGTGTATGTTGTTACCAGGGGAAGCTTTCCGCCCTCTCCGTTCACCGGTCTTTCATGCCCCTCCCCTCCTGCAAATAAGAGTCTGACCTCCGCTTTGATGTAGCGGAGGAAACGGCCAGAGTAACACATGGAACAGCGTGGTGGTGGCTTTTTCAACGTCCTCTGGGAAGGTACAGATTCTATGGAAGCGGATGAGTTGTGATTTAATGATTCCTTTAAATGTGTGTTTGGGGTGATAACTTGTCTTGTGTAAAAGTGCGTGTGTGTCGGTATGTTTGAAGTAAACGCGGGTAGCTAGTGTTTTGATTGCTTCATTTTGTGAAATGAAGAACACCTGTGTGTCCAGAAATTCTATTTCAGTTAACTGTGTGTTATGTGTTATTGTTATAGCCGGGTGATGTGTGTTTAAAACTGTTATAAACTTATTAAATTCTGTGGTGGAGTGTTGCCAGATGCCGAAGATGTCGTCTAAATAACGGAGGTATATGACGGGTAAGTGGGTGCATTTAGTGAATGCTGTACCCTCCCAGAGGCGCATATAAAGGTTGGCATAAGCGGGGGCGAACTTTTTACCCATCGCTGTTCCATGTATTTGCAGGTAGGGCTTTCCGTTAAACTCAAAGTCATTCCTGGTCAGACTCAGTTCCAGCAGTTCAAGGAGGTCGTTATCTGGTCTTTCAGGGTCTGGATATCGGTTGAATACATCCCTCACCGCCTGTAGGCCCAGAGCCGTATCGATGTTGGTGTAAAGTGAATTGATGTCTATTGTAAAAAGAAAGGCATGAGCTGGTAAGTGTAATCCTTTAAGTTTATTGATGAAGTCGTATGTGTCCTTAATATAACTGTTGTGTTTTTGTGATAGTGGGTTGAGAAAATGGTCGATATATTCTGCAATTCGATACGACTCTGAGCCGCAGTCACTGACGATGGGTCGGCCGCATGGAACCTCGTGAGGGACCGTCCACTTCTCTGGAGGTTTATGGATTTTTGGGAGGAGGTAGAATTGTCTGGGCCTAGGTTGGTCTGGCCCGCTGAGATAGTTGAGTTGTTTGCGTGATATGAATTGGTTATTATGCATTCTGTTGAGGATGGTCCGGATCATAATCTGTGTGTGTGGTTGAATGGATTTGGGTAATTGTATGTAATGTTGTGTATTATTTAACTGTCTGTTTGCTTCTAACAAATACTGGTGTAAGTCCATAATTACAATCTGTGAGCCTTTGTCGGCTGGTTTGATAATGATGTTTTTATTATTTCTAAGTGTTTTTATTGCATTTCTTTGTGTTATGGATAAATTGAATTGGGTTGGTGGTTTTATTCTATGTGTTTTGAAAGTGTCCAGATCCCACTGGATAAGTGATTGTATTGTGGGTGAAGTTGTTGACGGAGTCCAGGTGGATGAGTCGGTGAATGGTTCATGTTTGAAATTTATTGTATAATTGAAATGATCTAATAGTTTTAATTTTCTATGGTAGTTGTATAGGTCCTTCCGAAGCTCCATGCGGTCGACCCGACCAGGGGTGGGGATGAAGGTTAGACCCCGTTCCAGGACCTCCCCTTCTGCTGCTGTAAGTTTGAAACATTTGGAGAGGTTAGTGATATTTACTAGGGGAGCTGCTGATAAGCCCTCTTCTCCCCTCACATGTTTAGGTGGTCTAACCAGAGGTTGAGGATGCGGTCCGCCGTGTCCCTGGTCCAGTGGATGGGGTCGCGGGGCTGGGTCTTAAAAAGTAACTGGTTAAGCTCAGGTAAGAATACACATTTGTCTAAAATTTTCTCATTAAGAGCCCTCAGGAGAGTCTGCTGTGTCACGTCCAAACTAAAAGAAAAATTAATAACAGGGACATGAACCACAGCATTTGGGAACCTGCTCTCAGCCACCTTGAGCAATTGTTGCAACTGCTTCCATGTGGTTATGCTGGTCTGCTTGGCTAGGCAGTTGTTTAAGCCAGCTGCCAGGACCACCTTCTCCACCCTGGGGTCTGGACTAAGTTTCTCCAGCACCCCCTTGAGGTGGTAAAAGGAAGCCCCTGGGAAGCTTTATCATCCTGAAACCCTGACATACGTGCTAGATTTGAATCCCCTATTATTAATATGGGCTTGGTGACCTCCAGGGTCCACTCAAAGATCTTCCTAGTGGTCCTAGGATGCACCAGGGGCTCAGGGCGTGAAGTGGAGGCAGGCGCCAAGGGCAGATTTCTGTGGTTGGCTCTTGGTGGGGATTCAGATTGGGTACCATATGGATAATGTGTATCCTTTTTGGGTTCGCCCATCATCATTTTATCCTGTCCCCTAAGTGCCACTGTTGTGCCCAAAGGCGCCCGCTCCGGCTCAGCCCCGGGCTCCCCTGAATCTGGACCTGGTAGAGAAGCAGAAATGATGTCATTATTATTATCTTCAACCACTACATTGGAGTATATTGGGTGAGTGTCATGTGTAAATGAATATTCACTAGTGCTCTCCACAGACCATGTGGTCATCAGGGATGGAGAGACAGTGGATATGACATTATTTTCACCCACTGATCCTTTTTCTTCCCCTAGGGCCTCACCCCGTAAACCAGTGGAGATGTTGTGTAAGGTCACCGGTTCTATTATGGCCTGGACCAGAAGCGGTTTCCTACAAAGAGGTTGTACTCTCTGGGGGGGACTCAGGTCCTCCTCTCTTTTCAGGCCTCTGGGGCTATGGGGCTGTGTAGGGGGCCGTGGGTGGGTAATGGCCCCAGACGAGGCACTCCCTGGTGCGTCCACCCCCCGGTTAGGGTTAGGGTCAGGATTAAGTAGAGGGTGGTTAGGTTTAGGGTAAGGATTGAGGGGAGGGTGGTTAGGTTTAGGGTAAAGATTGAGGGGAGGGGGGTTAGGTTTAGGATAAAGATTGAGGTTAGGGTTAGGGTCCGAATTAGGTAAAGGGTCCGGTTTTCTTTTCAGGGCCTCTGCATATGAGCAGAGCCTGGGTGGACGCTGTGGTTTGGGTAGTGGTGGGAAATCCACTGAGTCCCCAAACCCAGGGAGCACAGGGTGAGTCTTGGTGGTCTGGGGGGCCTGCAAAAGTGTACTGAGGGTGTTTATAGAGGAGCTCGTGAGTTTCCTCCTGTAGCGGGTCCTGCCCCAGGAGATAGCCTTATTAAAGGCATCCAAATTAAACACCCCCAGGTTTTGCAGGCCTTCTGTTATTGCTTTGTTGTAGTGGTATTTTAATATCTGTAAATTATTCTCTAACCAGGCTGTAGTATTTTCTCTAATTCTTATCAGGGTCTCCTCCGTAGGTGAGGAGGGCTTAATAAAGGCAGTCAATTTGGAGGCCTGCTTCTGCATCCCTGGTGGACAAAGGCCTGTGGTAAGTGACCCCTCTAATACCTCTGAATGGTGAACTGCCTGAAGTAGTTTAAAATATCTTTTAGTCAGAGCTAAGGCTTCTGGTGTGAGATAATGTGAGGCTTCTTTGGACTCACCATTACGACAGGGGTTCTGGCCTCGTGTGCTGGTAGATTGCCACCGAGGAGTAGGCCTTTTAATGGCTCCCAGGGGCTTGGAAACATTTGCTACATGTGGCAACATGCTGTACAGGAAAATGGGCTTTGAGCAGGCTCCCAAAGGAATTAAAACTATTTAAAAATAAGAAAATTTAAAAAAGTTAAAAAATATTTTTAAAAAAAACCCTGTATGGTTTAAAAGAAAAATAAAAAAATATATTAAAAAAATGAAGTAAAAGCATACAAGCATAAAAAGATACAAAAAATCCAAAGATAAAATAGTAAAAGAAATGCACAAACCAGATTAAAATATCCAGTAATAAAATCACAAAAAAATAAGAAATTACACAGTAGAATAAACAGTGATAAAGGTTGTTTACACAGGAGGCAGGGCCAGATGGCCCCCCCAGGACCCAACTGTTCCCCCTCCCTGGGTCAAAATGTCCAGACTTGATCACTCGCTGGCAGATTAAGTCATTGTGGCTGGGTACAAGGTAAGAGAAAACCTCCTTTTTCTTACAGTGTGCACACTATCATTCAATACCCCTGTACTCACAACTGCACTCAGTGGATGGTGGTTTTTCTGTGTCCAGGATGAAGAGGAGGGGATGACGCTGTGGAGTCCTCGAGGAGAAGGATCTCCAGGTTGCAGGTCCTGTGTGTTGGGTCCTTTAGTTGGTACTAGGTCTCACTATACATCTGTTTCTTAAAATCATTTTACATCACTGTTACTGTGTTAAAATAATAAAAGAAATCTCTAAAAAGGTTTAAAAGAAAGCGGGGAGGAAGAGGTCCTCCCAGACCTGACGTTTCGCCTGTGTCGGCTTCATCAGAGGCATCAGGAGGAAAGAGTGAGTTCCTGGTTTAAATGAGGTTTGGAAGCAGGTGGCATAGGCATCTGCCCATTTCTGATTGGCTCCTGCTTCCTCCTGCCACTGGGTCAAAGGGTGTCCCAGGTCTCATGTCCTGGCTAAAGGAGGGCAGAGGTGACAGGGGAATGGTATATTATTCCTTTTATGTAAGGTTTAGGAGCAGGAATGGATCTTTTTCAATTGGTGCCTGCTCCTACCTGCCAATGGGTCCAGGGGTGTATATGCCCACTCATGTCCTGATTAAAAGATTAATAAAAAAGTAAAAAAAATATTTAAAAAATATAAATTTAAGAAGATAATTAAAAAATCAAAAATTAAAAGTTTTCCCCTCAGGGTGATATAAGATAGGTAATATGGGCCCTAGGCGCAGGCTAGGTTAGGTTTAGGAGAAAGAGTTCTGACACCCCAAAGGGGTGTCAGAACGTGCACGGGCACTAGGGCCCATTTTAAGTCTTATAAATCCATATATCCCCTTCTTTTTAAAAAAATAAAATAATACAGTGAGTTAGAAAGTAGAATAAAATGAAATAAAACAAAATAAAACACTCTCCCGAGGGTCAGGGTCAGGTGCCCCACTCCAGTGTACAGTACAGGTGGGTGACACGGCTCCCACAGGAATCTAAAATGGCCTTAAGAAGAGGGTGTTAAAAGGGGTATTAAAGGAGGGCCCCTTTCAAAAAGGAATGATAAAACCAAACTCTCCAAGTAGGGTCAGGGTCAGGGTTAGGGTCAGGGTCAAGGTCAGGGTTAGGGTCAGGGTTACGGCCATCGTCTGGCTCTGGCCAGTTGACATGTCTTACAATTATTGCACCTCCTTGGCGGAGGTATTTAAACCAGACTTCCATCCATCAGTTGAAGTAAATGTAAGTGTGTGTTTGTCTGGTGGGTTGGGGTCAGAGGTCATGGTCAGGGTGTTAAAGTAAACATAAGCGTGTGTTTGTTTCTTGTCGCTGTAGTTGTTTCTGTTGAAAGGAAGAAATATCTGGTGTTCACTTCATATGTGAATCTGTTTGTTAGTGTTTATGGACTGAGTCACTTCTATGAAAGCTCCTCCCATTTTATGTTAAAGCTCCTCCCATTTTCTGGAGAAAGGGACTTTCCCCGTTGCCATGGACACCTATGGGGTGAACCTTCTGCCAAACCCTCACAAACAGGTGTTTTATTCACACACAAGTTCATTGTGTTTTACAAAAGTCAAAGGTCATTCACAGGTTCTACAGGCGGGACAAACAATTGCCCCCATCCCCACACCCGTCATGTGACTTTTGGCAGTAACTTTTTTTTTTTAAATTTCATCAAAAACATACACAACATACAAACACAAAATAAATAAATCAAATAAAACATAGTAAGAGTCAACCTTTACAATAGGGTCAATAATCCTATTGTAAAGTTGTTCACTGTTTTTTGCTTCGTTTTAATGATTTTTTTTAATTGACTTTTTCTTTTAGGAACATAATAAAGACAGGTTTACTTTTGACACTAACTTTACACCTTCCTGACTCGCTTCTGCAGGATTTAGGATTTCTTCCCACGTGCCAGTGTCACAACAGTTTTGTAGTTTTCATGACTCAACAGCAGGGGGTGCTGTTGAGTCCATATGACACAGAACATGTTCTTCTGCTTTAATGTTCTGACCATGGCAGTGTGAGAACCACATGGACACACCCTCAAACTGCTTAACTAACCCTAACTGACCCTAACTCACCCTAACTGACCCTAACTAACCCTAACTCACCCTAACTGACCCTAACTAACCCTAACTCACCCTAACTGACCCTAACTCACCCTAACTCACCCTAACTAACCCTAACTCACCCTAACTCACCCTAACTGACCCTAACTGACCCTAACTGACCCTAACTAACCCTAACTCACCCTAACTGACCCTAACTCACCCTAACTAACCCTAACTCACCCTAACTAACCCTAACTAACCCTAACTCACCTTAACTAACCCTAACTCACCCTAACTAACCCTAACTCACCCTAACTCACCCTAACTCACCCTAACTAACCCTAACTCACCTTAACTAACCCTAACTCACCCTAACTAACCCTAACTAACCCTAACTTACCCCAACTAACCCTAACTAACCCTAACTCACCCTAACTAACCCTAACCACTCTCACACTATCAGAGTGACGGTCAGTCTGAAAAAGCCTCCATGACATCATGTTGTTCAGATACTTTCTCAGTAGTATTCAGATACTTTCTCAGTAGTATTCAGATACTGTCTCAGTATTATTCACATACTTTCTCAGTAGTATTCAGATACTTTCTCAGTAGTATTCACATACTTTCTCAGTAGTATTCAGATGCTTTCTCTGTAGTATTCAGATACTTTCTCAGTAGTATTCAGATACTTTCTCAGTAGTATTCAGATACTTTCTCAGTAGTATTCACATACTTTCTCAGTAGTATTCAGATACTTTCTCGGTAGTATTCAGATGCTTTCTCTGTAGTATTCAGATACTTTCTCAGTAGTATTCAGATATTTTCTCAGTATTCAGATACTTTCTCAGTAGTATTCAGATATTTTCTCAGTATTCAGATACTTTCTCAGTAGTATTCAGATACTTTCTCAGTAGTATTCAGATATTTTCTCAGTATTCAGATACTTTCTCAGTAGTATTCAGATATTTTCTCGGTAGTATTCAGATACTTTCTCGGTAGTATTCAGATACTTTCTCGGTAGTATTCAGATACTTTCTCGGTAGTATTCAGAAGCTTTCTCGGTAGTATTCAGAAACTCTCTCGGTAGTATTCAGATAGTCTCTCGGTAGTATTCAGATACTCTCTCGGTAGTATTCAGATATTTTCTCGGTAGTATTCAGATACTTTCTCAGTAGTATTCAGATACTTTCTCGGTCATATTCAGATACTTTCTCGGCAGTATTCAGATACTTTCTCGGCAGTATTCAGATACTTTCTCAGTAGTATTCAGATCATGTTAAGACAATAATAAAACAAACCCAAACTACATCGAGTGAAATTTCTGCCAAAACCTCAAACACAAAAAGTGTTTTATTTACAAACCAGCTGATTGTTAATTCAATTTTATTTATAAAACCCTAAATCACAACAACGTCGTCTCAGAGGGTTTTACAAAAACATAATCAACTACAGAAATACATGAACAGTCCCAGGCATCCCCTGTCCTTAGACCCTCCCCCTGTCCTTAGCTCCTCCCCCTGTCCTTAGACCCTCCTTCTGTCCTTAGACCCTCCCCCTGTCCTTAGCTCCTCCCCCTGTTCTTAGACCCTCCCCCTGTCCTTAGACCCTCCTTCTGTCCTTAGACCCTCCCCCTGTCCTTAGACCCTCCTTCTCGGCAGAAAAAACTTCCAAACCCAGTGGGAAAAAGAAGAAATGTTGAGGAGAACCACATTGAAGGACAGATCCACTCCCATGGACGGACAGACTATAGATGAACGTCCATGTATAAATGCAGGAAGGGGGGCTGGTCCAGACAGGCAGGGGCGGTGGTCCGGGGTCACAGGTCAGCACAGGCGAGATACTCCAGATCCTGTCGTCCATGGCTCCCGTGCAGACACTGTCAGGAGAGCCACCACTCCCCCCAGGGGGGGAGGGGGTAAAGGGGACACCAGGTGACTAGTCATGAACAGACTTGGTATGAAAGATAGGTTATAAAAATGACAGAAACAGATGTGAGGGAGAGAAAGAGAAGAAAGAACTCAGTGTCTGTACTTCCCCCAGCATTCTAACTCCTAGGGCAGCCTAGACTGAACTGTGACTCATACATCATGTATACATGATATATGAGTCACATCATTTTTAACTAACCTGACCATAGTCTTTCTCAAACAGGAATGTTTTCAACCTAATTTTAAATGTAGAGACTGTTTCTGCGTTTTTAATATTAAAGGGAAGATGATTCCATCAGACAGTAACCATGGTAACTAAAGGCTCTAGCTCCATCAGACAGTAACCATGGTAACTAAAGGCTCTAGCTCCATCAGACAGTAACCATGGTAACTAAAGGCTCTAGCTCCTACTGTACTTTTAGAAACCCTAGGAACTTTCAGTAAACCTGCATTCTGAGAACGAAGGGTTCTATTGGGCTGGTACGGAACCAGATCATCTTTAAGATAAGAGGGGCCCATACCATTAACCCCTGACCTCTGACCTCTAACCCTAACCCATACCATTAATTGTTTTATATGTAAGGAGGAGGATTTTAAATTTAATTCTAAACTCAACTGGTAGCCAGTGAAGGGTTTGGAGCACAGGGGTGATAGGGTTAGGGGTCAGGGTTTGGAGCACAGGGGTGATAGGGTTAGGGGTCAGAGGTCAGGGTTTGGAGCACAGGGGTGATGTGTTCTCTTCTATTTGATCCTGTTAATAATCTTGCTGCTGCATTTTGAACCAGTTGAAGCTTTTTAGGGAATATTTAGGACACGCTACAAGTAAGGAGTTACAATAATCTAATCGTGATGTAACAAATGCATGAATTAATTTTTCTGCAGTCGTTTTAGACAGAATATTCCTAATTTTGGCTAATGTTGCGCAGGTGAAAGAAGGCTGTTCTGCATGTTTGGTTAATGTGCCCTGACCTCTGACCCCTGACCCTTTGAATGAAAGATCTGGATCAAATAAAACTCCTAAATGTTTAACTGTGTCACTGGGTGTTACACTTAAGTTGTCTACAGTAACTATGTGGTCAGGTAGGGAGTCTCTCGCATTTTTAGGACCAATTATAATGACTTCAGTTTTTTCAGGGTTCAATAAAAGATAATTGGCACTCATCCAAGTCTTTATGTCTTGGACACATGTACTTAGTTTATCTATTTGTCTGGTCTGATCAGGTTTAATCGATAAATATAGCTGTGTGTCATCTGCATAACAATGAAAATTAATGCCATGATTTGTAATGATGTTACCTAAAGGGAGCATATATAGTGTAAACAAAATAGGCCCAAGGACTGACCCTTGGGGCACGCCATAATTAACTCTGGAGGACTGCGATGATTGTTGATTAACGTTAACAAATTGGTAGCGATTAGATAAATATGATTTAAACCAGCAGAACACTGTCCACAGCGACCTTTGACCGGGTCAGAGGTCACCATGGTGTGACTGTGTAAACATCAATGTTCCCATAAAGATAGGAATACACACACACACACACACACTTGTTCACATGTGTCATGAGGACCCAGTTTGTAATCCAATAGCATTTGGGTCGTGAGAGAGGATTTTTATTTTTTATAAAATAAAATAAAAAAATAATGAATGAATAAATACAAAACCAATTTAAAGAAATAAATAAAATATATAAAATCAGTTATTTTTTAATTAAAAATAAATCAAAAATGAATGAATACAAAAACAATTAAAAAAATAAATCAAAAAGAAATTAAATAATGTTTAAAAATAATTAATACAAATGAATAGATACAATATTAATTTAAAAATAAAATAAATTCTAATCAGCTCAGACGTGTGTCAGTTAAATATAAACTCATGTCTTTCCATGGAAACAAACTCCCATTACCCAGAAAGCATCAGCACAAACATGTAAACAAACATCCTTTATTTGTGTCTGGACAGAAAAACAGACTGACAGTTACAGAGGACTGGTGCATCATGGGTAATATTCTAACACAGAGGATTATGGGAAACTGTCATCATCATCTTCTGCCATTTCTTTGGCGAACTCCAGGTCCTGCTGCTCCCGTTCACGGCGCTCCTGAACACACCACAAACAAACATTGAATAGAAATAAGTTTACATGTAAACAAACAACTACAACATGTAAAAAATATAATAAACTAAAGTTTTAGTGACGACATGAACCTGAGAAAGAAAAAACAAAAGCAAAGATTCAAGATCCACCCCCCTATAGGCCACACCCCTTCTCAAAACAATGGAGCCATGGCTCCGCCTTCAATATGGAACACACATTTCTAACCCCCCCCCCCACAGTGTCAGCAGACAGGTCTTACCTCTGCAGACTCCAGGTCTTTGTTATAGGCTTTAGGAGGAAACCTCATGGCCTACAGATAGACAGACAGACATGGATCAGATGAATAAAGCAGACTTCAGACTCTGGTTCCCATGATGCAGTGCGGTGCTTCTCACCTTCACAGACATGTTGTGGATGTCCAGACAGAAGCTGATCCTCTGGTGGAACGCCAGCTGAGGTTCTCTGGTGCCGTAAATGTCCATCGTCTCCTTCGATTGGACGAAGCCCTTTTCATGGTTGATGCTTGCCTCGATCACGCCATCGCGGATCGCCTGCGGACGCACACCAAATGTTTTACTGTGGGCGGAGTCAAAGGGTAGAGGTGCGGTTTGTCTTTGTGTGCGTTACCTTGGCAACGATGAACTCCGCATCCTCTGGGCTGTCGAGCTGCAGCTTCTGAGCGATGTCGGCCAGAGAGATGCGTGAGTACGACAGGCTGATCATACGCACACCTGCAGGCATACGGGGGGGGGGGGGGTCACATGACACGTTAGCTGGAGCCGTTACCATGGCAACCACAAACAGCAGGGTCAACAGTAGCAGCAGCGCCATGACGACAGGAAAATTAAGAACTGAAGTGAACTGTGTGCATTCACACAAATGCATGCTGGGAATTATGCGTGTGTGATGTCACAGCTGGCGTGCGCAGTGAATGGCTCACCGGTTTTGATGACGTTGTGTCGCAGGCGGATAATGAGCGTGTACGTCCCGTCTGTCTGAAACTTCTCCCCGAACTGTTCCAACACCTGGTTAAACTTGGCCAGGTTACCGGTTCTGACCGCTGGAAAACACAAACACACCAATCACAGGCATCTGACCCCAGCCCCATCCCAAACCACATGGCCCTTCAACTAACCCTGAGTGAGCAGGAAGTACGGCATCAGAGAACGCTTGAGCGATGGCTGTCTGAACTGGAGTCTGTCTGGAATCTCCCCCAGGAGTAACTCCACCACGATTAGTAATTTATGAACCTGAGGGAGAGAAAGGAGAGTGGGGAGAGAGACAGATAGAGGAGAGAGAGAGAGAGACAGAGTGAGGAGAGAGATAGAGAGAGAGGGGAGTGAGATAGAAGAGAGAGGGGAAAGAGATAAGAGGAGGGGGGGTAGAGGAGAGAAAGCGGGGGTAGAGGAAAGAGAGAGATCAAGGGAGGAGAGGGAGGGGAGAGAGAGAAAGGGGCGAGGGGGGCGTAAAAAAAAGGGGGGGTGGAGAGATAGAGAGGGGGCGGAGAGAGAGATAGAGGAGAGCGACAGAAGAGACACACAGGCAGAGAGAGAGAGAAGAGAGAAAAAGGAGAGAGAGACGGAAGAGGAGAGACAAGAGAGAGAAAGGGGGGGCAGAAAGAGAGAGAGACAGAGACACAGAGAGTAGTCAGTTCAGACCAGTGGGTGTGTCCAGTGGGTGTGTCCAGTGGGTGTGTCCAGTGGGTGTGGCCATACTGTTTGTTTGAATCCTACAGCAGTGTGCTGTGGAGCTTTCCTCAGAGCATTGGTCAGAGTCCTGCGAGCTTCGGAATATTCCAACTGGATCGCTTTAATACGACCTGGAGGAGGAGATTAAGAGTTAACACTGACCTTTGACCCCACCCCTCAACCAGATAAAAAGTTTATAGTCATGGATTATATTTCTATAGTGCTTTTCAAGGCACCCAAAGTGCTTTACATTAGTGACCCATTATTCATTCACTCTCACATGCTCCCTCTGGTGGTGGTATCCACAGTTGCCCTTGGGACTGACAGAAGAGTGGCCTGTAGCCCCTCCCACCACCACCAAACATTCATACACCAGTGTGAGTGACACTGGAGGCACAACGGACTGACTAGGACAGAGCGGGAATTGAACTGAATCAGTTAATCGACGACAACTGAGCCATAAACGCCCCCAAAAAAGTCAAAATCATGAGATAAAAAGTAAGAATTATGAGATCAAAAGCATGATGCTGCACCAGTCTATTGAGTTGGGTGACCAATTAAATTAGTTGGGGGGCGTGGTTTATGTGAATTAATCTGTTGACTTCCTCCAAAAAAAAAAAAATCTTGCATACAGTACAGTAGTGACTCCGCCCCTCACTCATACAGTAGTGACTCCGCCCCTCACTCATACAGTAGTGACTCCGCCCCTCACTCATACAGTAGTGACTCCGCCCCTCACTCATACAGTACAGTAGTGACTCCGCCCCTCACTCATACAGTAGTGACTCCGCCCCACACTCATACAGTACAGTAGTGACTCCGCCCCACACTCATACAGTAGTGACTCCGCCCCACACTCATACAGTACAGTAGTGACTCCGCCCCACACTCATACAGTACAGTAGTGACTCCGCCCCACACTCATACAGTACAGTAGTGACTCCGCCCCACACTCATACAGTACAGTAGTGACTCCGCCCCACACTCATACAGTAGTGACTCCGCCCCACACTCATACAGTACAGTAGTGACTCCGCCCCACACTCATACAGTACAGTAGTGACTCCGCTTCTCACTCATACAGTACAGTAGTGACTCCGCTTCTCACTCATACAGTACAGTAGTGACTCCGCCTCTCACTCATACAGTACAGTAGTGACTCCGCCCCTCACTCATACAGTAGTGACTCCGCCTCTCACTCATACAGTACAGTAGTGACTCCGCCCCTCACTCATACAGTAGTGACTCCGCCCCACACTCATACAGTACAGTAGTGACTCCGCCCCACACTCATACAGTACAGTAGTGACTCCGCTTCTCACTCATACAGTACAGTAGTGACTCCGCTTCTCACTCATACAGTACAGTAGTGACTCCGCCTCTCACTCATACAGTACAGTAGTAACTCCGCCTCTCACTCATACAGTACAGTAGTGACCCCACCCCTCACTCATACAGTACAGTAGTGACTCCGCCTCTCACTCATACAGTACAGTAGTGACTCCGCCTCTCACTCACCTGTATAGTACAGGTATCTAGCCCACTCGTTGTTGTTAGCTAGCTCAGGGAACACAGACTTGGACACCAGTTTCTCAGCTTGGTCGTACAGGTTGAAGTGCAGGTAGTTCCTCAGCAGAAGGTTCAGCAGAACCGCTTGGCCGTCAGCATCGTGGCGAAGCGTTGCCGTGCGCAGGCGAGTGTGGAGGAAACTGAGGAGGCAGACACATGGGTCAAGACAAACCACAGGGTTAGAGGTCAGAGGGAGTGGTGGTAGTTTTACCTGCGGATGGTGTCGAAGCGCTGCAGGAACTCATAGACTCTAGCGTGATAATAATAACACTTAGCTGCTACCAGGTCCAGAGCTCTACGGTTCTTAGAACCAATCTTCTGCAGGAGGTCATCCGACACCTTCTGAGCCTGAGAGACAGACAGGTGAGAGAGACAAGACAGGTGACAGAGACAGTCAGATAGTCAGTCAGACAGACAGTCAAAATTGTTGTGGAACCTCTGGTGATAGCTGTCAGAGCAAATTCATCCATTAAAGGAGTACATGGAGGTAAGAGTGAACATAAATTAATGTTATATGCTGATGATATTCTTTTCCTGACTAGTGACCTTCAAAACTCCTTACTGACCATAATGCACACTATCAATTTTATAACCAGAGAATATTCATTACCTGGACCAAGTCTGAAGTAATGCCAATATCAAAACACTGTCACTCACAAATAATGACACAGTACAATTTCAGGTGGATTCCAAGGGACATGGTATACCTGGGCATTAAGCTGAGTGCAGACCTTGGTGGGATGACTGCCTTGAATTACGATACACTATTGCGAAAAATTAAAATGAACATCAGCAAATGGGTCAAGTTAAACCTGACCCTGTGTGGTAAAGTAAATATTGTCAAAATGCTCATTGCACCACAGTTCAATTATATATCCATTATGCTTCCACTCAGCATACCAGAAAATATATTTAAACAGTATGACAATCTTATTAAGGAACTCCTTTGGGCAGGCAGAAAGCCTAGGTTTAAATTAAGTAAACTCGATGCACCCAAAGATGAAGGTGGGTTGAGCTTGCCTAATGACAGACTGTATAACTTGTCATTTGAAATAGTTAACATATCTAAACACTGGAGTGCAGTACTGTCCGATTTAAGCTGGTTCAACATAGAAAAGACTCTTGCCACACCATTTCACCATACACAGGTATTATCCAAACATGTAACTAGGATACAAATCCAGTCATCAAGCATTCTAAGGAGGTTTGGGTGAAGATTCATAGGGTCCTCTCTATGGTTCAACACTGAAATTAAAGTAGATAAACACACTGTTTTGGAGAAAGTGGGTAGAAAAGGGAATCCATAAAACTGGTGACTTATTCAAAGAAGGTATTCTGAAATAATTTGCTGAGTTGGCTCAGGAATATCATCTACAAGAAAAGGGTGACTTCTGGAGGTACCTGCAGATTAGACACAAGAAGAATCTGACAAAAGATGACAATATATTTTTTGATTTTTTGCAATTGATATGTAACCATAGGGGCTCAGTATTTTATAACAGTTTGTCTGACCAGTAGTTCATGTGAAAACTTAAGACTGATTTGGCAACAAGACCTGGATTGTGACATAGATGAAGACACTTGGGAACACATATTGGCTGATAATGGTAAATATATCAAAGAAGTAAAATGTAAATGTATTCAATAGAAAATTCTACATAGGTTTTACTAGACCCCGTGAAGACTTTTTAGAATACAACTAATAAATAATAGTATTTGCTGGAAGTGTAAAAAGGAAAGTGGTACATTTTTACATCTCATATGGGACTGTGTTTTGATAAAAGTGTTCTGGGACAAAATACTTAAATTTTTTTACAGACATGGGTGGCAGTAGCTCTCCCAGTATGTCCATGTCTAGGTCTTCTTGGAGACAAAATAGCTTACAAACGAGGTCCACTCTGTGTTGATCGTTGGGCTAACGTCAGAAGTAAGAATTATATTAAGACATTGGAAGGCACCCAAACAACAACAGGAATGGAAAGTGTTCATGACTGAAACTGTATCATATGAGATTATGCTGAAAAGCCTGAGAGGCCAAAGGTCGGTAGAATTAAACATTTGGGATTTCTTTCAAGCATACCTGACTTCCAACACATTAACTCTATTATGAGGCTGGAGGGAAGAACAGATTTATTTTTACTTTTATTAACGTATACCTTGGTATCATATCTGCATGCTAACAAGCTGTGTACTTGAATTGGACATGGTATGTCATTTTCTTTTAACCCTAACCCAACACAGTCTACCCTCAAATGGTGAATGCATCTCAGCAAATCTGGATTATAATGTTAACGGACGAGTGACTACAATCATATCACTCCCCGTTGCAAAACATATGTGTGTATATATATATATATATATATATATATATATATATGTGTGTGTGTGTGTGTGTTTAATTTATGTGTTTATCTTAGATCCAGGAACACCTTTTATTTGTGCATTTAATGTCAGACTATACTCCGAGATTTTTTTCCTCTTATGTATGTTGCACCACATAACTTTGTACTGCATTTGTTTAAATAAAAACAAATATAAAAGACAGACAGACAGACAGACAGGTACCTCGGTGTATCTTTTATTATTAGTCAGGTGCACCACCAGCAGCAGTTGTAGATAAGCCTCCACCTCTGGCAGTAGAGGAACACTGGCTGATTTTCCTGTTCGAGGACGGAACTGGACGTCTCCATCTGACATTTCCATCGGCTGGAACACATCATACACTCATTAAAACACTGCTCTACACATTTATAGCATTTTTACTACTATGTATCAAAGTCAAAGTATCTTTATTCCTCTCCCTGGGTTAGGGTTAGTTTTGGACAGAGGGTTCTGCTGCAGACACAACATTCGACGCACCTTCTTACTCATTACATTCATACCTAAAATTAATACATTAATTAAGATACATTAATAAAAACATATACAATTAATAAAAACAATAATGATAATAATTCAACAGCCACATTAACATGTGGTCAAGGCTCCACCACGTCTCTAATGTTCCGGTCCATTCCGTGCCATTTGTTTATTCATTTGTGTGATTGACAGTGGGATGAACCAATGTTTATATCTGTTCCCTTTACACTGGGACCCTAACCCTCCTTCCCCAATTCAATAAAACATATTCTGTATTTAAAACACGTGACACATCTGTTTAAATATTCTTTCCCTGTTTAACAATAGCTGGTTGGAACAGGTCCTGAAGAGATGTGGCTGATTTGGTGCCAAAGATTTTTTCTGCCATTTTGATCAAATCTAAAATGTGAACTTTTTTTTTTTTAATTTTTATTTATAAGATTTTTGCATGTAACTTTACATGGAAACCCCCCCACAAAAAAACAATAACAAAAAAACTAATAAGAGGCTTTGGGACATAAATGTACACATAAATAAAAGAAAAAAGAAAACCCTAGAAGTTTCACAAGTCAACATATATCTTGTATAATGTACAGTAATCACTGCTCAGCCATGTTAAATGGAACACTTTACCCATCTTTTCTCCCCTATCTCCTTTTGGAGTCGTAAGGAATACGTCATCTGCTCAAGGAAGTGTAAGTCATTCACAATATTAATAAAGACCTTTAGGGTAGGAACATCTTTTTGAAGCCAGTATTGTGTGTGTGTGTGTATATATATATATATATATATACAGTGAGAGTAAAAAGTATTTGATCCCTTGCTGATTTTGTTGGTTTGCCCACTAATAAAGACATGATCATTCTATACTTTTAATGGTAGATGTATTTTAACATGAAGAGACAGATTATCAAAATGAAAATCCAGAAAATAACTTCAAAGAATTTATTTTAATTCATTTGTTTTTCATTGAGGGAAATAAGTATTTGATCCCTCTATCCGAAAGCACTTAATACTTGGTGGCAAAGCCTTTGTTTGCAAGCACAGCGGTCAAACGCTTGTTGTAGTTAACCACAAGGTGAGCACACATATCAGGGGGAATTTTGGCCCACTCTTCTTTGCAGATCCTCTCTAAATCATTAAGGTTGGTGGGCTGTCGCTTGGCAACTTGGACCTTCAGCTCTCTCCATAGATTTTCGATTGGATTGAGGTCCGGAGACTGGCTGGGCCACTCCATGACCTTAATATGGTTCTTGTTGAGCCAGTCCTTTGTTGCCTTTGCTGTATGCTTCGGGTCGTTGTCATGTTGGAAGACCCAGCCACGGCCCATTTTCAGCTTCCTAGCAGAGGGGAGGAGGTTGTCCCTCAGGACTGCTCGGTACATGGCTCCATCCATCTTCCCACTGATGCGGTGAAGTAGCCCTGTGCCTTTGGCAGAGAAACACCCCCAAAACATAATGTTTCCACCACCATGCTTGACGGTGGGCACAGTGTTCCTGGGATCATAGGCAGCATTTTTCTTCCTCCACACATGACGAGTAGAGTTTAGGCCAAATAGTTCAATTTTGGTCTCGTCTGACCACAGAACCTTCTCCCAATCACTTTGTGCATCTTTGAGGTGATCATTGGCATACTTTAGGCGAGCCACCACATGTGCCTTCTTAAGCAGGGGTACCTTTCGGGCACTGCAGGATTTTAATCTATTGCGGCGCAAAGTGTTGCCAATTGTTTTCCTGGTGACTGTGGTCCCAGCTGCCTTGAGGTCATTCACTAACTCCCGCTGTGTGGTTGCAGGCCGATTTCTCACTGTCCTCATGATCATTGCCACCCCACGAGGTGAAATCTTCTGTGGAGCACCAGACCGAGGTCTATTGATGGTCATGTTATACTCCTTAAATTTTCTCACAATTGCACCAATGGTTGTTACTTTAATACCCAGCATCTTGCTAATGTTTTTGTAGCCCATTCCAGATTTGTGCAGGTCAACAATCCTGTCTCTGAGGTCCTGAGAGAGTTCTTTAGTCTTACCCATGCTGGAGAGTTTGGAATCTGTCTGATTGTCTGATTCTGTGAACAGGTGTCTTTTATACAGGTGATTATTTAGAACAGGTGTCTTCAATTCAGGTAACAAGTTGATTGGGAGTGTGTAACTGGTCTGTGAAAGCCAGAACTCCTAATGCATACTAGAGGATCAAATACTTATTTCCCTCAATGAAATACAAATAAATTCATATATATTCCTTCAAGTTATTTTCTTGATTTTCGTTTTGATATTCTGTCTCTTCATGTTAGAATACATCTACCATTAAAAGTATAGATTGATCATGTCTTTATTAGTGGGCAAACCAACAAAATCAGCAAGGGATCAAATACTTTTTACTCTCACTGTATATATACACACACACACACACACACATATATACATACACACATAAAATGTTCCTCTCACCCCCACCTGGGCGGTGCCTCCTTCAGACTCGGGTCCTCTACCAGAGGCCCCTCCCACATGGGCGGTGTCTCCTTCAGACTCGGGTCCTCTACCAGAGGCCCCTCCCACCTGGGCGGTGCCTCCTTCAGACTCGGGTCCTCTACCAGAGGCCCCTCCCACCTGGGCGGTGCCTCCTTCAGACTCGGGTCCTCTACCAGAGGCCCCTCCCACATGGGCGGTGTCTCCTTCAGACTCGGGTCCTCTACCAGAGGCCCCTCCCACCTGGGCGGTGCCTCCTTCAGACTCGGGTCCTCTACCAGAGGCCCCTCCCACCTGGGCGGTGCCTCCTTCAGACTCGGGTCCTCTACCAGAGGCCCCTCCCACCTGGGCGGTGCCTCCTTCAGACTCGGGTCCTCTACCAGAGGCCCCTCCCACATGGGCGGTGTCTCCTTCAGACTCAGGTCCTCTACCAGAGGCCCCTCCCACATGGGCGGTGTCTCCTTCAGACTCAGGTCCTCTACCAGAGGTCTGGGAGCCTGAGGGTTCTGTGCAGGATCTTAGCTGTTCCTAACAATGTTCTCTTTTGGACACAGATCTCTGATGTTGTTCCTGGTATCTGCTGGAGACATTGTCCCAGCTTGGGGGTCACTGCCCCTAGTGCCCCCATCACTACTGGTACCACTGTTGCCTTCACGCTCCACATTTTCTCTAACTCCTCTTTCAGCCCTTGGTATTTCTCTTCTCTTCTCATGTTCTTTCTTTCTCATGTTGCTATCACTGGGGACTGCTACATCTATCACCACCACTGTCTTCTCATGTTTATCCACCACCACTATGTCAGGCTGATTGGCCATCACCATCTGGTCTGGTTCTGGAAGTCCTACAGGATCTTGGCCTGTTTGTTCTCTGTCACCTTTGGGGGGTGTCCCATCTTGACCCTTGACCTCCAGTCTATACTCTGTACAGATGTTCCTGTACAGCAGGGTTCCCCAATTAGATTTCATCAAGGGCCAAATTCTGACCTGGGCATCAAGCCGAGGGCCACAGCCCCTGTCGGGCACACGGCGGCAGGGAGGGGGGTGCCACAATAGCCCCACCCCAGTCACAGTACAGATAACAATATTGAATCTGCACTAGAGCTGGGCAAAAAATCGATTTAGATTTAAAATCGAGTTTTATGACAAAATCGATTCATATTTTAGGAAAATCGTGCAATCCGATTTCCCTCCACACGCACTTTTTTCCTCGCAAAAAGAAAACCATGAACCAGGGTGCTTTCCGTAGTTGCACATCTCAAGCGAAAGCATCCGGGGGGTGGGGTGGGGGGCAGAACTCTTAGAAAAAGCAGAGACTAGCGCTGCCAGTACTTCTTCAAAATGTTCAACAAACACTGACTGAAAGCTTTTCTCACACACCTTATCAGAGTCCTGCACGGTTCTAATTTTGACATACCGCAACCGCCCGTACCCGTCATGTTTAAACTCCGACCCGTTTTCCGACGAAAAAAAAAATCCGCACCCGAACGACCCGCTATAAATGAACCGAACCGAACCCGTATCCGACACAGCACAACATTTTTCGTGAAAATTTGCGGTTCACCCACTGGTACCCGAACCCGTGCAGGACTGCATGGAGCACTATGGGGAGCAACAGCACAGACACAATAACATCATATATCCAAAATATTGGTAACATGTTCAGGTTTATTGAAGTAGTTTGATTGATAATAAGGTTTTGTTTTATTTTGTCCTTACAAAGTAAAAATGTTACTAGTTTTATTTTTATCTTACTTTTACACTACTACGTTTTTTACAATGTTTTTCATATAATATGAGTATTAATGTATATTGTTTTAGTTGTTAAAATATTTTAAGCTTTATTTTTTCCAACAAAATGTATCTTTTACACTATGTTTTTTTGCACAGTTTTTCCTGTAACAGTGGTGGATATGTCTGGACTTACTACAGTTCATGTAGGTAAAGTCTCAGGTTGCAGTTGCACCTTTTGTACAAATGATTTATTATTTACACTTATTTGTAGAAGTATTTTTGTTTTACATGTTATTTAATTTAAAAAAGAAGATGAAAGAAACCACTTTTCTAGTGTTTTCATTTTCATTTAGCCCACGTGGGAAAAAAATCGTATCATGAATCGTGAATCGAGTTTTTTGGGAAAAAAATCGGAGATTTTTTAAAAAGAGAAAATCGCCCAGCCCTAATCTGCACTTATAGTGCATTATAACATTATTAGTTGTGCCTGGGATTCAGGAATACTATGTGTCAGGGTCACACAAAGACAAATTGTACCCTGGAAACAAAAGTTGAGAAGCAACCATTTACTCTAAATAAATATTTGGTTATTACAGTCTGCTCTGAATGTTGACAGATTTATAACAACAGCTAGTTAACTTTAAAAACAATTAAAAAAATATATACTTTGCTAGTCTGCTGGAACAAATCAACAGTAATACAACTTTAACAGCAGCCAGTTGGACATCCTTAAATAATATATATATATATATATATATGTCAAGGGTTTGTTTGAATTCAGTGGTTTTTCATTTATTTTCACCCAAATCCAAAACCAGCAGTGATGAGGAGTGCACAGTTTCTACAGTGTAAAAATACAACAAAAAACAAACAGGAAAAAGAAAAATAGTTACAAGAGATCTGAAAACACAATAAAATAAAGTTGGTCTCTTTTACCCTTCAGCAGTAAAAAAACTGATTTCAGCCACACCCTTACTTTGACATTCAAGTGACAGATGGAACCCACAGAATCCGGTCATTTCTCAAAATAAAAGATTGTTCAGACTCCGATAATAAATACAAGAGAAATAATTAATTAATTAATTAATTATTAGGCGGCCGGCGGCCCGGTACCAAGTGATCCACGGACTGGCCCGGGGGTTGGGACCACTGCTGAAGTCAATGGTGATGTGTTCAATGAAGCCTGTGAATTATGAGGATATAACAGAGGTCCGGTTCTACAGGTGTGTGTGTGTGTGTGTGTGTGTGTGCGCGCACCTCCAGACGCCCACCACATGGGGTCATGGCTGAGTATTGAGGCAAGATCCAGATGACAATGTCCAGTTTAAACATATGTCGCAGGAGAGCCACGCTTCACACACTCCAACAAAAGACGAGAGGAAAAAAAAGACGAGAAAGAAGAAAAACACACGCGGGGCAGAAGATGACGGCTCTACTGTCGCAATGTTACAATATTTCAAAAAAAGAATAGTTTTGCTCACAAGTTGATGTGGGCCAGTCTGTATCCTCTCGTGGGCCGGATGTGGCCCGCGGGCCACCTATTGGGGATCGCTGCTGTACAGTATGTCCTCTACCTGCTTATGTCTCTCCATGTATGACTTACCTGCCACCATCTTAAAAAGGACAGAGTAGACTATCTGCTCAGAAGTCTGAGGTCTTTTGGGGTGCGGGTCACTCCTAAAAACCTTCTATCCATCAACCCATCCACCTATGTACATATTAGGGCTGGGACCATATGCTTTTATGCCAATTCAATTCTCTTATGATTTTTTTGGGTGCCGATTTGATTTAAGTTGCGATTCTTGATATATATATAATTTTTTTTTCTTACCAATTTTTCCTTCTTTTTTCCCTGATTTTTCTTTATTTTTTATCTTCTTTTTCCCCATTTTTATCTTATTTTTCATGTGTGTGTGTGGTTAAGCCCCACCCACCTCCTCCAGGAAGCCCAACAGGAAGTCTCTAGTGGTGGCGTTGTTGGTGAAGAATCCTCCCACAGCTTTGTGGAGGACGTTAACGTTGAGGCGCCGGCTGGTGGACGGTAACGCTCTCAGCGCTCGCAGCACGAAGCGAGGCTCCTTCCCTGACACCGCCTTCTCAATCTGCTTCACGTGCTCCTTTATGTCTGAGAGAGGGGTCAAAGGTCACAGTCTACTGTCAAAAACTCATTAAACTGAATACATCTATCTATTATGAGGTGTTCCCTGAACGCATCACCCTCCAGACCCCTACCATACCATACCATCTTTATTAATAAAAGCACTTTAAAACAGACACAGCTGACACAAAGTGTTGTACACTACAAGGCATAAAACACAAAAGGGAGAAGGAGAACAAGGCAATAAAATTAAATTAAATATACAATAAAAAGTGCTAAAACTATACAGATTAAAAAAAAACTTTTCAACGTGACCGTGACCTGATGAAAACCGGACTATTAAGGTCCAGGCAATGTTGTTCATTGAACGATCGTTCATGAACTATATCATAATTTTAACGAACGTGAACGCTTCGTTCACTTTTGCCAAATGAACGGGAAGTTGTGAACGCTGTTATTCTGGCATTTATTGAACTGTGCTCTTATTTAGTTCATATTTGGTTCTTATCACGTTGTAATTATTGAGTCCTATAAGGAATAAAATGGGATCAAAACACAACATTATCATAGATGAGAGAATGAGAGAGAGAGAAAGAGACAAAGAGAGAGAGAGGTGCAGAGAGTTTTTGGGAGTGTAGAAAAAGAGTTAAATGTACAGAGTGTGACCGTCGACCAGAGCAGGTGTTTGTCTCGTTCTTGTAAATAAACATTAAAACTAAACTCAGTGAAACCACTCCTTGTGTTCTAAGAACCTGCAGAGGGAAGTTAACCCTGGGGTAAGGTACTTACTTCTGCCCTGGAGGGGCGGTATTTACCCCTGATTTTCTGACTACATGATAACGTCAGAAACGGTTAATACTACGTTTACAATAATAACACAAAAAAGAACGAAAAAGTTCATTTTCGGATCCATGAACTTCTAGTTGATAATTTATAAGAATGAAGGATGAACTGAACTAATTCATATTAACTAACTGGAACTGAACTATGAACTAGTTCCTAATTAAGGTCAACTTTCCCAACACTGGGTCCAGGTTATGACTTTACAAACACTCTCTGCACAGTTCGGTTAGAATCAAAACACCCCGCGTCAATGGGCCAAACCGTGCTGCATTCAGGTACCGATCAGGCCTGTCGTTCGAGTGTGCCCACATTTAGCTCCATGACTCAGATATAAACGGGGACTAAACCCGTTCACTCAGAGTCCACCCAACCTCCATTCAGGCCAGTCCTTCATCTCCAGTCTGCATGGACATACAGGACATACTGCTACAACTGGCCCTTTTTCGGTAAATAAACATTAGGCTTCACCGTTTATGCTAGCCCAAGTCGGCTAAGCTAACATGCTAACCGGCCTGTGACCTGGGCTATAGCGAACCGTGGCGAACTGTACCTCCCGTATCCCGGGTAGACCTCATGTGGTTGTCTCCCCGGTGCTCTTACCGTCCAGGGTCAGACTGTCCTGCTCCTTGGGCTGCTTGGCCGCGGTGGGCACCTCCTCCTCCGGCATCTCCACGTCCTGCGGATCCGGTCCTTTCGCCTCCTTCTTGTCCCGACCCCCAGCTTTGTCCCGCCGTTTGGCCGCCGTCTCTTTCATGACTTTAAAAAAAAAACAAATAAAAAAAACAATTATTATTATTAATCGAAGAATAACCCGCTGAAAGAGCCTGTCAACTGTAAAATAACCCGGGTTAAATGACGGCTCCTTTCACCCACCGTTTGTTCTACAATGACTGGCAACTATTATGAAGCGCACAGGATTGTGGGAAACTGACAGACAGTCAGACAGTACAAAACGAGCTCCGACCAGAGCGTCCGCCATCTTGGAACGGTCAACCTGTGCCGGTCCTGGTGACCGGACGTAAAATAGCTGTCAATATATTCGTGTCCAGTTTGGACGCCCGTGCGTATTTGTCAAAAATTAAGAGTGCTACTTTAAACTTTACAGGGAGTCTTTCTTTGGCATGAAAACGTCTTCCCACAAGTGACTTAACTGTCAAATACGTCATCACCGCAGCCACAGGCATTACTGGTTGAAAAGAGAAACATTGATCAGGCCATAAAGTGAACCCCGTTTTCCTTTAATCTCGCTCTGACGACATTATTACCTCCGCCGATGAGGGTCCGTTTGTGTGTCTGTCTATCTGTCTGTCAGCAACATTACGCAGAAAGTTATGGATGGATTTTGATCAAATGTTCAGGATGTGTTGGGAGTGTCACAATGAACAACAGATCCTGGATTCTGGCAAACTTTGAAATTTATTCTCCATACATGATATATGAGTCACATAATTTTTAACTAACCTGACCGTAGACTTTCTCATACAGGAATGTTTTCAGCCTAATTTTAAATGTAGAGACTGTTTCTGCATCTTTAATATTAAAGGGAAGATGATTCCATCAGACAGTAACCATGGTAACTAAAGGCTCTAGCTCCATCAGACAGTAACTATGGTAACTAAAGGCTCTAGCTCCTACTGTACTTTTACAAACCCTAGGAACTTTCAATAAACCTGCATTCTGAGAACGAAGGGTTCTATTGGGCTGGTAGGTTTTTTCACAATTGGTTTAATAACAGCATATTTAAATGACTGTGGCACATATCCAGTAATTAATGAAGTGTTAATTATATTTAGGACAGTGTTAATAATTAGGGGCAGAATCTGTTTAAAGAGTTTAGTTGTAATTGGATCTAAGAGGCAGGTGATGATTTGGAAGACATGATAATAGATATGACATCAGTTTGGTCTACAGTGGTGAAATTATTTAGTGTTACAGAGGGATTTATTAAAGGGCCTAGGTTTGAAACCACTGCTTTTTCTGATCTAATATTTGGGAGAAATGTGTCTATTTTGTCTCTAATAGTTGATATTTTATTGTTAAAGAACTGCAGGAAATCATCAGAATGGAGCGTGGATGGAATAACTGGTTCCACGGAGGTGTGTCTGTTTGTCAGTCTGGCTACAGTACTGAACAGGAATCTAGGATTATTCTGGTTTTCTTCTATTATGGATGCGTAATATCTAGTTTTGGCTGTACGTAAAGATGGATTATACTTTATTAAGATATTTTTCCAGGCATTGACAGAATCTTCTGAATTGGATCGCCTCCATTGCCTCTAATTTGGATGGATAGAAAGTCAGAGACTGATGAGATCCAAACTGTGAATAAGGACCAGGAGGGACATAAACTAGGACAAAAAGGACTGGTTTTTGGTTTCTGCAGTTGGGGAAAGTAATGGATAAAAGTAGACTTTCAAAGGAGTGGTAAGTGGGATTAATTTTAGGATTAATTTTAGGGCTAAGACCTAAACTGGAGTGAGATATTACTGCCACTCCTCCACCACCACCACTGGTTCTGGCTGTGTGATAGTTCACCTGGATTCATTTAATGGGACATATTCATCCTGCTGAAGCCAGGTTTGAGTCACAGCTAAAATATCAATCTATTGATCACTGATTAGATCATTTATTAACAATGGTTTGGAAGAAATTGACCTAATATTGATCAGTCCACATTGGATAAAATTGTTAGGTGTTCTTTTAATCTGATTATTACTTAAAACAATTTTTATTAAATTATTTGATCTCACTCCTATAGGTTTAATAATATTAGGTTTATTTTTAACTACACATGTTTTATTATTAACGACACATGGATTTTATAACTCTGTAAGAGTTAACTTTTAATGAACTTCTTCCTTTTAATAAACTTCATCCTCTTCAAATTAAAACTAAAATAAAATGTTATAAAACTTAAAAAAAATCAAATAAAATTATATATTTCTCCTTTTTCAAGTGCTTATAATATGTGCAAAACCAACAGTTCTTCTGTCAATACAGACTGAAAATAGTTTAACAGTCTGACCAAGTCTGTCACTGACATGTCACTTCTTCTACAAAACTAAACTAAAATGTTATAAAGGTTAAAATATAATATTTTTCAAAATCAAATTTGGCACTTGACTGTGGAATTTGAGGTCCCAATGTGTTGAGGTACGAATGAGGAAACGCACCCCTGCCAGGTGTATTTCCTACAGGTGTATTTCCTACAGTTGTATTTCCTCCAGGTGTATTTCCTCCAGGTGTATTTCCTCCAGGTGTATTTCCTCCAGGTGTATTTCCTCCAGGTGTATTTCCTACAGTTGTATTTCCTCCAGGTACATTTCCTCCAGTTGTATTTCCTCCAGGTGTATTTCCTCCAGTTGTATTTCTTACAGTTGTATTTCCTCCAGGTGTATTTCCTCCAGGTGTATTTCCTCCAGGTGTATTTCCTCCAGGTGTATTTCCTCCAGGTGTATTTCCTACAGTTGTATTTCCTCCAGGTGTATTTCCTCCAGTTGTATTTCTTACAGTTGTATTTCCTCCAGGTGTATTTCCTCCAGGTGTATTTCCTCCAGGTGTATTTCCTCCAGGTGTATTTCCTACAGTTGTATTTCCTCCAGGTACATTTCCTCCAGTTGTATTTCCTCCAGGTGTATTTCCTACAGGTGTATTTCCTACAGGTGTATTTCCTACAGTTGTATTTCCTCCAGGTGTATTTCCTCCAGGTGTATTTCCTCCAGGTGTATTTCCTCCAGG
The DNA here is from genome assembly GCA_020466265.1 of Siphamia tubifer. NCBI lineage: Eukaryota > Metazoa > Chordata > Actinopteri > Kurtiformes > Apogonidae > Siphamia > Siphamia tubifer. The sequence continues at coordinate 36,014,241 of CM035790.1, forward strand.
TGTATTTCCTACAGTTGTATTTCCTCCAGGTACATTTCCTCCAGTTGTATTTCCTCCAGGTGTATTTCCTCCAGTTGTATTTCTTACAGTTGTATTTCCTCCAGGTGTATTTCCTCCAGGTGTATTTCCTCCAGGTGTATTTCCTACAGTTGTATTTCCTCCAGGTGTATTTCCTCCAGTTGTATTTCTTACAGTTGTATTTCCTCCAGGTGTATTTCCTCCAGGTGTATTTCCTCCAGTTGTATTTCTTACAGTTGTATTTCCTCCAGGTGTATTTCCTCCAGGTGTATTTCCTCCAGGTGTATTTCCTACAGTTGTATTTCCTCCAGGTACATTTCCTCCAGTTGTATTTCCTCCAGGTGTATTTCCTCCAGTTGTATTTCTTACAGTTGTATTTCCTCCAGGTGTATTTCCTCCAGGTGTATTTCCTCCAGGTGTATTTCCTCCAGGTGTATTTCCTACAGTTGTATTTCCTCCAGGTGTATTTCCTACAGTTGTATTTCCTCCAGTTGTATTTCTTACAGTTGTATTTCCTCCAGGTGTATTTCCTCCAGGTGTATTTCCTCCAGGTGTATTTCCTCCAGTTGTATTTCCTCCAGTTGTATTTCCTCCAGGTGTATTTCCTCCAGGTGTATTTCCTCCAGGTGTATTTCCTCCAGGTATATTTCCTACAGTTGTATTTCCTCCAGGTGTATTTCCTCCAGTTGTATTTCTTACAGTTGTATTTCCTCCAGGTGTATTTCCTACAGTTGTATTTCCTCCAGGTGTATTTCCTCCAGGTGTATTTCCTCCAGTTGTATTTCTTACAGTTGTATTTCCTCCAGGTGTATTTCCTCCAGGTGTATTTCCTCCAGTTGTATTTCTTACAGTTGTATTTCCTCCAGGTGTATTTCCTCCAGGTGTATTTCCTCCAGGTGTATTTCCTCCAGGTGTATTTCCTCCAGGTGTATTTCCTCCAGTTGTATTTCCTCCAGGTATATTTCCTCCAGTTGTATTTCCTCCAGGTGTATTTCCTCCAGGTGTATTTCCTCCAGGTGTATTTCCTCCAGTTGTATTTCCTCCAGGTGTATTTCCTACAGTTGTATTTCCTCCAGGTGTATTTCCTACAGTTGTATTTCCTCCAGGTGTATTTCCTCCAGGTGTATTTCCTCCAGTTGTATTTCCTCCAGGTGTATTTCCTCCAGGTGTATTTCCTCCAGGTGTATTTCCTCCAGGTATATTTCCTCCAGTTGTATTTCCTCCAGGTGTATTTCCTCCAGGTGTATTTCCTACAGTTGTATTTCCTCCAGGTGTATTTCCTCCAGTTGTATTTCTTACAGTTGTATTTCCTCCAGGTGTATTTCCTCCAGGTGTATTTCCTCCAGGTGTATTTCCTCCAGGTGTATTTCCTCCAGGTGTATTTCCTCCAGGTGTATTTCCTCCAGTTGTATTTCTTACAGTTGTATTTCCTCCAGGTGTATTTCCTCCAGGTGTATTTCCTCCAGGTGTATTTCCTCCAGGTGTATTTCCTCCAGGTGTATTTCCTACAGTTGTATTTCCTCCAGGTGTATTTCCTCCAGTTGTATTTCTTACAGTTGTATTTCCTCCAGGTGTATTTCCTCCAGGTGTATTTCCTCCAGGTGTATTTCCTCCAGGTGTATTTCCTACAGTTGTATTTCCTCCAGGTACATTTCCTCCAGTTGTATTTCCTCCAGGTGTATTTCCTACAGGTGTATTTCCTACAGGTGTATTTCCTACAGTTGTATTTCCTCCAGGTGTATTTCCTCCAGGTGTATTTCCTCCAGGTGTATTTCCTCCAGGTGTATTTCCTACAGTTGTATTTCCTCCAGGTACATTTCCTCCAGTTGTATTTCCTCCAGGTGTATTTCCTCCAGTTGTATTTCTTACAGTTGTATTTCCTCCAGGTGTATTTCCTCCAGGTGTATTTCCTCCAGGTGTATTTCCTCCAGGTGTATTTCCTACAGTTGTATTTCCTCCAGGTACATTTCCTCCAGTTGTATTTCCTCCAGGTGTATTTCCTCCAGTTGTATTTCTTACAGTTGTATTTCCTCCAGGTGTATTTCCTCCAGGTGTATTTCCTCCAGGTGTATTTCCTACAGTTGTATTTCCTCCAGGTGTATTTCCTCCAGTTGTATTTCTTACAGTTGTATTTCCTCCAGGTGTATTTCCTCCAGGTGTATTTCCTCCAGTTGTATTTCTTACAGTTGTATTTCCTCCAGGTGTATTTCCTCCAGGTGTATTTCCTCCAGGTGTATTTCCTACAGTTGTATTTCCTCCAGGTACATTTCCTCCAGTTGTATTTCCTCCAGGTGTATTTCCTCCAGTTGTATTTCTTACAGTTGTATTTCCTCCAGGTGTATTTCCTCCAGGTGTATTTCCTCCAGGTGTATTTCCTCCAGGTGTATTTCCTCCAGGTGTATTTCCTACAGTTGTATTTCCTCCAGGTGTATTTCCTACAGTTGTATTTCCTCCAGTTGTATTTCTTACAGTTGTATTTCCTCCAGGTGTATTTCCTCCAGGTGTATTTCCTCCAGGTGTATTTCCTCCAGTTGTATTTCCTCCAGTTGTATTTCCTCCAGGTGTATTTCCTCCAGGTGTATTTCCTCCAGGTGTATTTCCTCCAGGTATATTTCCTACAGTTGTATTTCCTCCAGGTGTATTTCCTCCAGTTGTATTTCTTACAGTTGTATTTCCTCCAGGTGTATTTCCTACAGTTGTATTTCCTCCAGGTGTATTTCCTCCAGGTGTATTTCCTCCAGTTGTATTTCTTACAGTTGTATTTCCTCCAGGTGTATTTCCTCCAGGTGTATTTCCTCCAGTTGTATTTCTTACAGTTGTATTTCCTCCAGGTGTATTTCCTCCAGGTGTATTTCCTCCAGGTGTATTTCCTCCAGGTGTATTTCCTCCAGGTGTATTTCCTCCAGGTGTATTTCCTCCAGTTGTATTTCCTCCAGGTATATTTCCTCCAGTTGTATTTCCTCCAGGTGTATTTCCTCCAGGTGTATTTCCTCCAGGTGTATTTCCTCCAGTTGTATTTCCTCCAGGTGTATTTCCTACAGTTGTATTTCCTCCAGGTGTATTTCCTACAGTTGTATTTCCTCCAGGTGTATTTCCTCCAGGTGTATTTCCTCCAGTTGTATTTCCTCCAGGTGTATTTCCTCCAGGTGTATTTCCTCCAGGTGTATTTCCTCCAGGTATATTTCCTCCAGTTGTATTTCCTCCAGGTGTATTTCCTCCAGGTGTATTTCCTACAGTTGTATTTCCTCCAGGTGTATTTCCTCCAGTTGTATTTCTTACAGTTGTATTTCCTCCAGGTGTATTTCCTCCAGGTGTATTTCCTCCAGGTGTATTTCCTCCAGGTGTATTTCCTCCAGGTGTATTTCCTCCAGGTGTATTTCCTCCAGTTGTATTTCTTACAGTTGTATTTCCTCCAGGTGTATTTCCTCCAGGTGTATTTCCTCCAGGTGTATTTCCTCCAGGTGTATTTCCTCCAGGTGTATTTCCTCCAGTTGTATTTCTTACAGTTGTATTTCCTCCAGGTGTATTTCCTCCAGTTGTATTTCTTACAGTTGTATTTCCTCCAGGTGTATTTCCTCCAGGTGTATTTCCTCCAGGTGTATTTCCTCCAGGTATATTTCCTCCAGGTGTATTTCCTCCAGGTGTATTTCCTCCAGGTGTATTTCCTCCAGGTGTATTTCCTCCAGTTGTATTTCCTCCAGGTGTATTTCCTCCAGTTGTATTTCCTCCAGGTGTATTTCCTCCAGTTGTATTTCCTACAGTTGTATTTCCTCCAGGTGTATTTCCTCCAGGTGTATTTCCTACAGTTGTATTTCCTCCAGGTGTATTTCCTCCAGGTGTATTTCCTCCAGGTGTATTTCCTACAGTTGTATTTCTTACAGTTGTATTTCCTCCAGGTGTATTTCCTCCAGGTGTATTTCCTCCAGGTGTATTTCCTCCAGGTGTATTTCCTCCAGGTGTATTTCCTCCAGGTGTATTTCCTCCAGGTGTATTTCCTCCAGTTGTATTTCTTACAGTTGTATTTCCTCCAGGTGTATTTCCTCCAGGTGTATTTCCTCCAGGTGTATTTCCTCCAGGTGTATTTCCTCCAGGTGTATTTCCTCCAGGTGTATTTCCTCCAGTTGTATTTCTTACAGTTGTATTTCCTCCAGGTGTATTTCCTCCAGTTGTATTTCTTACAGTTGTATTTCCTCCAGGTGTATTTCCTCCAGGTGTATTTCCTCCAGGTGTATTTCCTCCAGGTGTATTTCCTCCAGGTATATTTCCTCCAGGTGTATTTCCTCCAGGTGTATTTCCTCCAGTTGTATTTCCTCCAGGTGTATTTCCTCCAGTTGTATTTCCTCCAGGTGTATTTCCTCCAGTTGTATTTCCTACAGTTGTATTTCCTCCAGGTGTATTTCCTCCAGGTGTATTTCCTCCAGGTGTATTTCCTCCAGGTGTATTTCCTCCAGCTCCGGGCTTTCCAGAACCCTCCACCTGGACTTCACGACTTCCTGGACTTGCTGCGCCTTCTCCTCCAACGTGTCAACTGCATCACCAGGATAGGGACCAGCCCACGTGTAAGAGGAACCCTACGGTGGCCGACACGCGCCAGCTAAGGTGGGATCCCAGCCCCGTGGGGCCTGGACACATGGGGGCAGCAAAGAAGTGGACCATAACAAACCCAATGTCCAAAACCAGAGAGAGAGGGGGTGTATTCCACAGCAAATTGCACCCAGGTAATGGCAGTATTTTCCCACGTCCGGCGTCAAGACTTCTGGTTGCTAACACATCTCGCGAAACAGAATCTTAACACATCACGAAATCTCGCCAAAATTACATTTTCGATATATATATATATATATATATATATATATATATATATATATATATATATATATATATATATATATATATATATATATATATATATATCATAGTATATTGATTTTAAATCTCATGACTTTTCATCTCAATTGTGTCAATTTAAATTTTTCCTAAATTTTCTGTCCATATTCTGTTACGACCGTAGTAAGGAGGACCCAAAATACAGACTTCAGACTTCCAAAATAGGCTCTTTTATTCTGAGCTCAAACGGAAAGTCCAGAAACAAGAATAAGACCATAAGTCATTCAAACAAACTCACACACTAAACTAAATAATCAAATATCCCAAACAGGGACCACGATCCGGTGGGTACCGTCTGGAAGGAGACGGGAGCTCTGAAGACGTTAATATGTGGGGTGAAGTGACAAAGGAGAAAGCAAAGGAAAGGAATTGAATAGGGAGAAGTGATGAGGACAGGTGTGTGAGGACCAGGTGAAATAATTAAGGTGAAAGGTGACAGGATACAGAAGGGAAAAAGACAGTGAGTAGGGATATGACATATTCATTAAACTCTGTAACTGTGACCTGATCAAACACATGATCTACACACTAACTCACTTTTAAAGGATTTATTTTAGATACTTTTGAAACTTTTCAGATTTTTCCTGCTGAAATAAGTATTATTGTGTGAAAAAAATGGTTCACTTTTGTACTTTATTACAGTTCAGAAGTTGTACTTCTTTACTTTTACTTCATTAAAAGGAGTTGAATCAGTACTTGTACTTTTACCAGAGTATTTTTTCACACCAGTAGCTGTACTTCTACTTAAATACAGAATGTGAGTACTTTGAACACCTCCAATTAAATGAGACAAACTTTATTCAAACAGAGACAGAAACAAAGACAGGATTGAAAACAGCTGAAACGTGGATGCTGTCAGGTACACGCTGGAACGTTGACGCAGGGTTCGATCTCATAGTCCTCCTTACGACCATCTGGCATTGGACCACACTTGGCCAGAGGTGTCCCGAAAAATGTGGCTCTGTCTCCACGGTGACCGATGGTAGGACTGGAAGAGGAGGCGAGGTTTAGAGAAAAGAAGAGAGCTGAGGACGGAAACCCCCCAAAATACACAAAAATCCATGCCATGGTACCTGCTCAACTGGTCCTGTTTGCATTTCCATGACCAAAAAGTACCTGGAGTGTGGTACCCAGGACTAGGATTAGGGTATCATTTCCACCACGGTTCTTAACCCTTGTGCGGTCCTTCGTAAAAGGCACACTGGCTGTGTCCTACAATCGGGTCTTAAAAACCCAGATTCCAAAGTTCAGTTCCATAGACTCATCACCCCACCCCCCAAGGATATATTACTGTTTTCAGTAGTAAGCAATGGCATCCTACAGTACGTATAAAAAGGTACATTTGTGAACCACCAGGTCTCTTTGACCCGAAGGACCGCACAAGGGTTAAAGGTGATGTCTAAACCCTGCAGACCCTGATTGGTCAGTGACCCACTGGTTTACACCGTAGTAACAGACCATAATAATACACCGTAGTAACAGACCATAATACTACACCATAGTAACAGACCATAATACTACACCATAGTAACAGACCATAATAATACACCGTAGTAACAGACCATAATAATACACCATAGTAACAGACCATAATACTACACCATAGTAACAGACCATAATACACCATAGTAACAGACCATAATAATACACCATAGTAACAGACCATAATACACCATAGTAACAGACCATAATAATACACCGTAGTAACAGACCATAATACTACACCATAGTAACAGACCATAATACACCATAGTAACAGACCATAATAATACACCATAGTAACAGACCATAATAATACACCATAGTAACAGACCATAATACACCATAGTAACAGACCATAATACTACACCATAGTAACAGACCATAATACTACACCGTAGTAACAGACCATAATAATACACCATAGTAACAGACCATAATACTACACCATAGTAACAGACCATAATACTACACCATAGTAACAGACCATAATACTACACCATAGTAACAGACCATAATACTACACCATAGTAACAGACCATAATACTACACCATAGTAACAGACCATAATACTACACCGTAGTAACAGACCATAATACTACACCATAGTAACAGACCATAATAATACACCGTAGTAACAGACCATAATACTACACCATAGTAACAGACCATAATACTACACCATAGTAACAGACCATAATACTACACCATAGTAACAGACCATAATACTACACCATAGTAACAGATCATAATAATACACCATAGTAACAGACATAATACTACACCATAGTAACAGACCATAATACTACACCATAGTAACAGACCATAATACTACACCATAATAACAGACCATAATACTACACCATAGTAACAGACCATAATACTACACCGTAGTAACAGACCAAAATACACTGTAGTAAAAGAACATAATACACCAACGTAACAGACCATAATACACCATAGTAACAGACCATAATAATACACCATAGTAACAGACCATAATACACCATAGTAACAGACCATAATAATACACCATAGTAACAGACCATAATACTACACCATAGTAACAGACCATAATAATACACCGTAGTAACAGACCATAATACTACACCATAGTAACAGACCATAATACACCATAGTAACAGACCATAATAATACACCATAGTAACAGACCATAATAATACACCATAGTAACAGACCATAATACACCATAGTAACAGACCATAATACTACACCATAGTAACAGACCATAATACTACACCGTAGTAACAGACCATAATAATACACCATAGTAACAGACCATAATACTACACCATAGTAACAGACCATAATACTACACCATAGTAACAGACCATAATACTACACCGTAGTAACAGACCATAATACTACACCATAGTAACAGACCATAATACTACACCATAGTAACAGACCATAATACTACACCATAGTAACAGACCATAATACTACACCATAGTAACAGATCATAATAATACACCATAGTAACAGACATAATACTACACCATAGTAACAGACCATAATACTACACCATAGTAACAGACCATAATACTACACCATAATAACAGACCATAATACTACACCATAGTAACAGACCATAATACTACACCGTAGTAACAGACCAAAATACACTGTAGTAAAAGAACATAATACTACACCGTAGTAGTAACAGACCATAATACTACAACATAGTAGTAACAGACCATAATACTACACCGTAGTAGTAACAGACCACAATACTACACCATAGTAACAGACTATAATACTACACCGTAGTAACAGACCATAATACTATACCACAGTTACAGACAATAATACTACCCCGTAGTAACAGACCATAATATTACTAGTGGGTGTGGTCTGTGTAGTTGGTGTGGTCTGTGTTGTGGGCGTGGCCTCTGGTCACTTGGGGCAGTGACTTCCTGGTGGTGATGTGGCTCAAACGCCGAATCACTGACCTGTACTGACTGTAGTCCGGTTCACAGATCTGCCTTCGGACCCGGAATGGTGCTTGTTGTCCCGGCGATGAACAGGACGGACGACACAAACTCCAGGATGTCCAGCCTCGCCATTGGCCAGGAACTGAAGAGGAAACAGAGCATGTGACCAACACAAACTACAGATCTGTCCAATCCAATCTCACCCCAGGGCACACCCCCCTCCATTCTGTGGCTCCTCCCCCTCTATTCTGTCATTTCACATGAAGGGAGAGAGGTGTCACGATTCTGCATGAGGTGGGGGGGTGGGGCTAAGGTGGAGGGGTAAGAAGCTCTTACGATACGTCCACACCAAATGCAAATTTTTGTATTCATGCGGCCAGATTACATAAAACCGAGTCACCCTGGGCGGCACATTGGATGCATTGCTGCGGTGTGTTGGAGCATCCAGATGTGGGAGCGTCAGGCCGTTTGAGCGTCCGGGCGTCAGAGTGTCAGGGTGTTGGTGCATCCGGGTGTTGGGGTGTCAGGGCGTTGGAGTGTCAGAGTGTTGGTGTGTCAGGGTTTCAGACTGTCGGAGTGTGAGGGTGTTGGTGTGCCAGGATGTTGGGGTGTTAGGGAATCGGAGCGTCAGGGCGGTGTGTTGGGGCATCAGGGTGTTGGGATGTCAGGGTGTCAGAACGTCCGGATATAGAAGTGTCTAGTGCGTCGGAGTATCCAGTGCATTGGAGCGTCCAGGCGTCGAAGTGTCAGAGCGTCAGAGCGTGAGGGTATCAGGGTGTTGGGGCATCTGTTGGGGCGTCCGGGCGTGGGAACATCTGGGAGTCTGAGCGTCAGGGTGTAGGAGTGTCTGGTACATCAGAGGTTCTGGGCATCTGGTGCATTGGAGCATCCGGGCGAGGGAGTGTCTGGGCATGGGAACGTCCAGGCGTTGGAGTGTCCGGGTATCGGAGTGCCTGTTGGGGCGTCCGGTGCATTGGAGTGTCTGGGCATTGGAGCGTCCGGGTGTTGGAGCATCCAGTGTGTTGGGGCATCAGGGCATTGGGGCATCAAGGCGTTAGGATATTAGGGCGTCAGAACGTCCGGACGTAGGAGCATCTAGTGTGTCAAAGCGTCCGGGTGTCCGGTGCATTGGAGGATCCAGGCATCGGAGCGTCCGGGCGGCGACGTGTCATGGCGTCGGAGCATCAGGGCATTGGGGCGTCAGTGCGTTAGGACGTCAGGGCATCAGAGTGTCCAAGTGTAGGAGCACCTGGTGCGTCGGAGGTTCTGGACGTCCAGTGCAATGGAGTGTCTGGGCGTCGGAGCTTCAGGGCATTGGGGTGTCCTGATGTTGGGGCATCAGGGTGTTGGGGCGTCCAGTGCATCGGTGTGTCCAGTGCATTGGAGTGACACATTTTTCCGCAAATACGTGTGAACGCTGGAGTTCAAAATATTGAACTTTTCAGGCAAATTCGCCTGACACTGGCCATGAAAGCCAATCAGCCTTGAGATGCTGCCAACGTCGTGACAGAATGATGATGGAATATGGTGCTGGGACAGACCCAGAAAGCTACAGAAAGAAAACTCAGCCTGAAATAGCATTGACAGGAGCTGCAGGAGCTTCTGCAGGATCGGGTGAACCCAAAAGCGATGGCGTCTGGTCCACGCACCTCCAGAGCAGATACAGAGCAACAATCCAACTGATCTGAGCCATAATTGAGGACAGACTGAACTGGAGGGACACATTTCGCTTATCTAAGTTTCTATCTTTATCCAGTGTCTAGACTCGGGTGTTTACACGGTGCGTAACAGGCGTACGCTCGTACATTTGCGTTTGGTGTGGCCGTAGCATTAGACACAGATTCCTTCTTATGAGCATCAGTCAGTTCAGATCAGTGTGTGTGTGACCTACAGTTACACTTGTTGACATCATAGCAGACCCTGGTCCTCGTAAGGCCCTCGCCGTCCTGGTTGTCATGGCGTCTGCAGAAGGCGCCTCCGTGGCTCTGGTGGAGGCAGCGGCGGTGCTGGGTCTGGATGCCCCCCAGCTTCTCACACTGGATGTTATTACTGCCCCGCTTACACGGTTCCCATGACGACCACTCTGACCAGACGCCATCAACTGCGTACAAATAAACTCACATGATCAAGAATCCTGGCAACGACAGAAGACAGTCCCAACCCAAACGGACAGTAGTACCTGGACAGTGGGTGTCAGCTTGGCAGGTCATGGTTCGTCTTACATCTCCAACACATGGACGTCCACCATGTTTGACGGTAGGGCTGTCACATTTCCTGACTGACACTTGAATGCCCAGCCCACAGGTGACAGGGCAGGGTGAGAAGGGCGACCAGGAGCTCCAGCCACCGTCCACTACGACACACACACATTTATTACCACAGGCTCCTCCCACATAGCTCTACCCCTCACACACATGGGAGGTGGAGCCTAAAATGTGACAGGTGACCTACCAGAGGCACCACAAACCAAAGGTACCACAAACCAAAGGTTCCACAAACCAAAGGTACGATGAACCAGAGGTATCACTGACCAGAGGTACCACAGACAGGAGATACCATGAACCAGAGGTACCACTGAACAGAGGTACCACTGGTTCAGATCCTTCATAGACCTTAGTTCTACATCATGCACCTGGGCAGGGAGACAGGTGGATACAAACTTGGGCAGGGAGACAGTTGGATACAAACCTGGGCAGGGAGACAGGTGGATACAAACCTGGGCAGGGAGACAGGTGGACACAAACCTGGGCAGGGAGACAGTTGGGTACATACCTGGGTAGGGAGACAGGTGAATACAAACCTGGGCAGGGAGACAGGTGGATACAGGTCTGGCCTTCACTGGCATCGCCTTCGCAACCCTTCCCAGGTGGACTGGACGAGGGGGCGGGGTTAGAACAAGAGTGCTGGCGAGTCCTGATTGGAGGTCGGTTGGAATCTCCAATGCAGGAGGTGGAACATTCGCCCCAGCTAGACCAACCAGACCAGAACCCATCAACTGTCAGACACAGAGTGGCATTGTGGGTACTTTCAGATCAACCCGACTGAATCTGCACCAGGTCAGGGTGAGGGGTCAGGGTAGGGCTAACCATCGGGGGAGAGAGGGGCTGGCTTTGGGGACTTAAGCCTTGGATCTCAGGCCAAAAGCCTCAGATATTTTTTTAATCTTGTAAAAAAGTCCCCCGTGTTTCTACTCTGCTCCATACAACACATATTAAAACTGAAACTGAAATGGTACATTAAAACACAAATTTCCCTTGTTCTTAATTTGACCCATAACTACAAAAACATCATCCCAGCACCAGATCCAGTCTGTGTTCTAATTCTAAACAGTAATGTCTCATAGTCTTCTGGTTTGTCACCAGTCCTCAAACATTGGGAAAAAAACTAGTGGTGATAATAATCGTTAACGAAAACAAAGGAAATGACTAAAAGTAAAATTGAAAAATCATTTTCATTAAGTGAAATAAATAAAAACTACAATTAAAAGGAAAAATGTATAACTAATTGAAACTATATTGTGTGTTTACAAAAATAACTAAAAAATTATGGATAAAAGTCCCTTTGGTTTTTTTTTTGTCAATGTTGGACTGATATGGATGTATTTATCTCCAGCTGTTTTAGCCGTTAGCATCATATTCAATTTTATTTATAAAGCCCCAAATCACAACAAAGTCGTCTCACAGGGTTTTACAGAAACACAATCAACTACAAAGATATATGAAAAGACCCTCCCCCTGTCCTTAGTTCCTCCCCCTGTCCTTAGTTCCTCCCCCTGTCCTTAGTTCCTCCTTCTCGACAAGAAAAAAATTCAAAACACAGTGAGAAAAAAAGAACTCTTGGGGAGAACCACACTGAAGGACAGACCCACTCCCATGGACGGACAGACTATAGATGAACGTCCATTTATAAATATATGACACTGGACAGTTTGTCCTGTCTGTGGTTTACAGTATTCTGTTCTAAACTGTACCTGAGACAAACACGCTAAAGCTGGGACAAACAGACTAAAGCTGGGACAAACAGGCTAAATCTGGGACAAACAGACTAAAGCTAAGACAAACAGACTAAAGCTGGGACAAACAGGTTAACGCTGGGACAGACTAAAGCTGGGACAAACAGACTAAAGCTGGGACAAACAGACTAAAGCTGGGACAAACAGGCTAAAGCTGGGACAAACAGGCTAAAGCTGGGACAAACAGACTAAAGCTGGGACAAACAGGTTAACGCTGGGACAGACTAAAGCTAAGACAGACTAAAGCTGGGACAAACAGGTTAATGCTGGGACAGACTAAAGCTGGGACAAACAGACTAAAGCTAAGACAAACAGGCTAAAGCTGGGACAAACAGATTAACACTGGGACAGACTAAAGCTGGGACAAAGAGGCTAAAGCTGGGACAAACACACTAAAGCTGGGACAAACAGGTTAACGCTGGGACAGACTAAAGCTGGGACAAACAGACAAAAGCTAAGACAAACAGACTAAAGCTAAGACAAGCAGGCTAAAGCTGGGACAAACAGACTAAAGCTGGGACAAACAGACTAAAGCTGGGACAAACAGGCTAAATCTGGGACAAACAGACTAAAGCTAAGACAAACAGACTAAAGCTGGGACAAACAGGTTAACGCTGGGACAGACTAAAGCTGGGACAAACAGACTAAAGCTGGGACAAACAGACTAAAGCTGGGACAAACAGACTAAAGCTGGGACAAACAGACTAAAGCTGGGACAAACAGGTTAAAGCTGGGACAGACTAAAGCTGGGACAAACAGGTTAATGCTGGGACAGACTAAAGCTGGGACAAAAAGGTTAACGCTGGGACAGACTAAATCTGGACAAACAGACTAAAACTGGGACAAACAGGTTAATGCTGGGACAGACTAAAGCTGGGACAAACAGGTTAACGCTGGGGCAGACTAAAGCTGGGACAAACAGACTAAAACTGGGACAAACAGGTTAATGCTGGGACAAACAGACTAAAGCTGGGACAAACAGGTTAAAGCTGGGACAGACTAAAGCTAAGACAAACAGACTAAAGATGGGACAAAAAGTTTAAAGCTGGGACAAACAGACTAAAGCTGGGACAAACAGGTTAACGCTAGGACAGACAAAAGCTGGGACAAACAGGTTAAAGCTGGGACAAACAGGATAAAGCTGGGAGAAACAAACTAAAGCTGGGACAAACAGGTTAAAACTGGGACAGGCTAAAGCTGGGACAAACAGGCTAAGCCTGGGACATAGCAGCACAGTCAGCTCTGGGATTTATTTTAGTCAGTTTCAGTTTTTTTCCCTCAAGTCGGCCCATTTTCAGGTAAACAGCAAAGTGCAGCGTCAGACAGACACTGGGATGTCTGGGCTAAGCCCCGGATCTTCATAATGTCTGGCTCCCCATCTGGGGCTAACCCTGGTCAGGGTCAGGGGTAGGACTAACCCTGGCCAGGGTCAGGAGTAGGGTCAGGGATAGGGCTAACCCTGGTCATGGGTAAGGTCAGGGGTAGGGCTAACTCTGGTCAGGAGTAGGGTCAGGGATAGGGCTAACCCTGATCAGGGGTAGGGTCAGGGGTAGGGCTAACGCTGGTCAGGACTCCTCACCTGGACATTTATTGTTACAGACACTGAACCGAGTACTGGACCCGTTACAATGACGACCACCATATTTAGGAACTGGCTGATCACATGTCCTGATTGACAGCTGGAGCCCCTCCCCACAGGTGACGGAGCAGGGTCCAGGTGCAGACCATGCCCCCCAGCCTCCGTCCACTACAGAGACAAAGCAGAAAGTACATGTCAACAAACACTTCACCCCTTCTCCGGTCAGGCTTGACATGGCTCCACCCCTTCACCTGGACAGTTGGGGACTTCAGTGCAGTCCTGGACCTGGATGCTGTCTCCAGGACAACCATTGCCATGTGGTGTGGTGTTGCTGGAAGGGGTGGGGTTTGAACAGGTGCGGCGGCGTACTCTGTGTGGAATGGTGTTAATCAGCTGGTCGTCGATACACGTAGGACCTGAACACCCAGACCAGGTGGACCAGCTGGACCAGCCTCCATGAACTGAGAGAAAGGCACAGGGTCAAAAGTCACCCATTTGGAAATTGGTTTTATTTTTTCATTGCTGTGCTAAAATGACAGTGTTCCTAGTCTGGGTCCCTGAGAAGTCCCCAGAAGTTCCAGGACCTGTTGCCTGACCTGGGCAGGTGGGCTGTGGAGGACAGGTCTCGGTGTCTTCTGATTGGCCACTGCAGGCTGACTGACAGTCATCTGAAGCGCTACAGACCCGACTTCTGGTTCTGACTCCGCCCCCTCCACAGGTGACAGAGCAGGGTGTCCACTCCGTCCATAAGCTCCACCCCCTACCTGCACCAATCAGGGTTAAGGTTTACATTTAGACCACTACCAGTGCCAGTACCAGTACAGGTGCCAGTACCAGTCCCAGTGCAAGTCCCAGTACCAGTACCAGTAGACCCAGCAGTATGACAGTTTTACCGTCGCAGCAGGTTCCATTGCAGGGTTCTGTCTCCAGGTTGTCGGTTGGGTTCTGGCAGTCACCCGTACCATAGCACGTTCTCCTCCTCTGGTGAACGCCCAGACCACACAGGGTGGTACACGGTCCCCATGGGGTCCATCTGGACCAGAGCGGAGGCCTGAAAACAGAACTTGTTTGATACCGACCCAAATTGACCACTGTAACAGACATGGCCCCACATGATCCCATATGACCCCACTTGAGCCCACATAAACCTACATGAAGACGCTGAATGACACCATCATGTGTTTAAGGTTAGAATTAACAAAGGTCACATGACACTGATGTTTGTCTAACCCTGAACCATACAGGAAGTCCACCACGGTGGGACCAGGTCCACTTATAGAGCCTGAACCATACAGGGTTTAGTAAAGTTTCCTTTGTTTAAGGTCCATGTGGTCTAAGTCACTGAGTGTGTACTTGTGTATTTTTGTGTGTACTAACCCACAGGCCCGGCACAATCCGTCCTGGTCCAAATGTCCATATTTGGGGTTTTTGCAGCAGTCGTGGACCTCAACGTCTCCAAGTTCGTCCAGACACTGAGCAGAGACAGGATCGAAAACAGCGAAACAACGTACACACTCTGTAACAAACACACACAAATACACACACACACACACACAAATACAAATACAGACACAAACACACACACACACACACACACACAAATACACACACACACACACACACACACACAAACACACACACAAATACACACACACACACAAATACAAATACAGACACAAACACACACAAACACACACACACACAAACACACACTCTGAAATCTGTGTCATTGAATTGTCCATATGTGAAAACCTATAAACTATTACAGCTATTACATTCATGTTTTTACTTCTACTGTGTTTAAAGTGAACTCATTCATTAATGTTTTCACATTATTAAACCAAATAAAACTCCATTCATTCTTAATGGGAGCGACAATAAAATGTCCTTTTTTTCCAACACTCCTGCTTCTTCATACTTTGTGGCACAGACTTCATTGAAACTTTCAAACACAGTCATTTTTGTGGTGTCTTTAGGATGTGATTGTCATGAGGGTGTGATTTACGGTTGTCGATAGAGAACTCAGTAAATCCACCCTGAAAAGACCAAAATCTGACTTTTTATCAGTGGGTGATGTCATCGCTAGAGCACGAGAGAAGAAAAAATTAAGCTGAAAAATGTCTCAATAACTCGTCCTCACGGCAAAACCATAAATAGTAGACAAACAATCTTTTCCACAAATGTTGCCATGGTTGTGAGAATTCAAACAAACCAGGGTTTGAAGATCTAGCTCTTTTTAAAGTGAAATGACAGGAACCTGTTTGGGATGATGTCAGGGATTTCTGTCAATAGACTTCTATTGGAAAAATCATTTCTGTCTCATGTTGAGTTCAGTGTTTTTTAAATTGTTCTAACTCACTTATTTTTCACAGTACACACATAAAAAGTACATGTACTTGTTCCTCACACCCTCCTGTCACTCATCATCAACTTTGTTTTCAACAATTATTTACACTTTTACCAAAAATGGCAGTAGTTCAGAGGCATGGTTTAACATTCAGACAGACTTTACTCCAGTCAGCTCTGTGTGTCTGCGTGTGGAACTACAGGCTGGTTTCCATGGCAACAGGGAAAGTCCCTTACTCACAGAAAATGGGAGGAGCTTTAACATAAAATATAAGTCTAGTTTTAATTATCTTTATTTCAGTAAATGAAAAGGTTTGTTTCATTTATATTTTTAGTCATTTGGTAGTTTTCCTTAAAAATCAGAATCTTGGTCTGAACAGGAACGTCCCCCAGAACCACCTGCTGAACCATTTGTAGAACTGTTTGCAGAGCCTTCTACAGAACCCTCCAGCTCCAACAACAGTTTCACATCTTCAAAGTCCAGCAGCTTCTGCTTTTGGTCACATGACCACTTCCTCAGTTTCCCGTAAAGTCAAACTAATAAACCTGACGTCATCCTACAGATTCTGGAACAGTTCATCGGGTTAGAACTAACCTCAGCTCATCTAAATCAGGGTCTCAAACTCATGTACTTTCCAGGGTCCAGTTTAGACCAGGACTCTTTAATAAGTAAAACAAATAAAAATGTAAAGTTTTCATTCTCGACATAATGTCAAATGTTTTTCACATCAAATCCAGAAGGAAATCTGGATGTATTATTATTATTAGTATTAGACTGTAGATAATAATAATAATAATAATAATAATAATAATAATAATAATAATAATAATAGCCTGTAGATAATAATAAGAATAATTTAGGAATAAAGGAGTTTTATTTGATCCACATCTTTCATTCAAAGGGTCAGGGGTCAGAGGTCAGGGCACATTAACCAAACATGTAGAACAGCCTTCTTTCACCTGCGCAACATTAGCCAAAATTAGGAATATTCTGTCTAAAACGACTGCAGAAAAATTAATTCATGCATTTGTTACATCACGATTAGATTATTGTAACTCCTTACTTGTAGCGTGTCCTAAATATTCCCTAAAAAGCTTCAACTGGTTCAAAATGCAGCAGCAAGATTATTAACAGGATCAAATAGAAGAGAACACATCACCCCTGTGCTCCAAACCCTGACCCCTGACCCCTAACCCTATCACCCCTGTGCTCCAAACCCTGACCCCTGACCCCTAACCCTATCACCCCTGTGCTCCAAACCCTTCACTGGTTAAAATCCTCCTCCTTACATATAAAACCATTAATGGTATGGGTTAGGGTTAGGGGTCAGGGGTTAATGGTATGGGCCCCTCTTATCTTAAAGATGATCTGGTTCCGTACCAGCCCAATAGAACCCTTCGTTCTCAGAATGCAGGTTTATTGAAAGTTCTTAGGGTTTCTAAAAGTACAGTAGGAGCTAGAGCCTTTAGTTACCATGGTTACTGTCTTATGGAGCTAGAGCCTTTAGTTACCATGGTTACTGTCTTATGGAGCTAGAGCCTTTAGTTACCATGGTTACTGTCTGATGGAGCTAGAGCCTTTAGTTACCATGGTTACTGTCTGATGGAATCATCTTCATTTAATATTAAACAGGTCGACACAGTCTCTACATTTAAAATTAGGTTGAAAACATTCATGTTTGATAAAAACTATGGTCAGGTTAGTTATAAACAGACTGAAGTCACAGTTCAGTCTAAGCTGCACTAGGAGATAGAATGATGGAGGAAGAACAGACACTGAGTTCTTTCTCTCTAGTCTGTTTGTGTCATTTTTATAACATATCTTTCATACCAAGTCTGTTCATGTCTAGTCACCTGGTGTCCCTTTCCCCCCTCACCCCCTGGGGGGTGTGGTGACTCTTGACAGTGTCTGTGGGGGAGCCATGGACGACAGGATCTGCGGTGACTCACCTGTGCCGACCTGTGACCTCGGACCTCCTCCCTCACCTGTCTGGTGTCTGGACCAGCCCCCCCCCCCCCCCCCCCCCCCTTCATTTATAAATGGACGTTCATCTTCAGTGTGGTTCTACCCAATATCTATTGTTTTTCCCACTGGGTTTGGAATTTTTTTCTTGCCAAGAAGGAGGAGCTAAGGAGAGGGGGAGGAGCTAAGGACAGGGGATGCTTGGGACTGTTCATATATCTCTGTAGGTGACTGTGTTTCTGTAAAGCCATGTGAGACGACTTTGTTGTGATTTGGGGCTTTATAAATAAAATTGAATTTAATTAATATTATTAGCCTGTAGATAATAATAATATTATTATTAGAATGTAGATAATAATAATAATAATAATAATAATAATAATATTAGATTGTAGATAATATTAATAGACTGTAGATAATACTATGGTCTGTATTTGGAACCTGAACTAAAATCACTTCTTCAGCCGTGACTGGAATCATTCACATTTGAACATTCATCCCATATGTTTGAAAGCTCTGACCCAGAACCTGAAGAGGAGACAATGGACCCGGGTTCAGACGATGGACCCGGGTCCAGAGAAAGTCCACTAAAGCACATTATTACAACACTACACTTCAAATGCAAACACTAAAGACATGATGATTTAAATTTAACCCGGTTCTGGTTCAAACGGGTCCTGAACAGAACAGGGTTAGTCTACAGACTGGATCTAGACTCACCTGAGGTCCCCACAAACACCACGACCAGGACCAGAAGCGTCAGACAAGCCATGATCTGAGCAGCAGCAGGGTGTCATCTGACCTGAGATCTGTTTACTGTTAGAGGAAGTACTGCGACTCCACTCACTGACTCCACCCACTGACTCCACCTACTGACTCTACCCACTGACTCCACTCACTGACTCTACCCACTGACTCCACCCACTGACTCTACCCACTGACTCCACCTACTGACTCTACCCACTGACTCCACCCACTGACTCTACCCACTGACTCCACCTACTGACTCTACCCACTGACTCCACCTACTGACTCCACCTACTGCCTCTACCCACTGACTCCACCTACTGACTCCACCTACTAACTCTACCCACTGACTCCACCTACTGACTCCACCTACTGACTCTACCCACTGACTCCACCTACTGACTCTACCCACCGACTCCACCTACCGAGTCTACCCACTGACTCCACCTATTGACTCTACCTACTGACTCGACACACTGACTCCACCTACTGACTGTACCCACTGACTCCACCTACCGAGTCTACCCACTGACTCCACCTACTGACTCTACCTACTGACTCCACCCATTGACTCTACCTACTGACTCCAATCACTGACTCCACCTACTGACTGTACCCACTGACTCCACCCACTGACTCCACCTACTGACTCTACCCACCGACTCCACCTACCGAGTCTACCCACTGACTCCACCCACTTACTCTACCTACTGACTCCACCTATTGACTCCACCTACTGACTCTACCCACTGACTCTACCCACTGACTACCTACTGACTCTACACACTGACTCTACCTATTGACTCTACCTACTGACTCCACCTACTGACTCTACCCACTGACTCCACCTACTGACTGTACCCACTGACTCTACCCACTGACTCCACCTACTGACTCTACCCATCGACTCCACCTACCGAGTCTACCCACTGACTCCAACTACTGCCTCTACCCACTGACTCCACCAACTGACTCTATCCACTGACTCCACCTACTGACTCTACCCACTGACTCCACCTACTGACTTCACCTACTGACTGTACCCACTGTCTCTACCCACTAACTCTACCCACTGCCTCTACCCACTGACTCCACCAACTGACTCTATCCACTGACTCCACCTACTGACTCTACACACTGACTCCACCTACTGACTCTACCCACTGACTCCACCTACCGAGTCTACCCACTGACTCCACCTACTGACTCTACCTACTGACTCCACCCATTGACTCTACCTATTGACTCTACCTACTGACTCGACACACTGACTCCACCTACTGACTGTACCCACTGACTCCAATCACTGACTCCACCTACTGACTGTACCCACTGACTCCACCCACTGACTCCACCTACTGACTCTACCCACCGACTCCACCTACCGAGTCTACCCACTGACTCCACCCACTTACTCTACCTACTGACTCCACCCACTGACTCTACCCACTGACTCCACCTATTGACTCCACCTACTGACTCTACCCACTGACTCTACCCACTGACTACCTACTGACTCTACACACTGACTCTACCTACTGACTCCACCTACTGACTCTACCCACTGACTCCACCTACTGACTGTACCCACTGACTCTACCCACTAACTCTACCTACTGACTCTACCCACTGACTCCACCTACTGACTCTGCACACTGACTCCACCTACTGACTGTACCCACTGACTCCACCTACTGACTCTACCCATCGACTCCACCTACCGAGTCTACCCACTGACTCCAACTACTGCCTCTACCCACTGACTCCACCAACTGACTCTATCCACTGACTCCACCTACTGCCTCTACCCACTGACTCTACACACTGACTCCACCTACTGACTCTACACACTGACTCCACCTACTGACTCCACCTACTAACTCTACCCACTGACTCCACCTACTGACTCTACCCACTGACTCCACCTACTGACTCTACCCACCGACTCCACCTACCGAGTCTACCCACTGACTCCACCTATTGACTCTACCTACTGACTCGACACACTGACTCCACCTACTGACTGTACCCACTGACTCCACCTACCGAGTCTACCCACTGACTCCACCTACCGAGTCTACCCACTGACTCCACCTATTGACTCTACCTACTGACTCGACACACTGACTCCACCTACTGACTCTACCCACTGACTCCACCTACTGACTCTACCCACCGACTCCACCTACCGAGTCTACCCACTGACTCCACCTATTGACTCTACCTACTGACTCGACACACTGACTCCACCTACTGACTCTACCTACTGACTCGACACACTGACTCCACCTACTGACTGTACCCACTGACTCCACCTACCGAGTCTACCCACTGACTCCACCTACTGACTCTACCTACTGACTCCACCTATCATTGTCCCCATACAGACTTCACCTGTTGTTGCCTGCTGCTGAATCATGTGACATGTAGTTCCATTCCTCATTGGTTTATGGACACAGCCTGCTGCTGCTGCACAGTCACATGATGTGCAGGTGCATTAGTGATTGGTTGAATGGAGAAGCAACAACAGTGGACTTTACAGAAGCAGAAGTGAAACAAAGTGAAGTGTTATGAGGCTCATGGTGGGAAAAAAACAGAAAAATAGTCTGTCATTAAAAAGTGAATGGTGTGTAGGTGTGAACCGAGATCACGTTTAAGGATATATGTGACCCCCCACCACCAAACCAGGCATAAGTGGCGCTGAGCCGTTCAGAGCTACAGCCAAATTTAGGCTGGAAGGTGATTTGTTATTAGTGTTTACACCTTATCAAAAAACGGTACCTTAACACCTCTATGTTCACTTCCTGTGGTCATTACATTGAAATCCAATCAATAAAGGTGTTTATTGAGTCAATTATTTAAGCGGTGACAAAAGTTCAGGTATTGCTGAGCAAAGACAAAGACGACTTCCACCTCTTTTCGCCGAACAAAACGATCTCCGTTCCGTGGGTAAACACCCAAGTGTTTGGTACGAGGTAAAAGCTTATATTGAATGTTCTGTCCAATGGTGTAAGCCAAATGATTATAATACGTCACACTTCTGTCCTATTATTATAATATATAAAACTTCTGTGACATGTCCATCAGAGTGTCCTTTAACATCTGTCAACAATTTGTGTCAATCGGATACAAATTATTATGCGTTGCTAAGGACTTCCTACCCCAAAACAGTCCAAAACTTTAACGGACAATATCTAAAAATATGCAAATTGTAAAATATGTCCAAATGTGGATATTAAAATGACCATAACTTTGGTTCTACTTGTGATAGAAACATCATTTTTTCACCATCTTAAACCTTAGTTTCCACTCTACCAAGATACACACATAACTCTGTTTGGATTTACACACACTTATGCCTGCTTTACTGGTGGGGGGTCACATATCGTGCAGCTCTAATTCACAGAATGTTTAACCCCGCCCCTATTTTGTGTCAATCTCTAGTTTCTATGACAACCTGTTCTTGAATTAGAGCCAATAATGTGATTTTGACCTTTCTGCTGTTTGCGACCTTGACCTTTGACTTTTCGCAATATTGATAATTTGGTTATATGTATATATTATGATAATATATCCAGTATTGATTATAGCATGATATGTCTATGTTTGACACAAACAGTGTTACACAAGTTAATTTGGACACATGTCACCTTTGACCTCCAGAGAGTAATGGTTGTAGGTGATAACACCAACTATTAGAATTGTATAAATCTTCATTCTGCATCGATTGGTACCAATCTGAAAGTTCTGTGACCCTCTGTTCTGGAGCTTGAACCCATAATGTGATTTTGACCTTTCAGTTAATTGTGACCTTGACCTTTGACCTTTACTCAAAAGGATCATTGTGATGACCACTTACAAGAAGCCAGCTCATTCCCAACACTCATCTGCCCCCCCCCCTTCAAAGGAAACACACAAACATTGAGCCCCATCCACTCTTTTATTGTCAGAAATGTCAGGTTGACCAGGTCACTGTTAGTCCAGTCCATCTGGTCTGACATCACAAACAGGCCCCTCCCACAGGCCACTCCCACAGCTCCCAGTGTGCCTCAGATCCAGTGTTTGCACCAGTTCACCTCCAGTCCCACCATTTGACCGGGTTCAACAGGAAACTGACATAAGATCAAAGTGATGGAGCACAGTCGTTGCCATGGTGACTCCTTGTCTTCATCGAAACCACATGTTTTAGTTGTTTTAGTGAGAAGAGGGCATGGCCTGGAGGAGTCTCATGGACGTGAGTGTTTACAGAACCAACCAAACCAGACCGGGTCTCATCAGGTCACCACCCCAGGCTGGACCAGGTCGGACTGTTTGGGACCGGATCTGAGGATGGTTCTGTTGTCTGGTCTGACGTGGTCCTTCATCAGCTGCCGATCAAAAGTCATGACATCATCATCACAGCATCAGAACCTGATCATGTGACTGGAACAAACAGGTGCAGGTCACATCAGGTCCAAATTCATCTGCGTTTACCAGAACGACAGGAAGTCCAACCCAACCTGATGCTTCGCCAGCGCAGACCAATGATCACTGGAGTCGACAGGACAATGTCAACAAACACCAACAGCCAAACGGCGAACACATCAGTGCTTCCACTTCCTCTGCAGTTAATAGTGAAGCTGGCGCGGGTCGACAGGGAAGGTGGTGCTGGTCTTGGTTGTGACTGAATAAAGGCAGAGATAAGTTACCATTGGCGTCAACGCCATATTTTCGCCTGTCCTCGTTTCAGATTCCAGAGACGACTAATCTTTGTCCGCTCAGACATCGGTTTGTTCATCTTTGTTGATGATGTTGTGGTGTCGTCCATTAGTCCCGCTGCTCAGCATTGATCTCACTAAAGAGGCGGAGTCTCCACATCCCCTGCCCTTTCCTCGTTGTCTCCCCACGAGCCAATCGCAGAGTCCAGAGGAAGCTGGATCATCTGAAACTCACCTGGATCCAGGACTGAGCGCAGGTTTGAGTCCACAATGAGATATGAACTGAAACACAAAAACAGAGAGGGGTGAGAACCCGAAGTGGAGAATCCAAGCTGAAGACTGTGACTAATGGTTTCAATAGTTGACCAATGGTTTCAAGAGGCGACTAACAGTTTCGATAGGCGACTAACGGATTTAAGAGTCGACCAATGGATTCGATAGTCCTTCAAGGAAATGTGGTCCAAGTCCAGGTTTGGACTCACCTGACCCTGGGAGACTCTGGTGCTATGTCTGGGACTCCACCCCTGTCTGGTTGCTCCGGTCCAGACCCTGATCCTTCAGCACTGGGTGGATCTCCTCCTCGGGGTCGTAGTAGTAGAACTTCCTCAGGTAGGCAATCAAAGGTCTGGACAGACAGTGAGGTCAGAGGTCAGAGAGGAACCAGCGTGGGAACAGGGTCCACACAGAACCTGGTCCGAGACTCACGTAGGCAGAGGTAGGTCCTGGATATGGTCTATGCGGACCAGCTGACGGATGCAGAAGCGACACAGATGCTGCAGAGACTTAACGCTGCTGAACCTGGACACTGGGTAGAGGAGCTGGACCGGTGTGGGTGGAAGACCTGAAACAAACCACGCCCACAACAAGGCACATGTACAGGCCACACCCACATCACACAAACATCGTCCAGCAGAAAAACCCAGAGCAGAAGGTTATTGACAGTTTGGGGGGGGGGGGGGGGTTTGGACCTGATGGGACTCAGTCAAACTCTGGACCTACCTGGAACTCTGGAGCGGAGGAAGTAGAGGAACTTCCCGTTCTTGGAGTGCATGATGGCTCGCTCAATGAACTCCACCACCGAGTGACAGCGGTCTTCAAATTTAGGATGACACCAAAGACTGAAGGTTCCTGAGGAGAGGAGCACATGGTTCTGGTCTACAGACGGGTTCTGGTCTACAGACGGGTTGTGGTCTACAGAACATCAGTTAGTTACCTCTGTAGTGTTCCATGCGGGTGTGGTGCGTAACACTCTGGGACCTGAAGCTCAGACTCAGAATGTATCTTGGGTCAGAACTGTCTCTGACTAGGAAGGATCCGTCTGGTTTTAACTTCAGCTTCATCTCTGCGTCTTCCCAGTTCATGGGTCCCCAGTACCACCCACACTGAAAACACACACACACACGTGTCAGTGTCCCCACAGACGTGGAGGGTAGGGCTACAGGTGTGGACAAACTGTGGGAACAGGTAGAGTTGGTGACTCTGGGGGAAGTACTGGAACTGACTCCGCCCATAAGCCCACATGAAAAGGTCAGGTAACATGAGGCCAACACCTCATGTCTACACATACTGGAACTGACTCCGCCCACCTTCTCCAGCTCTCGGAGGCTGGTGGCGAAACTGCTGGAATCCGGCTGGCTGAGGGGGCAGTGGGAGGCTAGTCTGGGGTGGGCGTGTTGACCTTTGGGATGCAGCGGGACCGGCCGCGGTAACCCCCGCAGGAAAGTATCTGATTGGGTGACACAAGCAGATAGGGACAGGGTCACACCTGGTTAATACAATAATAATAATACACAAACAGACAAATAATAAATTAGAGGTTCATAGGTGCACCCCCCAGGTGTGTCCCCCCCCAGGTGTGCCCCTCCCCAGGTGTCCTCAGGGTGGTACCGTTGAGGCTGAGGCTGTGCTGGATGGTGCTGATGCTGGGGGGCAGGGTCAGAGGTTGGGGGGGCAGGGACTGCATAGATGCCCCTGCGCCAAAAGGAGGCTGCTGCTGGGGGGGGGCGCCAAAGTCATCTGATAGACGGAAAGAGAGAGACAGTCAGGGGGCAGGGCTAACAGTCAGGGGGCGGGGCTAACACAGGATAGAGGTGAAGTACCGAGCAGACTGAGGCTACGTCTGGGGGGAGGAGGAGGAGTCGGAGGGTGAAGAGGGGTGCCCCCCCTCCGAGAAATGTCCACATCCACCAGAGACACTGTCTCACCTTGAGACAGACAGACAGTCAGGCGGGTTAAGACAGAAAAAGAGCGTCAGTAACAGACAGAAGAGGACAGAACTACAGCTGGACCTGGACCAGGCTCCAGTTCCTGGTCCAGGTCCAGAAGGTTTTACAGTCAGGAGTCTCACCGGTGAAGGCAGGAGTGAAGGGACCCACTGGAGCGAAGGCACTGCGAGGTCTGGAAACCTGTGACCTGGAAAAAGGAAACACACAGAGGCACGGTGATGCAGAGGTCCAATACACCTGGCCTGTCCCGCCCAAGGGACGTCATGGACATATGTTCTACATTAGGTCCTCAGGGAGTGGGACTGAAAGCATCCAATATCATCATTTCTGTTTTGTATGTGAGTTACTCTAAATATCAATTATTCTATAAAAGTACCACTTCAACACTGTTAGCATAGCAAGACTTCAACACTGTTATCATTGTTAGCATAATACGACTTCAACATTGTAAGCATTGTTAGCATAGTACCATTTCAACACTGTTAGCATAGTTAGCATAATACTATTTTAACACTGTTAACATAGTACCATTTCAACATTGCTAGCATAGTACCACTTCAAAACTGTTAGCATAGTACCACTTCAACACTGTTAGCATAGTACCA
Organism: Siphamia tubifer; assembly: GCA_020466265.1. Taxonomy (NCBI): domain Eukaryota; kingdom Metazoa; phylum Chordata; class Actinopteri; order Kurtiformes; family Apogonidae; genus Siphamia; species Siphamia tubifer. Next base: position 36,040,754 of record CM035790.1, read on the forward strand.
CTTCAACACTGTTAGCATTATTAGTATAACACCACTTCAACACTGTTAGCATTGTTAGCATAGGACCACTTCAACACTGATAGCATTGTTGGTATAGTACCACTTTAACACTGTTAGCATTGTTAGCGTTGTACTTTTTCAACACTGTTAGCATGGTTAGCATATTACCACTTCAACACCGTTAGTATTGTTAGCATAGTACCATTTCAACACTGTTAGCATAGTACCACTTCAACACCGTTAGTATTGTTAGCATAGTACCATTTCAACACTGTTAGCATTGTTAGCATAATACCATTTAACAAGTTAGCATCGTTAGCATAATATCACTTAAACACTGTTAGCATTGTTAGTATAGTACCACTTCAACACTGTTAGCATTGTTAGCATAATACCATTTAACAAGTTAGCATCGTTAGCATAATATCACTTAAACACTGTTAGCATTGTTAGTATAGTACCATTTCAACAAGGTTAGCATTGTTAGAATTGTGCCCGGTTTTTAGTAGAAACTAAAGCTAAAACACTAGGATTGTCTCAACACCAAACATTTGTTCAACTCTTGTGGATAGATACAACAACACACACATACACACACATTCTACTTCTGCTGCTGATTCCGGTTCACTCTCCATCCTTGTCCTGCCTTTGACACCATTTCACATTCCATTCTCCTTAATAGACTCTCGTCCATTGGTCTCTCCCACAGAACAATTAACTGTTTTCATTCTTACCTGTCAGGCCGCACTCAGTTCATCCAATTAAAAACCTTCATGTCCGACCCCCATCCTGTCTCTGCTGGTGTGCCCCAGGGCTCTGTCCTGGGGCCCCTCCTCTTTATCATTGACCTTCTCCCCCTTGGCCATATTTTCCATAAACATAACATTCACTTCCATTGCTTTGCGGATGACACCCAGCTCTATCTCTCTTGCAAACCTCATTCTTCACCCCCCCCCCCCTTACTTCCTGCCTCCTCGATTTGAAATCCTGGTTCACCTCCAATTTCCTCAAACTTAATACAGACAAGACCGAAATTCTGCTTTTCAGGACCAAGTCTATTCTTTCAAAAATTGACAGTTTTTCCATCACCATTGACAATTGCTCATCTTCCCTACCCCCCAGGTTAAGAGTCTGGGTGTCATCCTCGACAGCACACTCTCCTTCCGCTCTCACATAAATCATATCACCTGGACTGCATATTTCCACCTCCACAATATACACCGCCTCCGCCCCTCCCTCACCCAGTACTGCCATTCTCATACACAGCCTGGTCACGTCCCGTCTGGACTATTGTAATGTCCTCCTCTTTGGACTCCCTCACAAATCCATCCATAAACTGCAACTGGTTCCAACTCTGCTGCTCGCATCATCTCAAGGACACCTGCCTCCCAACATATGACCCCCATCCTCCAGGACCTCCACTGGCTCCTCCCACACATCACCCCCATCCTCCAGGACCTCCACTGGCTCCTCCCAACATATGACCCCCATCCTCCAGGACCTCCACTGGCTCCTCCCAACATATGACCCCCATCCTCCAGGACCTCCACTGGCTCCTCCCAACATATGACCCCCATCCTCCAGGACCTCCACTGGCTCCTCCCAACATATGACCCCCATCCTCCAGAACCTCCACTGGCTCCTCCCAACATATGACCCCCATCCTCCAGAACCTCCACTGGCTCCTCCCAACATATGACCCCCATCCTCCAGGACCTCCACTGGCTCCTCCCACACATCACCCCCATCCTCCAGGACCTCCACTGGCTCCTCCCAACATATGACCCCCATCCTCCAGGACCTCCACTGGCTCCTCCCACACATCACCCCCATCCTCCAGGACCTCCACTGGCTCCTCCCAACATATGACCCCCATCCTCCAGAACCTCCACTGGCTCCTCCCAACATATGACCCCCATCCTCCAGGACCTCCACTGGCTCCTCCCACACATCACCCCCATCCTCCAGGACCTCCACTGGCTCCTCCCAACATATGACCCCCATCCTCCAGGACCTCCACTGGCTCCTCCCAACATATGACCCCCATCCTCCAGGACCTCCACTGGCTCCTCCCAACATATGACCCCCATCCTCCAGGACCTCCACTGGCTCCTCCCACACATCACCCCCATCCTCCAGGACCTCCACTGGCTCCTCCCAACATATGACCCCCATCCTCCAGGACCTCCACTGGCTCCTCCCACACATCACCCCCATCCTCCAGGACCTCCACTGGCTCCTCCCAACATATGACCCCCATCCTCCAGGACCTCCACTGGCTCCTCCCAACATATGACCCCCATCCTCCAGGACCTCCACTGGCTCCTCCCAACATATGACCCCCATCCTCCAGGACCTCCACTGGCTCCCTGTCAAACATGGCATCCATTATAAAATCCTGCTGTACACTTTCAAGTCCATCCACAACCTGGCTCCTCCCTACCTCTCTGATCTCCTTCATGTGACTACCCCAGCTCGCTCCTTCTGCTCCTCCTCCTCCATCCACCTTTGTGTCCCCACTGCTCGCCTCACCACCAACTCTGGAACTCTCTCCCACCAGACCTTCGTAACTGTAACTTTCTCTCTACCTTCTTAAACCGACTTAAAACTCACCTCTTCCAAATTGCGTACTCTTCATAATCCAACTTTTCTTTTTCTTTGCTCCTTCCATTTATTTCATCTTATTTATTTTTTCTGCCACAGTCACCTGTTTTTATTCATGTGGTCTTTGTTTTTATACTGTTAAGCACCTTGAGAGTTTTGAAAAGCACTGATAAATAAAAATTTATTATTATTATTATTACACACACACATTCTAGTTCTGGTCTATACACAAAAACGTTGTAGTTCTGGTCTACAGACATGTTCTAATTCTGGTCTACACACACTTGTCCACAGCTCAGGACTGATTGGCTGAGGTCTCCATGGTTACCACCAAGCTAACCATGGAGACCTGCTCCATCCCATCATACTGACTGGCTCTGCTCACACCTCATCTGTTGACAGTGAAAGTCCCGCCCCCTGAACATGGCCCAGCAGAACCTGGACTCAGAAGAACCATGAGGTAGACCACCCTGACCTGGTCCAGACCGGTTCTGCTAGTGGTTCTGCTTTTTCTCAGCAGGTTTTGCTGGTGGTTCTGGTCTTACCTGGTGCCGTCCTGGTCCGTGCTGCTGCAGGTGGACCCCCACACGTCCAGCAGACTCCCTCCAGAGGAGGTGGAGGAGGCAAGGCTGGGCCTCTTGTCCAGGAGCCCCCCTGACCCCCCACTGGAGCTCTTGGTTCTGAACAGTTTACTGAGCCGGACCTTCAGGGACCCGCCTTTCCTTGACTTCCCCTGCACCGTCTTCTCCCCTCGAACCCCCTCTGCCTCCAGGAACACCAGGGGAGAGGCGCACCGGCCCATCCCCCCGACCCCAACTACCGGGTCCAGTTTGGGGGCTGCGGCTTGGAGCTGGGACCTGGACTGGGCCGGACTGGACCCCAGGATCCCCAGGGGGGAGCGGCAGGTTTGGTCAGTGCAGACCCCCGCCTCCTCGGCCAGTCTGTGCACCTGTCGCATCAGGCCCGACAGAGTCCCCGCCCCCTCTGACCCCGCCTCCCCAGTGTCCACGCCCCCCCCGCCCACCTCCTCTGACCCTAGACCTTCCAGGACCAGAAGGGCGTCACTGGTGTCGCCAGGGTCCTCCCCCCCGGGTCCTGAACTCAGAACATGACAGGAGCAGCGGGGGAGGGGCAGCACCAAGTCCACCCCCTCACCCCGCCACCCCCCCAGCTGACCCAGCCTCCGGGCCAGAACGAGAACCGTGTCGTCGTCCTTGCGGACCTCCAGCAGCCCCAGCCGCAGAGCCTGCTCCAGCAGGTCCAGTCGGGGTCTATTGCACAGGCCGGAGCCGGACTGCGGGTCCAGAGCCGGGTGTCCCTGTTGGAGGTCCTGGCCCACTGGGTGCAGGTTCTCCTCCCCGGACAGAACGCAGTGGGGGTTCCGATTCTGCTCCTTCCCCACTCTGGGCCCGGTAGTGGTGCTGCCGGTTCCAGTGTCTGTTCCCGGGTACGGGTGCTGCTGCTCCTCCTGGATGAACCCCGGGGGAGGCGGCTCCACTCCGCACTCCAGGATCCGGTCTGCGGACCGCAGCAGGTTTTGGAAGACCATCAGCTGAGCCCTGGACCCATGTCCGCTCGAGCCGTTTCCGCGCGGGACCGGGAAGTCCACGAACCGCTGGGTCGCCCCCGCAAAGTCCTCCGGCAGCGGCGGGGACGGTGGCGCCTCGGAGCCCGGGTCCTGCGTCAGCCCCACGCCGCCGTCCAGCTCCCCTTTCCCGGGAAGCGGGGAGCTGTAGTGCGGGGAGGCTGAGCCGAGGCCCGCGGAGGAGCTCCCGGAGTCCAGATCGAACCCGGGGCCACGGTGGGCCAGCGCGGCCTTCACGGACATCAGCTCGTCCCGCTCGTGCAGCCGGTCGTACTCCGCAGCGGACACGAGCCTCATCAGGACAAAATCTGGAGACATATCCTGCTGCGCGTCATTCATGGTTCAGGCTAAAGCTAGCGGCTAACGGCTAACTTACATAACAGCGACAGAAACAAACAGCTGCTAACGGGAGCTAACGCTGCATCCTCCCCTCGGGGCTCACTCACCGGGCCCCATCCGACACCGACTCGGGGCCATGTGCGAACCGGTCAAGATCGGTTGGTGACGGCTCCGCTATCCGCTGAGCACCAGAACCGGGCCGGACCCGGTGCTGCCACTCGCTGTTAATTGCTAGCTGTTAGCCTCCTACCGACTCATCCTCCGGTGACACAACACAGATGTGATGACGGGATGCGCGTGGGGCGGCATCGATAACCGATCGGCGATTGATAACTGATGGAGGCTCGTGCTGTCGGTGAGCAGTGAGGTGGGTTCGGTAGGAACCCGGTAGGTCCCGAAGCCGGTCGTTGGTGAGCAGCAGTCTGTTTGTTGATTGATTGACAGACTGGCATTTTTCGTTTGATTAATCGATTGTTCGTTGCTCATTTGGCGCCTGTTTTTCTCCTTTTTTCGATCAATATTCCCGAAATTACATTTCTGCTGTTTATATATATATATATATATATATATATATATATATATATATATATATATATATATATATATATATATATATATATATATATATATATATATATATATATATATACATACACTATTACATTTTATTTGTAAATAAATAACGGACTGTTTTTGTTTGTATTTATTTCTGTTCCACATAAACTGAACCTTTATTATTGACATTTGCTGTTTTTCCTGCTGGTCACGTGACCACGCAAAGTAGACGGTTACCATGGTTACTAACTGAAAAAAGGAGGGTGGAGTTTGGAGGACCGGTGACTGGCAGAACATATAAACAAAACAGAACATATGAACAGCAGATGAACAGAACTTATCAGGGAAGGATGAGTAAAAACAAGGTTACAAACAAAAGTCACAGGAGCCAAGGGTGTGATCTGACCTAATACCAACTATTGTCACTGTTCTAGGTGGCGCTGTAGACATTTCTTGACCAACTTTTACGAAACCTATAAATACTCACAATTTTTCACACTTTTGAGGTGAGTGCAAAATGTGGTGAGTTTTTGTGCATTTGCAGAGGGTCAAGTTAGAGGTCAAACGGCAGACTCAATAGGCCTTGAACTGACACGCTCCACAACGGAGGCCTGAAAACTGTGAGCGGTCTCAAAAGCCTTCACCGTCCCTCCCAACCGCCAATGACAGCCAATGACGAGATAACGTTGTACATTGGGTGGGAGGCAATATTCTGACAGTAACACACGCCTTTGTATAAATATAAATATGCAGGGGGTGCTACAGAGTGACGTATTAGAAAAGTTGAGATGAATGGGTGTACAACTCTGGTCATGTGACTTCAGATCAATAATAATCAGTTCGTAGTCATGTGACTTCAAATCAATAATCAGTTCGTGGTCATGTGAATACAGATCAATAATAATCAGTTTGTGGTCATGTGACTTCAGATCAATAATCAGTCAGGGTCATGTGTCTTCAGATCAATAATAATCAGTTCGTAGTCATGTGACTTCAAATCAATAATCAGTTCGTGGTCATGTGAATACAGATCAATAATAATCAGTTTGTGGTCATGTGACTTCAGATCAATAATCAGTCATGGTCATGTGTCTTCAAATCAATAATAATAATCAGTTCCTGGTCATGTGACTTCAGATCAATAATCAGTTCCTGGTCATGTGACTTCAGATCAATAATCAGTTCCTGGTCATGTGACTTCAGATCAATAATCAGTTCCTGGTCATGTGACTTCAGATCAATAATCAGTTCCTGGTCATGTGACTTCAGTACAATATAGACTTTATTAGTTTTTCCGCTAAATATGAAATAAAAAGCAGATTGGCTTTAAATGATTCACAATTCAGATTCATCCAGTCGCCATTGATCACGTCAACACAGGAAGTGCCTTCTCCTACAAAATAAAAGCCCATGTCAACACAGGAAATGACTCCTCCCTACCAAACAGAAGCCCTGCCCCCCTCCTCGAGCCCCGCCTTCATATTATGAAGTTTGTTTCAGCCAACGCGATGAAACTCCAGGACCCGAGTAGAAGAAGAAGCAGTGAAGTATAAAACAAAACAGGAAACCTAGGCTGTGGCGGCCAGGGGGTGGAGTCCAGAAGGACGAGAAGGTGGAGTCCAGAAGGTTGAGGGGCGGAGTCCAGCGGCATAAGAAGAAGAGCAGGAGCTGACGGGGAATGTTTCACATCTTTATTTAATCAATCAGAGCAAAATGGAAAAATAGAACCTCATACAAACTCTTCTGACGGGCGTTTCATTATATCTAACATCAGACCCCGCCCCCAACCCCCCACCCCTCCCCCCAAAGATCTGGAGGCGGAGCCCAACCGGTAGCACGCTGCCCTGCTCTGAGGCAGCAGCGGCGTCTCCTTTAAACTACAGGTTTTTGGCACTCGTCGTCATCTGCTCGTTTAAGTGTTTACGCGTTGAATGGGTGGAGCTTTATTTTGAAAGGACCTAGTGCTGCCATTGGAGGACTTCCTGTTACGTCAGATGTCCTTCGCTGTCCGACCACAGAAGAAGAAGAGAAAAAAAAAAGAGCAACATAGACCTACGTTTCCAGAGTCTCGCTCATCTCATCACAGTCTTATTTTTGTCGAACCTCCTCCCCCTCCATCCTCCCCACTGCCCCCGCCCACCCACACACACACACACAGTAGGGGGGATGATGTCATTGAGTCCGGCTTACGGCGAGAAGAGGTGCATCGTGGGAGTTTTAGTTGAGGGGTCAAATTTCAGTCCGAGTCCACAGTCGTCAGAGGAGGAGGGGGTGGGGGCGGGGCTAGGGGGGAAGGTTAAAGGTCACTGAGGCGACTGATGGTGGTGCGATGTCGTCCGTCACTCACACACGCGTCGCTCGCTCACACACAGACACACGGCTGACCAATCAGAGGCCGCCGTTCAACACCGTCTCCCAGAGTTCGAAGCCTCCGATGACGAGACACGATCTGGAAAAAAAAACACCTTTTAGTCTGACCCCACCCCAATTCACCCCTTAGCCCCGCCCCAATTCACTCCTCAGCCTCAGCGGACAATAAAGTCAGTACTATCGCTATGGCGACCAGGTAGTTGTGTTGCTCCGTCATGTGTTGCTGCGTTTTGTTTCGTTGTCATGTTGCTGCGTTTTGTTTCGTTGTCATGTTGCTGCGTTTTGTTTCGTTGTCATGTTGCTGCGTTTTGTTTCATTGTCATGTTGCTGCGTTTTGTTTCGTTGTCATGTTGCTGCGTTTTGTTTCGTTGTCATGTTGCTGCGTTTTGTTTCGTTGTCATGTTGCTGCGTTTTGTTTCGTTGTCATGTTGCTGCGTTTTGTTTCGTTGTCATGTTGCTGCGTTTTGTTTCGTTGTCATGTTGCTGCGTTTTGTTTCGTTGTCATGTTGCTGCGTTTTGTTTCGTTGTCATGTTGCTGCGTTTTGTTTCGTTGTCATGTTGCTGCGTTTTGTTTCGTTGTCATGTTGCTGCGTTTTGTTTCGTTGTCATGTTGCTGCGTTTTGTTTCGTTGTCATGTTGCTGCGTTTTGTTTCGTTGTCATGTTGCTGCGTTTTGTTTCGTTGTCATGTTGCTGCGTTTTGTTTCGTTGTCATGTTGCTGCGTTTTGTTTCGTTGTCATGTTGCTGCGTTTTGTTTCGTTGTCATGTTGCTGCGTTTTGTTTCGTTGTCATGTTGCTGCGTTTTGTTTTCGTTGTCATGTTGCTGCGTTTTGTTTCATTGTCATGTTGCTGCGTTTTGTTTCGTTGTCATGTTGCTGCGTTTTGTTTCGTTGTCATGTTGCTGCGTTTTGTTTCGTTGTCATGTTGCTGCGTTTTGTTTCGTTGTCATGTTGCTGCGTTTTGTTTCGTTGTCATGTTGCTGCGTTTTGTTTCGTTGTCATGTTGCTGCGTTTTGTTTCGTTGTCATGTTGCTGCGTTTTGTTTCGTTGTCATGTTGCTGCGTTTTGTTTCGTTGTCATGTTGCTGCGTTTTGTTTCGTTGTCATGTTGCTGCGTTTTGTTTCGTTGTCATGTTGCTGCGTTTTGTTTCGTTGTCATGTTGCTGCGTTTTGTTTCGTTGTCATGTTGCTGCATTTTGTTTCGTTGTCATGTTGCTGCGTTTTGTTTCGTTGTCATGTTGCTGCGTTTTGTTTCGTTGTCATGTTGCTGCGTTTTGTTTCATTGTCATGTTGCTGCGTTTTGTTTCGTTGTCATGTTGCTGCGTTTTGTTTCATTGTCATGTTGCTGCGTTTTGTTTCGTTGTCATGTTGCTGCGTTTTGTTTCGTTGTCATGTTGCTGCGTTTTGTTTTCGTTGTCATGTTGCTGCGTTTTGTTTCGTTGTCATGTTGCTGCGTTTTGTTTCGTTGTCATGTTGCTGCGTTTTGTTTCGTTGTCATGTTGCTGCGTTTTGTTTCGTTGTCATGTTGCTGCGTTTTGTTTCATTGTCATGTTGCTGCGTTTTGTTTCGTTGTCATGTTGCTGCGTTTTGTTTCGTTGTCATGTTGCTGCGTTTTGTTTCATTGTCATGTTGCTGCGTTTTGTTTCGTTGTCATGTTGCTGCGTTTTGTTTCATTGTCATGTTGCTGCGTTTTGTTTCGTTGTCATGTTGCTGCGTTTTGTTTCGTTGTCATGTTGCTGCGTTTTGTTTTCGTTGTCATGTTGCTGCGTTTTGTTTCATTGTCATGTTGCTGCGTTTTGTTTCGTTGTCATGTTGCTGCGTTTTGTTTCATTGTCATGTTGCTGCGTTATGTTGCCATGTTGCTGTGTTTTCTCTTGCCATGTTGTCATGTTGCCTTGTCACTCACCAGGCCTGGCTCTTGAGCTTACGCAGCTCTTTAGTTGCCCAGGTTGCCAGGGTCTTGGTCTTAGTTGTCTTCGAGCGTCGTCCTTCCGTCAGCAGGTCGTTGATGAGCGGACGAACCTCCACCAGCTTCATCACGTCTTTACCGAAGGCAGTGCACAGGTCGCTGCAGATGCAACAAAACAATGTCAGCCAGAAGCTCCGCCTCCACATGGGTGGGGCGTGCGGTGATTGTTTATGTACCCGATGAGGCCGGCGGCGTTGGCAACGACGCCGTCCGAGTGGTCCTCGTCCTCAGCGATGTGATGGATGAAGGACAGGATGAACTCCACACGAGGCTGCACCAGCATCACATCAGCTGACCACGCCCACAGGGGGAGGAGACACCAGGTTAACCAATCATCTACCCGTAAGTCATGTGATGCAACAAAAGCCTTCAGTGTTATTGTGTTGGATATAGAAATGATTCAAGGTTCCAAACTGGTACAGAAGGTTAAGGGTCCGTCCAGTCACATGGCTTTGTTCTGTTTTATGTTTAGAAAATAAATCAGCCACTGGGAAAACATTTAAAAACCAAATCAAGAGTCAAAAGACTTTGAAATTATATGTATGAGTTTACGTGAACACCAACAGGAACATTATTCTTCAGTGGATGATATATGTTGGAAAAACTATTCTAAAAAAATGACGTTTTACCCAAAAAAACCTTTATTCAGATGAAACCATGTGATCACATGTGTCAGCAGTTTGTCCTAGAGTTCATCTCTTCTCATTTTGGTGCTTTAATCATTTCTGTAACGATTCTTCCAAATATTTGGATTAAATTACCAAACTATTCATGTCTTTGTCGGGTCCCGCAAAACCAGGAGGCGGGTTTAGGTGGGACAGCAGCCCGCCGCCTCCAGGGTGAAAAAGACCGCAGTCACTCTATGACGCCGTAAAATCCTCCCACTTCACTGCGAGTGGGAGGAGGAACACGCCGTCAGCCGAACACGCAAGAGGGGCACGGCCCAGGTACTTACGATGGACGTTCTCCTGGTCTCCCTTCAGGCCCTGGATGATGCCGGTGTACGCCTCCAGACAACCTTCCCTCAGCTCATTCAGGTAATCCACCATGTCGTAGTCCGTCTGGAACACAAGGCACATCAGGTTCACTTCATACACACCCCAACCAGGACTAGAGGTAAGATCGGGCCTAAAAAATCCAGCCCGACCCAGGCCCACAGGCATTAAAGCCCGACCAAAATATCGGATCAGGACATCTCTAGAGAGGTCCACAAAGGACGGATTAACATATTTGACCAAATAGAGATTTGGTCAAATATGTTGATTGTTTGTTTGTCTGTTGTTACACTAGCATCTCCAATTCTTCACGGATCGTTCTGAAATTTGGTGTGAACAAGGAGACGGATACAAGTACGAAAGACTGAATTTCAAATATGGTGATATACACAACAATTCATTTGTCGGTCTGTTAGCAAGATTAACCAAAAAGTTCTGAACGGATTTTGATACATTTTCAGAATGTGTCATAAGGAAAAAATGATTAAATGTAGGTGGTGATCTGGAAGTGATCCTGGATCACTTTGAAATTTTACATTGCGGTAAATGAAGAATACATTTCAATGCATCACAGGCACAGACTTGAGCCTGTGGTGCGTTCATGGACCTTGACTTGAGCCTGTGGTGCGTTCACTGACCTTGACTTGAGCCTGTGGTGCGTTCACTGACATTGACTTGAGCCTGTGGTGCGTTCACTGACATTGACTTGAGCCTGTGGTGCGTTCACTGACATTGACTTGAGCCTGTGGTGCGTTCACTGACCTTGACTTGAGCCTGTGGTGCGTTCACTGACATTGACTTGAGCCTGTGGTGCATTCACTGACCTTGACTTGAGCCTGTGGTACATTCACTGACCTTGACTTGAGCCTGTGGTGCATTCACTGACCTTGTCGACTTGAGCTTGCGATGCCTGCTGCAGCGTGTCCAGGACAATGTCCACGTATTTCTTAAACTCTCCTCCAATGGCCAGAGCGATGTCTCCAAACGCAGACAGGATCTGAGGCTTCACCGACCTGTGTACATTCTCATTCTGAAAACACAGGGGAGGGAGGGGTTACGGCAGTTGGTGAGGGAGGAGCTATGGAAGAGGGCGGAGTCAAAGCACTTCCTCACCCCCAGGTTCTCCAGCAGCAGCTGCATGATCTCATCACAGTAAGGCAGGATGTTGGACATCAGGGCGCGGCACAGGTCACACACCAGGCCCACTGCCGCCAGGCACACCTGAACGCAACACGCAAGGTCACATGACCGCACACCAGTGATGTGTGGGCTAACTCAAACTGAACGGTCATCCACAGTTGCAGATCATTGAAAAATATTTTTAATGATATTGTGGTTTGAGATAAACATTAAGGGCGTATTCACATAGTAAAGTTCAGACCAGAACCTTTTTTTTGTCTTTTCACACTGTACTTATAATCCAGACTTTATTTACAGTCTTCATTCACACTGTATTGAATCAAATGGACCAACGGACTTTAGAACGTCATGTCGTCAATGCGTGTACAGCGTGCGTCTCTCTATACTCGACCCTGATTGGTTAGTAGATGAGTGCGCTACACTGTTGGACCCAGTTACTAGTTTTATGAGTCTTTTCTAATTCAGTCTTTATAGAATCATCCGACCACATTTCAATTAAATACCTGCTTTCCTCGTCTCCCCATGTATTCCCGCGACTCATGCTTGGACGTTGACTAGATTCCACGCACGTGACTGACGTAATTGGTCCGATAGTCCGGACTTTCCTAAACAGACCTTTCACACTGTGCACCAGCGAACCTTGGTCCGGACCGAGACTACCTCCTCAGCTCGGACCAAAGACTCGGTCTTTAGTCCGGACCAAGGTTCGGGGGAGCATTCACACTTGTCAATCAAGTTCGAACTTTCCTGGATAGTGCAAAAGTCCGGATTTTCTGAGTGCAGTGTGAATACGCCCTCAAATAATTTGGTGAATCAATGTAATTTAAATATTAAGACAAACACTTTATTAACTGAAGTTCTATGAAGTCAGCAGTATGGAGGGTTACTTACAACATTTATACATCGATCTGCGCAACACTGCCACACACACACACACACACACGCACACACGTCCTGGGTCCCCCCTGCTCCTGGACCAGGTCCCCACTTGGTACTTACCTGGTACTCGGCGTAGTTCTTCAGTCCGATGCCCAAGAAAGGTTTGAAGGCGTCCATGTATTTCTGGAAGTCACTGCCCAGAACTGAAACACACACACCCTGTTCAACATGGCCACGCCCCCAAAACCTCACACACCCTGTTCAACATGGCCACGCCCACGGAACCACACACACCCTGTTCAACATGGCCACGCCCTCGGAACCACACACACCCCGTTCAAAATGGCCATGCCCCCAAAACCTCACGCACCCCGTTCAACATGGCCACGCCCCCCCAAACCATACACACCCTGTTTAACAAGGCCACGCCCACAAAACCACATGCATACAAATTGTCCATAACTCCGTCACGTCCTCTGTACCTTCGACCAGCGTGGACACGGCCATCAGAGCGTCCTCCTGGACACCACCAGACCCTGCCGTGCTCTGGAACATTCTGAGTAGAGATGCCATCACCACGTCTGAGATCTGAAGAGCGTCCTGATGCTGCACTTTACGAAGAACGTTCTGGAACAACACACACAAGGTCACAAGCCCTGGAACTGGACAGAGAAATGGACAGATGGACAGAGAGACAGACCTGTAAGGTGGCACAGAGGAGAGACTGCAGGTCGTTGAACTGGATTCTGTCGGATGTGCTCTGGATGTGGGACTGAGGACAGACAGGAAGTGATGTCAATGAAATTAAAACCCTAATCCTCAGATGTAAAGTGGACCATAGAATCCCAGAGGAGGTGTGGTGGTCCAGGTGGACTCACCTCCATCTGCAGGACCTGCTGCAGTCGCTCCATGATGACCAGCGTGGTTTTCTGGACGGCAGGGTAGCAGTCTTTGGCGCTGTTCTTCACGATCTCCATCAGGGCTTCGTAGGCGGCGGAGCGCAGGTTGTTCTGGTGCCCGTCTGGTCTGGGGGGGGCAACACCACAGGGTTCAGGTTTTAACACACCACACACAGACTGACACACCTGGACCGACTCTCACCTGTCTGTTGTCTCCAGCAGCTTCTGGACGATGATCTCGAAGGACGATGACAGACAGTACGTGCTGGGCTCCTCCTGGTCTTCAGCGGCGTCCGTGGCCTCATAGGCGGCTTCGGCCAGAGACGAGAACGCCTGAGGACCCAGACCCAGGTCAACACCAGACCAACATCAGGACTGAAACTCACATTATTCCGAAACCACAGACTCCACTACAACTGGGATGAAGCCCAGTCTGGATCGGTCCTTCAGTCACCCCAACGCTGAATAAAAGTGGTCTACTTAAAGTTTATATGATCTCATGATTTTGACTACACTTTATCATCACAAATATCTGTTATCTTCAGGGATATCATGCGCACACGTTCACACCCACACTCTTTCCCTCCATGTCCGTATAACTTCCATTATTCCACTTCTCCCTCCTAACAATAGTCCATTCCAGGGTCCACACTTGGAAGCTTCTCCATACTTCACACATTTACAAACTAAACTTACCTGAGCTCAGTTGGACACCTGTGACACACAGTGTCCGCGGATGGAGTGGAAACTGAGCGACACTTCCCGACTATGTTTATAGTCCAATTTCACGCGAAATGGATCAGGTGATATGCAAATGAGTGTCTGAGTTTGTCTTGGATATATTTACCTAATGTTAAAGGATTAAAACTGCTGTTATTAGTGAGAGAAAATATGGACTGTGAAATGAACCTAGAGTGGAAGTATGTGTGTTATTTAAATTGGTACTATTATCAATTATTAATTATCCTGAGGATCTGGCAATACATGCGCTGCGGACTACTGCAAGCTAGTGGAGGAGTGGTGCCACTCTACCTTATTAATGCACCGAGATACTCACTTCTTTTTGCGGAATGACTGACAGTGTACAAAATATCAACAGTTCCCAAATGACTGTGGGGCCCCCAAGCACAGTGTTTGGGTCTCAAGCGACTTGGGAAGAGGAGGGTGTAACAGTGCTCCCAGAAAGTAATGAAGGGCTCCACCTTAAGCCCCCTTGGGAGGATGTAACACGAATGTCTACTGGTTCTTGCACTTTACCTCATCCTTAAATCCACCTTACTATAGGTTGCTGGAATGTAACCACTCTTGAAACACCTCTTGCCGCAGAACATAGAGGCAGCACTGAACAACTACCGAAATTATGTTTTAGCCATCAGCGAGACACACTCTCTTGGCCAGGAAACTCGCCTTAACGGCCGACTCATTCTCTCTGGAGGAAACGGTCACTAAGCTGGTGTGAGTATTCTTCTCTCTGCCAAAGCAAAACAATCACTGCTATCTGTTCATTGTGTATCAAACCGCATCATGGCTGCACGACTACAGATTAAGAGTGGCACTCTTCTTGTTGTTGCCGTCAATGTGCCAACATCAGTAGCACCTGAAGATGAAATAGACAGCTTTTACCAAGATCTGGAATGCTGGGTTGACACAAACCTTAAAAACAGGGAACCACTCATTGTGGCTGGGGATTTCAATGCAAAGCTCAGCTCCTTACATGTAAACAAGGACATCATCTTCCATGTCAAATGTATATGTCAGGCCCATCTTGCAGTTAAATGTCCATTACATCTGGTCAGTCTGGCTTTCGTGCCCATCATAGCACTGAAACAACGTTAGTTAAAGTTACTAATGACTTATTAGCTGCCGATGTCGGATTAATATGGGTCCTGGTGTTATTAGACCTTAGTGCAGCCTTTGACACCATTGACCACAGTATCTTAGTGCACAGATTAGAATGTGATATAGGTATTAGAGGAGCAGCCCTCTGCTGCTTTAAATCATATTTATCTAATCCATAACAATTTGTTAACGTTAATCAACAATCATCGCAGTCCTCCAGAGTTAATTATGGCGTTCCTCAAGGGTCAGTCCTTGGGCCTATTTTGTTTACACTATATATGCTCCCTTTAGGTAACATCATTACAAATCATGGCATTAATTTTCATTGTTATGCACATGACACACAGCTATATTTATCGATTAAACCTGATCAGACCAGACAAATAGATAAACTAAGTACATGTGTCCAAGACATAAAGACTTGGATGAGTGACAATTATCTTTTATTGAACCCTGAAAAAACTGAAGTCATTATAATTGGTCCTAAAAATGTGAGAGACTCCCTAACTGACCAGATAGTTACTGTAGACAACTTAAGTGGAACACCCAGTGACACAGTTAAAAATTTAGGAGATTTATTTGATCAAGATCTTTCATTCAAAGGGTCAGAGGTCAGAGGTCAGGGCACATTAACCAAACATGCAGAACATCCTTCTTTCACCTGCGCAACATTAGCCAAAATTAGGAATATTCTGTCTAAAACGACTGCAGAAAAATTAATTCATGCATTTGTTACATCACGATTAGATTATTGTAACTCCTTACTTGTAGCGTGTCCTAAATATTCCCTAAAAAGCTTCAACTGGTTCAAAATGCAGCAGCAAGATTATTAACAGGATCAAATAGAAGAGAACACATCACCCCTGTGCTCCAAACCCTGACCTCTGACCCCTAACCCTATCACCCCTGTGCTCCAAACCCTGACCCCTGACCCCTAACCCTATCACCCCTGTGCTCCAAACCCTTCACTGGCTACCAGTTGAGTTTAGAATTAAATTTAAAATCCTCCTCCTTACATATAAAACCATTAATGGTATGGGTTAGGGTTAGAGGTCAGAGGTCAGGGGTTAATGGTATGGGCCCCTCTTATCTTAAAGATGATCTGGTTCCGTACCAACCCAATAGAACCCTTCGTTCTCAGAATGCAGGTTTATTGAAAGTTCCTAGGGTTTCTAAAAGTACAGTAGGAGCTAGAGCCTTTAGTTACCATGGTTACTGTCTGATGGAATCATCTTCCCTTTAATATTAAAGACGCCGACACAGTCTCTACATTTAAAATTAGGTTGAAAACATTCCTGTTTGAGAAAGACTATGATCAGGTTAGTTAAAAATTATGTGACTCATATATCATGTATACATGATGTATGAGTCACCATAGCCATGGGAGTCCCATAGTCCGTCCATGGGAGTGGATCTGTCCTTCAATGTGGTTCTCCTCAAGATTTCTTCTTTTTCCCACTGGGTTTGGAAGTTTTTTCTGCTGAGAAGGAGGGTCTAAGGACAGGGGGAGGGTCTAAGGACAGTGGATGCTTGGGGCTGTTCATGTATCTCTGTAGTTGATTGTGTTTTTGTAAAGCCCTGTGAGACGACTTTGTTGTGATTTAGGGCTTTATAAATAAAATTGAATTGAATCTGGTGTTCATGGACTTCAAAAAGGCCTTCGACAGCATACGCCAAGACAAGCTCATCAAGATTCTGCTGGAACTAAAGGTCCCAGAAGACTTGGTAAGACTGATTCAAGATCTGGACATGAAGGCCCACGGAACCAACCTCTGGAAAGGAGAGATAACACCCTCCTTCAAGACCCCTGTTGGAGTAAGACAAGGCTGCCCACTCTCACCAGAACTGTTTAAACTCTACTCTGAACACTTGATGCGGGAATGGTACATTCGGGCAGCACATCTCGCGAAACCTGACGTTGATGGAGTGTTCTGCTCAGAACAAAGATATGCTGATGACATAGCACAAACAATGCTCACTATGCTAGGTGTAGTCGCAGAAAGCTACGGTCTACATATCAACCCAGGTAAAACAGAATATATGGTCATCCAGCCCACCATGGATGACTCAACTATTGTATTTCAAGAGAATTCCATCAAGCAGGTTGCATACCTAAAATATCTTGGCACTACCATCACACATAACCTGGACGACTCAAGGGAAATTCGTGCCAGGATTGCAATTGCCAAGGACACTCTCAACCCCTATACATACCTCAAGTCCACACATGTCAACATTGCCAACAAGCTCCATCTGGTCAAGGCTTTAGTAGCCTCACACCTAACATATGGCTGTAGCACGTGGACGCTGAAGACAACAGACACCAAACATCTGGATGCTTTTGGCCGAGAAATCTGGCGACGCCTACTAAAAATCACATAGCAGGATTTGGTGTCAAACGAGGAACTCCACCAATGCATTGGTGAATGTTCTCGTCTGACACCATCTTTGCATGCAAGGCAGACTGGTGTGGGCATGCAGTGTGATGTGGGGGCCTGACAGCTGCCCTGATCAAAGGACTCCCTATACATGGTAGGAGAGGACGTGGTCATACCAATCTAAGATGGGTGGACGACCTAAAGAAATGGACCGGCCTCTGTGCTGAAGCCCTGAAGGCAGCTGGACTTAGAAGAACCAAGGTCCACAAACTTGTACCTGCACCAATGCGCAGAAGTGAGCACCTAACAGCCAGCTAGCTCTAGACGTCTTTAGTATTATCAATTCTATTTGACGAACGCAAATATAACTAGACAATTCCCACAAGTGGAAATTGTGGAAGGGGCTCGGGGTTCGGTGCTGGGCCATGTTGCCTCTTCTGAGGCTAAGGCTCACAAGAGCTACATTAATTTGTAGAGGAGAAAGGTGTCTACGATTCAAAGTTGAAATGACGTCTCTGGGTCAAAGTACGGCAAAGTAGTAGTGTGTACAAGTAGACAACTTGTGTATTTTTCACAATCAGTCCTCTATTCATTTTATATGGAGATTTTTTTTTTTCAATTTTTTTTCATATTTTTACTAGTACTTCAGATACTATTTGTAGTAGTGGTAGTAGTAGTAGTAGTAGTATTTGCATTACTGGTAGTATTATAGTATTTTTTATTTATTGTAATATTTGTTCCTTGCTATACATATAGACTGTGCATATGTCAAATACCACAGATCAGAGCCTTACGGCTCTGATCTGTGGTATTTGACATATGTGAGTACTTATACATAAATAGATATAGACATATGTGTGTGTATTTATGTATACACACTGTACATATGTCAAATACTCTAAGTATTTGTGTGTATTAGTATTTATACATGTATACATATACACTGTGCCACCTATTAGTACGCACAGTAACTTACAGGTACAGTTATGTAGATCTGTTTACCTGTCAATCATGTTAAAGCACCTCCCACTTTATAGTTGTCTTCATTGTCTGCACCTGTTAATCAAAGCAGCTCCGTTGCTAGGCAACGGCCCCTCCCTTACACACTCACACACGCTGCACTGCACTCTGTGTCACACAGAAACACTGGCTTTCAAGCAAAATCTTACCTCCGAACTACTGCCATTTGTGAGAGAACCGTAAATGCTAGCTCAAAACCAAAATGATTGTGAGTGGCAGGAGGCTTTGAGGAACACGTAGATGTATTTTTTTTCACTGTAGGGTCAAACATGACCGAGATTCGGCAGTTTTAAAAACAGTAAATTTAGGCGAACATAAGATTTTCTTTGATCCAAATTAACATTGCAGTCAATGGAGGCGCAGACCAGACATCCCCCCAAACTACTGAGGCTCATTTAAATTCCAAATGAGCTAGATCTTCCAAACCTTTTTTATATGGATCCTAGGTAGTATGACTACATTTGTGGAAAGTTTCATTCACTTACTATTTATCGTTTGGCCACGGCGACGAGTTATTCACAGATTTTTCACATTAATTTTCTGCTTCTTCTCCACTCTAATTTTTAAACGCTCCACTCTAAATTTTAAATTTTCTCATTTCCATGCTCTACATTTGGGGTTCTGTATCGAGAACCATATATCACACCGTCATGGGATATACATTCCTGCGAAGAAGACTCATTTTCCTATGTTTTAAAATTAAAATGACGCCTGTGCGATAAAGTATGCCGAACTAGTAGCGTTTGGCAAAAACACCTTTTTTTTTGATCGCTCCCATTAAGAATGAATGGGATTTGGTTTTTAATTTGGCATTTTTTTCAAACGCGAACATCGTACGACATATCGGAATTTTGACAACACTATTTAAATCCTGGGCCAAAACAAATATCGGTTACCGTTTACGGAATTTTGATCCGATGTTCCGTTTAAAAGTTATGGGCCGCGTAAAAACGGCCCTGTTCATTTCCTATGTGATTTTTGGACCAGTTTTTCGCACTTTTTGCGAAAACCCTACATCGGAATAACTATAAAAGTCATAGCACACCATTCCCGTATAGGACGCACATTCGTGCATAATATCACTTATCTACAGGTATATTATCATTAATGTCACTTATCTACAGGTATATTATCATTAATATCATTTATCTACAGGTATATTATCATTAATATCATTTATCTACAGGTATATTATCATTAATATCACTTATCTACAGGTATATTATCAATAATATCACTTATCTACAGGTATATTATCATTAATATAATTTATCTACAGGTATATTATCATTAATATCATTTATCTACAGGTATATTATCATTAATATCACTTATCTACAGGTATATTATCATTAATATCACTTATCTACAGGTATATTATCATTAATATCATTTATCTACAGGTATATTATCATTAATATCATTTATCTACAGGTATATTATCATTAATATCATTTATCTACAGGTATATTATCATTAATATCATTTATCTACAGGTATATTATCATTAATATCACTTATCTACAGGTATATTATCATTAATATCACTTATCTACAGGTATATTATCATTAATATCATTTATCTACAGGTATATTATCATTAATATCATTTATCTACAGGTATATTATCATTAATATCATTTATCTACAGGTATATTATCATTAATATCATTTATCTACAGGTATATTATTAATATCTTGAATCATACACTCTTTGCGAGAGCACATCTTGGAAGTGATAGATCAGCTGATCAGACAGTCGGAGGAGGAGTGTGATTCGGGCAACAAAAAGGTCGACTTATTAGGGTAGTTTAAGATAACTCCTTATTTTTAAAAGTTAAATAGATATTCACCAAATATAGACGTTGCGTAACATAACAGCTTAATTTAATTGCGCGCGGTGCCAACTAAGCTAATTTATAATATAGCATTAAGCTAATATCTACACGAGCTAATGCTAACTCCAGATGAGTTTATGGAAGTATTTCTGGAAAAATATAAAAACATTGATGAGGATGAGCCTAGACAGGTATCATTAACCTTTTACTAAGTCATAGATAAACATAAGTTATGTTCACATTTGGAATTAAACATCAGTATCAATTAACTAGAATGTTTTATGTAATTCAAACAGACAAGTAAGGTTAGTCAGGGAGGAGTGATGGAGGAAGAGGTCAAAGGTCAGACTGGCACCCTAAATGGGTGAATAAAAACATCAGGTTTCATTCACAGACAATGGTGAGTGTTGAATTGTTTTCCATTATTACTTTACATAATACAGCTACGTGACGATATTTGTTTTAAATCAAATTATTTCAGCATTACTCTAGGAATGTTCTGGATAATGCACTCTTCACAGACCTCCCAAAAAGCACCACAGACAGACTTCAGCTGATCCACAACTGTGCAGCTAGGTTACTAACCAGAACCAAGAAGGTCCAGTGTTGGTTTCCATGGTTACCACTAACCTACACAAGTCATTTTCAAATACTACTGCTCACTTCTAAAGCCTTAAATGGAACAAGACCCAGTTCCATTTCAAACTCACTGAGCAGTTGTGTCCAAACTAGAACACTAAGGTCATTATAGTGACTCCCACATATATGACAAAGACAAGTGTGGACGCAGCCTTTGGTAACTATGGTAACTATGAACCAAAGTTATGGAATACAATTCCAAAAGACATCAGACATCTTCACTGAGTAGATTCAAAACATTCTTATTTTCATTAGCCTTTGAAGGGAGATAAAGAATGGAGTCACAATTCTGTGACCCATTTCTTTACATTCTGTATACTCTTTGCGTAATCAAATGAAATTTAATCTGTAATTTTACTTCTTATTTATTGATTTATTTGTTATTTACAATCAGTTTATTTTGTTAATCAATGTGAAGCACTTTGGGCTACAGTATGAAAGGTGCTATACAAATAAAGATTATTATTATTACTGCTTAGTATCAATGGGTCAGGCCTGGAAGACTTTGACCAAAGAACCTTGAACTGTTCTACAAAAACCATAGAACGATCTGGTGTAAACTTTATCACTGACATATTTAATATTATTACTATTAAAATTACATTTGACTTATTTGTCGTTTGTTTTCATTATACCATTTGATTGTTAAAATCTAATAAATCACTTCTAGAAATAAAATCTGCAGTGAAGTGTCATTTGTTTACGCCACAACTCCCCAGCGCTCCTGCAGAAAAAAATTATGATGCATATATATATATATATATATATATATATATATATATATATATATATATATATATATATATATATATATATATATATGCGCAATGTCCTAAAAAGACAAAGTAATTAACTTAAAAAAAGTCTCACCCAGCAGACATTGGATGCGACCCTTGGCTCTGCCCCCAGACCTTCGATCAAACACTGCAGCAGCGGCGCCAGGTAGACTTCGTTGATGGCGGCTTCGGGCAGAAGTTCACAGATGCGGCCTACGGTCCAGGCCGTGGTGTCCCGGACCACCACGGACGGGTCTTTCATCAGCTCGATGAGCGTGGGCATGGCCTGAGGAGGAGGACAGACAGCATTACACCAGCACCGCGCTCGCTCAGCCGGCACTCGGACCTAAAAAGTGTGGGCGTCAGACCTGGATGACCAGAGGTTTGAGCTGGTTCAGTTCTGGTCCCTCCAAGATGGACCCGAAGGCCATGACGGAGGCGTCGCGGTAGCGCCAGTCGGGATTTTTGATGTGCTCTTTGATGAACGGTAGCACGTGAGGAACCACGTCATCCTCACAGCAGGTGGCCAACAGCATCAGACACACGCCCGCCGCCTTACAAGGGTTCCAGTCGTCGTCATCGTCGTTCTCGTCCTATGGCGTCAAACATTAAAGTCAGTGGTCTACAGCAGTGGTTGTCTTACAAATATTTAAGTCCAGTACCCCCTGACATGGACCAAAAAAACAGGAAGTGTCTGGAAAATCACTGATTTTTAAAAATCAAAACCTATATCACATTTTTATCCCAACATTTGGACTTGTAAAGAGTATAAAGTACATATATTTATATAAATGTAAAGAGTATAAAGTACATATATTTATATAAATGTAAAGAGTATAAAGTACATATATTTATATAAATGTAAAGAGTATAAAGTACATATATTTATATAAATGTAAAGAGTATAAAGTACATATATTTATATAAATGTAAAGAGTATAAAGTACATATATTTATATAAATGTAAAGAGTATAAAGTACATATATTTATATAAATGTAAAGAGTATAAAGTACAAATATTTATATAAATGTAAAGAGTATAAAGTACATATATTTATATAAATGTAAAGAGTATAAAGTACATATATTTATATAAATGTAAAGAGTATAAAGTATAAATATTTATATAAATGTAAAGAGTATAAAGTACAAATATTTATATAAATGTAAAGAGTATAAAGTACAAATATTTATATAAATGTAAAGAGTATAAAGTACAAATATTTATATAAATGTAAAGAGTATAAGTACAAATATTTATATAAATGTAAAGAGTATAAAGTACAAATATTTATATAAATGTAAAGAGTATAAAGTACATATATTTATATAAATGTAAAGAGTATAAAGTACATATATTTATATAAATGTAAAGAGTATAAAGTACATATATTTATATAAATGTAAAGAGTATAAAGTACATATATTTATATTAATGTAAAGAGTATAAAGTACAAATATTTATATAAATGTAAAGAGTATAAAGTACAAATATTTATATAAATGTAAAGAGTATAAAGTACATATATTTATATAAATGTAAAGAGTATAAAGTACATATATTTATATAAATGTAAAGAGTATAAAGTATAAATATTTATATAAATGTAAAGAGTATAAAGTACAAATATTTATATAAATGTAAAGAGTATAAAGTACAAATATTTATATAAATGTAAAGAGTATAAAGTACAAATATTTATATAAATGTAAAGAGTATAAGTACAAATATTTATATAAATGTAAAGAGTATAAAGTACAAATATTTATATAAATGTAAAGAGTATAAAGTACATATATTTATATAAATGTAAAGAGTATAAAGTACATATATTTATATAAATGTAAAGAGTATAAAGTACATATATTTATATTAATGTAAAGAGTATAAAGTACAAATATTTATATAAATGTAAAGAGTATAAAGTACAAATATTTATATAAATGTAAAGAGTATAAAGTACAAATATTTATATAAATGTAAAGAGTATAAAGTACAAATATTCATACAAAAATGTAGGGATTAAAAGTAAAACATTTCCAGAAAAATAAATACCCAAATAAAGTACAAATACCTAAAAACTGTACTTAAGTACAGTAAAGGAAGTACTTGTAGTAAGTTAGTTGTGGCTGGAGAATAACAGAAGGGAAGTTGATGTTAAGATGGAGCAGATGATTAAAGGACACAGCACCCTCGGCTGGTCTTTACTGGACAGTACAATCATGTTTGATCAGTTTGTTCTGGAACTAAAATTAAACTGAACCATATCCATAGCAACATGCTGTGGGGTGCAGTGGGGTTGGCGCATACCTGTTTGGTGAGGGTCTGGGTCAGGATGGGGACCAGGTACTGCAGCGCTCCTTTGGCGTAGAACTTACTGGTGTGCTCCGGGGGACGGCCCTGCTCCGTGGCCTGTGATTGGACAAGAGCAGAGGACAGACCAGTCAGGGGGGCAGGGCTAAGGGACACCCAGGCCCAGTCGAACTGAAGAGCGGTCTGACCTCTGAGGCCTCGATGGCCAGATCCATCTCCTCGTCGCAGACGTTGGACCAGAACTCGATCCCCTGCAGCGCCACCTCGTCGATGTCGCTCTTCATCGCCTCGATGGTGATCTGAGGGGGAGGGGCAAAAAAAGCGAGGGTGAAACCCGGCAGAACTGGGTCTACGTGACCAAACAGTGTGGTAATGAAAACTGGAGGTGTTTGGGTTCAGACTCACAGCGAACAAAGCCGGACCCATGTACGTTTCCATGTACTGGTAGTACAGTGACATGATCTTCACCAGGTTCTGCAGCGCCGCCACCCGCACCTGGAAGGACCGGTACCGTTAGAAAAACAACAACAACACACCTGGAAGGACCGGTACCGTTAGAAAGACACATTCTCTCCCACACACACACACTCTCTCTGTAGGTGTAATGTTATGTTAAAGCTCATTTTGAACCACACATACACTTTATTATTTATAGTGGAGAAACAAAAGAGAAATAATCGTTCGTTGTTAAACATTGATTTTAAATTTTCTTTCAGATGTGGGTGTGGCTATTATATTTACATGAGAACAGCACTTCAGGACCACTGGAGGGTGGTTGATGATCCAAAACCCACCCACCAGTTCCAGGTCCCCCGTTCCGGCAGCATCTCCCTCAACCTCCCCTTAGCTGTCGGGTATAAGCTGGGCCGAGTCCCAGTCACAGGGACCAGGGTGCCGGTGGGCTGACCCTTCCTGCCGTGGCTGGTGCGAGAGGAGGAGAGCCTGAAGTTAAGACTCCGGGTTCTGGAGAAACGCCGTGCTTCAATCAGACTCACCCGGTCTGTTGTCACCGGGACGGAGCGCAACATCGTGGCACCCCAACACGCGACATAGTGGTCGTCGTCATCGGCCCTTGAGGGAGATGGACCGTCTGGATCTCGCTGGCTCGTCGGGTCAGAAAAAACCGGGAATGTGACCGGGGGCCAGCTTGACCTCCGGCAGCCAAGGGGAGGTTGAGGGGGATGATGGTGGATCAGCGTCATATCACAGAGTGAACACTTCACATCACTATCGATTTTTTAAAGTGTTCCCACACTTTTGGTTTTCATGGTGTCAACTTCCTGTCCCTTTGTGTTTGGATCAAACATTCAGACTAGTGTGACATGTTCGTACCACATATATTAACTGAGCTCTGCATTTGCTATTAATAAATTCTGTCTTGTATTACAAATGCTCAAATTCACAAGGATATTCTATGTGGAGATCACAAAGCATCTTCTTTATAACCTGCACTACAATGAGAAAGAGTCTGTGCAGTGGAATGACTGATGCAGGATGGTCTTCGTTTTAACCAGCGACAGAAAATAATGTCCAGACAACGCCGATGTGGTCAACCATCGTTCAAATGGTAATCTGTTAAAATCCCTAATGGAAGCTCTATCATAGAGCCAGTGTGTGTCTAATAGAATTTGAATCTGTTGGAACCTGGTCTGGACCCAGTACAGCTTAATAAAGTATAATCAAGCTTATTATCATGTCTTCCAAATCAGCCACCTGCCTCTTAGGGCGTTTTCACATAGCACTCCAGGAAAGTTCGGAACTTATTGACAAGTGTGAAACCTCCCCCAAACCTTGGTCCGGACTAAAGACCGAGTCTTTGGTCCGAGCCGAGGAGGTAGTCTCAGTCCGGACCAAGGTTCGCTGGTGCACAGTGTGAAAGGTCTGTTTAGGAAAGTCCGGACTATCGGACCAATTACGTCACAGTCACGTGCGCAGAATCTAGTCAACGTCCAAGCATGAGTCGCGGGAATACATGTGGAGACGAGGAAAGCAGTTATTTCATTGAAATGTGGTCAGATGATACAATAAAGACTGAATTGGAGACAAGCCGCTGGTGGGAACACTGGTACGAGAGTTGTCAACATTGCCAAAATAGGGCAAAAATTATGAAACTAGTAACTGGGTCCATTATCTGGGAGCATTTCCTGCAACAGTGTAGCGCGCTCATCTACTAACCAATCAGGGTCGAGTATAGAGAGACGCTGTACACGCATTGACGACATGACGTTCTAAAGTCCGTTGGTCCATTTGATTCAATACAGTGTGAATGAAGACTGTAAATAAAGTCTGGATTATAAGTACAGTGTGAAAAGGCAAAAAAAAAAAAGGTTCTGGTACGAACCTTGGTCCGGACTTTACTATGTGAATACGCCCTTAGATCCAATTACAACTAAACTCTTTAAACAGATTCTGCCCCTAATTATTAACACTGTCCTAAATATAATTAACACTTCATTAATTACTGGATATGTGCCGCAGTCATTTAAATATGCTGTTATTAAACCAATTCTGAAAAAGCCTACCCTAGATCCTGACATTTTAGACAATTATAGACCTATATCCAATTTGTCCTTCCTGTCAAAGGTTTTAGAACGAGTAATAGTTAAACAGCTGTGCCAATTCCTGCAGGATAATAGTTTATTTGAACAGTTTCAGTCTGGCTTTCGTGCCCATCATAGCACTGAAACAGCGTTAGTTAAAGTTACTAATGACTTATTATTAGCCGCTGACATGGGATTAATATGGGTCCTGGTGTTATTAGACCTTAGTGCAGCCTTTGACACCATTGACCACAGTATCTTAGTGCACAGATTAGAATATGATATAGGTATTAGAGGAGCAGCCCTCTGCTGCTTTAAATCATATTTGTGACCCACCACCAGTAAACCAGTCATAAGTGTGTGTAAATCCAAACAGAGTTATGTGTGTATCTTGGTAGAGTGGAAACTAAGGTTTAAAAATGATGTTTCTATCACAAGTAGAACCAAAGTTATGGTCATTTTAATATCCACAGTTGGACCTATTATGCAATTTGCATATTTTTAGATATTGTCCGTTAAAGTTTTGGACTGTTTTGGGGTAGGAAGTCCTTAGCAACGCATAATAATTTGTATCCGATTGACACAAATTGTTGACAGATGTTAAAGGACACTCTGATGGACATGTCACAGAAGTTTTATATATTATAATAATAGGACAGAAGTGTGACGTATTATAATCATTTGGCTTACACCATTGGACAGAACATTCAATATAAGCTTTTACCTCGTACCAAACACTTGGGTGTTTACCCACGGAACGGAGATCGTTTTGTTCGGCGAAAAGAGGTGGAAGTCGTCTTTGTCTTTGCTCAGCAATACCTGAACTTTTGTCACCGCTTAAATAATTGACTCAATAAACACCTTTATTGATTGGATTTCAATGTAATGACCACAGGAAGTGAACATAGAGGTGTTAAGGTACCGTTTTTTGATAAGGTGTAAACACTAATAACAAATCACCTTCCAGCCTAAATTTGGCTGTAGCTCTGAACGGCTCAGCGCGACTTATGCCTGGTTTCGTGGTGGAGGGTCACATTTATCTAATCGCTACCAATTTGTTCACATCAACCAACAATCATCGCAGTCCTCCAGAGTTAATTATGGCGTTCCTCAAGGGTCAGTCCTTGGGCCTATTTTGTTTACACTATATATGCTCCCTTTAGGTAACATCATTACAAATCATGGCATTAATTTTCATTGTTATGCAGATGACACACAGCTATATTTATCGATTAAACCTGATCAGACCAGACAAATAGATAAACTAAGTACATGTGTCCAAGACATAAAGACTTGGATGAGTGACAATTATCTTTTATTGAACCCTGAAAAAACTGAAGTCATTATAATTGGTCCTAAAAATGCGAGAGACTCCCTACCTGACCACATAGTTACTGTAGACAACTTAAGTGGAACACCCAGTGCCACAGTTAAAAATTTAGGAGTTTTATTTGATCCAGATCTTTCATTCAAAGGGTCAGGGGTCAGAGGTCAGGGCACATTAACCAAACATGCAGAACATCCTTCTTTCACCTGCGCAACATTAGCCAAAATTAGGAATATTCTGTCTAAAATGACTGCAGAAAAATTAATTCATGCATTTGTTACATCACGATTAGATTATTGTAACTCCTTACTTGTAGCGTGTCCTAAATATTCCCTAAAAAGCTTCAACTGGTTCAAAATGCAGCAGCAAGATTATTAACAGGATCAAATAGAAGAGAACACATCACCCCTGTGCTCCAAACCCTGACCCCTGACCCCTAACCCTATCACCCCTGTGCTCCAAACCCTGACCCCTGACCCCTAACCCTATCACCCCTGTGCTCCAAACCCTTCACTGGCTACCAGTTGAGTTTAGAATAAAATTTAAAATCCTCCTCCTTACATATAAAACCATTAATGATATGGGTTAGGGTTAGGGGTCAGGGGTTAATGGTATGGGCCCCTCTTATCTTAAAGATGATCTGGTTCCGTACCAGCCCAATAGAACCCTTCGTTCTCAGAATGCAGGTTTATTGAAAGTTCCTAGGGTTTCTAAAAGTACAGTAGGAGCTAGAGCCTTTAGTTACCATGGTTACTGTCTGATGGAGCTAGAGCCTTTAGTTACCATGGTTACTGTCTGATGGAGCTAGAGCCTTTAGTTACCATGGTTACTGTCTTATGGAATCATCTTCCCTTTAATATTAAAGACGCAGAAACAGTCTCTACATTTAAAATTAGGTTGAAAACATTCCTGTTTGAGAAAGCCTATGGTCAGGTTAGTTAAAAATGATGTGACTCATATATCATGTATACATGATGTATGAGTCACAGTTCAGTCTAGGCTGCCCTAGGAGTTAGAATGCTGGGGGAAGTACAGACACAGTTCTTTCTTCTCTTTCTCTCTCTCACACCTGTTTTTGTCATTTTTATAACCTATTTTTCATACCAAGTCTGTTCATGACTAGTCACCTGGTGTTTATTTCTCACGCACGTATACAATATGATGAAACTTATTTATAGTCAGCTTTAGTCTCTTCAAAATGTTATTACCGTGGAAAAGTCTGGGTATGTGTTCTAGGGTTCTACATTCGATTGGACGTAACTATTGACGACCAATAAAAACGTAGTCACTCTCTAATATCATGTGATTCTATCGGCTTTCACAAGTTGAACAAACTTTAAATGATTCAGCCCCAAGTCCCAGCTGTGCGTCACTACCATGGTGGACTGGGAGCACTGGTCCCTCCCACAGCAGCATCCAGTAGAAAAACGTACCAGTAAATATGGTTCCAGTTTTTTTTTTTGAATTATTGGTAGTTAGATGTTAGTTCCAGTTTTATTATACTGGTACATATTGACACAAATACACTTTATTGTATTTATTCAAACCATGTACAAGGGTAGATTTAGATAATGTACAGAGTAAAACTGAAAAAATGACTTTAGTGTGTGAGCATGACATACTATGAGACACACAAGTATTTAGTTGCATGTATCAAGTTAGGAGGTAAAAAAGCACATTTGGGTATTTTTGGATAAAAGTGGGCTAACGGTAGAGTGGCCTAGTGCTGTCCTTACTGACATCACTGGACAATCACTTTTGTTTGGTGTAAAAACCAGACACTTTACATATGTGGCCGAGTATCTGCACAGGAATGAGTATGTGGACACATCCGTTCAGAAGGCAGGAATATCAGGATTCTCTGGGTGCCTAGAACATGCTAGCATGATCTGGCACCAGATCCAAATGGCAAAGATGGAGAAAATGGACCTCTATGCAATGTTCTTGGGAATGCCTTCGGCTCAGTGCCCCACAAGCTCTTTTGGACTGCCTTCAAGTTCTTTAACATTCCAGACACCATCACATCCATGGTCAAAGGCTATTTTCAAGACCTACAGTTTTGATTTTTGACACCAGAATTTACTACCTCATGGCAGCACCTGGAAGTAGGCATCATGGCCGTATGTACCATATCTCCTTTGGCATTCACCATGGCGATGGAGGTTATCAAATCTCAAATGGGTGGTAGGAGGCCAAAGGCTTGGCTCTTGCCGGTGCCTCCCTCCTCAAAGAGCCTACATGGACAACATCACCGCCTTGCCTTCCACCATCCCATGCACCAGGAGGTTACTCAGAAAGCTTGAGGAGAACATCAGTTGGGCCCAAATGAAGATCAAGCCATCTAAGTGGTGAAGAGAGTGCTTGCAGACCTGTTACTTCATCGGTGACAAGACAGTCCCCACTGTATCTGAGCAACCAGTCAAAAGCCTTGGAAGGCACTATGATGCAAGCCTGAAGGATAAAGACCAGGTGAAGCAATTCTGCAATGACGTCAATACAGGCCTACTGGTAATTGACAACACTTCACTACCTGGTAAGATAAAGTCCTGGTGCTTCCAGTTTGGTCTACTACCCCAGGGGCTGTGGCCCCTGGCGGTCTATGAGGTGCCCATCTCAAGGGTAGAGAAGCTGGAGAGACAATTCACTGTTTATATAAAGAAGTGGCTTGCAGTTCCACACTGCCTCACCACCATAGGCCTCTATGGAGCCCGTGTCCTTTACCAGCCTTACAGAGGAGTTAATGTGTATCAAAACATGCCTACAAATGATCTTGAATGAATCTAAAGATCCGGAGGTTAGGGACAACGCACAAACTGTGGCTACAGGGTGCAAGTGGACACCAATAAGAGCAGTGGAAGAAGCAACAGCCGCTCTCAGACATGCCGACATCATGGGGAATGTTCAGTAAGGCAGAGGAGGTTTTGGATTAACTAGCCATCCAGCTTGGAGACGTGCCACTGCGTCTGCACGAAGGAAAATGGTGGTGGAGGAAGTGCGGCACGAGGCGCCAAAGCAGTCACCCTTGGTAAACAGGGTCCGGTGGGAAGGAGTTGAAAGGAGGAAGTTTAGCTGAAGGGAGATTTGGGCCATGGATGTGAGGAGCCTGAGCTTTTCCATCAAAGCCACATATGACATCCTACCAATACCAACCAATCTCCACCAGTGGTTCAAGTTAAGATCCTGCGTGCCACCTGTGCACCAAGCCAGCCTCCCTCCGCCACATACTCACAGGGTGCAGAACCAGCCTTACCCAGGGTTGGTACACATGGCGGCACAACCAAGTCCTGAAGAGCAGTGCCTCCACTCTGGAGAATAAAACAATTCAGCATAAATGCCCTCCCAGTGTCAACAACTACAGTGTGGGGACCTGCTGTTGTCCATGAAGGGACCAGAACTGGCAGAAGCAACTTTATTCCATCATAAAGAAGCCAGCTGTGCCCAGCAGGTGACTGGAAGATGTTGGTAGATGTAGGCAAGCAGCTGGTCTTCCCCTCAAAGATCGCCTTTACTATCTTGAGGCCTGACCTGGTGCTCTGGTACCCTTCCTTGAAGAAGGTGTACATAGTGGAGACGCCATGGAGGAATGCTGGGGGAAGTACAGACACCGAGTTCTTCCTTCCCTTTCTCACACCTGTTTTTGTCATTTTTATAACCTATCTTTCATACCAAGTCTGTTCATGGCTAGTCACCTTGTGTCCCCTTTCCCCCCTCACCCCCTGGGGGGAGTGGTGGCTCTCCTGACAGTGTCTGCGTGGGAGCCATGGATGACAGGATCTGCTGTGTCTTGCCTCTGCTGACCTGTGACCCTGGACCCCCGCCCTTGCCTTTCTGGTGTCTGGACCAGCCCCCCCCCCTTCATTTATAAGTGGTCATCTATAGTCTGTCCGTCCATGGGAGTGGATCTGTCCTTCAATGTGGTTCTCCTCAAGATTTATTCTTTTTCCCACTGGGCTTTGAAGTTTTTTTCTTGCCAAGGAGGGTCTAAGGACAGGGGATGCTTGGGACTGTTCATGTATCTCTGTAGTTGATTGTGTTTTTGTAAAGCCCTGTGAGACGACGTTGTTGTGATTTGGGGCTTTATAAATGAAATTGAATTGAATTGAAAATTGAATTGGAGGAAGCATACAAGTGGAAGCACCTACAGTATTCTGAGCTGGCCGCAGAAGCTCAACAGCGTGGCTGGATTGCGGAAATCCGCCGAGTGGAAGTTGGGTGCAGAGTCTTTGTGGGAACCTTGACTATAAAACTTCTGAGGGACATGGGAGTTAGGGGCCACAGCCAGCGCACAGCTGTCAAAGCTGCATCAGAAGCAGCGGAAAGAAGCAGCCAGTGGCTCTGGCCAAAAAGGAAGGACCTCAATTGGGCCCCCAAGTAGTGCAAAATGAGGTATGCGATCAGCAACAGCTGAAGACTAATTGGGCTTGGGACACAAGCTCAGGCCTGATCATCCTGCAGCTGGGTGCCTCTGGAGAGGGTGTATAGTGTTAAAGGCCAAAACACCCGATGACCCAGAGGAACACGACTGAAGGTGTAAATAAATAAATAAAAAATTCATAAAAACTACCATCGACCATTCACCGACAAAACCAATTGTGTGTGCTAGCACAAGAATAACCATCTCATTCCGTGTTTTCTGGAATCTGTGGTAAATGTTCACAAATGGACGGACAGATTCATATTTGACACTTTCACCGTCAAATCACATCTTGAGACTTTAAAATTATATTCTCAATCTAGGCTGATTTTTTTTCTGCTGTGTATTTAATCATAGCATATCACAGATCATTGGCCAACAAATGTATGATGTCTGACAGTTGATGTACAAACTTTCAGGTGTTATCTTCACACTGCGTAGCTTCACACACACACACACACACACACACACACACACACTTAACTTACTCGAGTGTCTGGACACTGCGTAGCTTCACACACCACCTGCATGATGAAGTGTCGCTCCGTCTGAAACAAAGATCACCATGTGTTTAGTTATTTACGGTGGTCATGTGACACTGCGGGGCCAAGCCCCCTTTGTCAGATGGTCCAGTCATCTGATTGGCAAGTCCCTGTCATGTCCCACCTCCCTGTACACTAAAAACAGGTCCAGAGAATGGCAGTATCTACTCTTAATAATGATACCCATCCATTACATAAGGAGTTCCACTAGTTCCTCCAGACGGAGGTTCCTAGTCCCAAGGTGCAGGACACAGCAATACAAAAAAGCTTTGTTCCTGCTGCCATCACTGAGCACAACAACAAACAGTGACGTCGAACTTTTGTACTTTATTCACTTATTTCAATTATTTATTTCATGGCCTGGCTCTGTTTTTTTATTATTATTATGACTCTAAAAACTAAAATTCTATTAATTTTATTTTTACTCTTGACTTATCTTTTTTGGGTTTTATTGTTTTTATTATATTTGTCTTTTATTAATTTAATTTTATTCCTTTCTCAAACCATTCTGCTATATTGATGAGCATTCGAACACTGAGCTCTTTGCTCTGTTTTTGTACTTGTTATATACTCCACCATTGCACCTGAATTATGTGTGTTACAATCAAATGGTCACCCACCCTGACTGCAAAACAAATCCACCCACAGGTACTAATACAGTAACCTTTAACCTTGGGCTGACACCGCTCTTCGATGTAAAGAGAAAATGGATCTGAACCCAACTCAGACTCTAACCATTAGTCGACAAATTCTATTGTTGACTATTGTCACCAGTCGTGTTTTTCCAACAGAGTGAGACATCTCACTTGATTATAATCTGTTGAGAGTCACTCACGTACAATAGTGTCTGTGTGTGGGCGGTAACATCCAGGTACTATTACCCACACTGGTAAAGTTTGGGAGCATTTTATCCTGGATACGGTGAATAAAAGTAGAGTGTAGAGGTGAGTAAAGCAGACGTGGGTTTCATGTTGGTGCGTCACCGATACGACAGAGAAAACACACTCAGCTGTTCAACAAAACAGAGTGACTGATATGAGGAAGATTTAAGTTAATAGAGTTTTATCACATACATGGTCCATTTTATCAGTGTATTTTCAATATAAAACAGCTCAAGTGTTATTCCACACTGTACCTGACAAACTTAGTTTAAATTAAATGTCTGGCTGTTTGGCATCATCTGTGACCTTTGACATTTCTTAGGTACCAAGTTACAAAACTCATTTAATTTGATTCACATGTCATTATAGGTCTTAAAAACAAAAATAAAAACTTGTTTTGAATTTGTAATATAAAAGGCTCATACTTGTGTACATTGTGTGTTCAGTAATGCAGGCTGGTAGCTCCGCATTAACATCTTATTTTAATCCAATAGAATCAAGTGTTGGTCACATGTCAATCACTCTGTTAGCCAATCATGACTGAACGAATACATGTGTTTGCTTTGGCCAATCACAAACCACCTCAGACCCTTCCTCCACTCTACTATTGGACCCAAAGACAAACAGGAAGCGTAATGCTCCATATACAACACTTGTATTTTGCTAAATTTAACTTAATCTAAAGATAAAAACTATATTTAAGCATGTTTATGTTTTTAATAGGGAGCTATTGGTTCAATGAAAAGTGATTAAAATGGTTTTGCTGTTCAGCTAATGTGGGTTAGCTTTATTTACAACCATCAGCTGATAGCCCTGGCATTTAAACATGTTTAAATGGGTCCACATTTTTGGTGTTTACAGTAAAAACTGATTTAATGGATAACACTAAAGTCTACCAGGGAACATCAGGTTCAACTAAAGTCTACCAGGGAACATCAGGTTCAATTAAAGTCTACCAGGGAACATCAGGTTCAATTACAGTCTACCAGGGAACATCAGGTTCAACTAAAGTCTACCAGGGAACATCAGGTTCAATTAAAGTCTACCAGGGAACATCAGGTTCAACTAAAGTCTACCAGGGAACATCAGGTTCAACTAAAGTCTACCAGGGAACATCAGGTTCAACTAACGTCTACCAGGGAACATCAGGTTCAACTAACGTCTACCAGGGAACATCAGGTTCAACTAAAGTCTACCAGGGAACATCAGGTTCAACTAAAGTCTACCAGGGAACATCAGGTTCAATTAAAGTCTACCAGGGAACATCAGGTTCAACTAAAGTCTACCAGGGAACATCAGGTTCAACTAAAGTCTACCAGGGAACATCAGGTTCAACTAACGTCTACCAGGGAACATCAGGTTCAACTAACGTCTACCAGGGAACATCAGGTTCAACTAAAGTCTACCAGGGAACATCAGGTTCAACTAAAGTCTACCAGGGAACATCAGGTTCAACTAAAGTCTACCAGGGAACATCAGGTTCAACTAAAGTCTACCAGGGAACATCAGGTTCAACTAAAGTCTACCAGGGAACATCAGGTTCAATTACAGTCTACCAGGGAACATCAGGTTCAATTAAAGTCTACCAGGGAACATCAGGTTCAACTAAAGTCTACCAGGGAACATCAGGTTCAACTAAAGTCTACCAGGGAACATCAGGTTCAATTAAAGTCTACCAGGGAACATCAGGTTCAACTAAAGTCTACCAGGGAACATCAGGTTCAACTAAAGTCTACCAGGGAACATCAGGTTCAATTACAGTCTACCAGGGAACATCAGGTTCAACTAAAGTCTACCAGGGAACATCAGGTTCAATTACAGTCTACCAGGGAACATCAGGTTCAATTAAAGTCTACCAGGGAACATCAGGTTCAATTAAAGTCTACCAGGGAACATCAGGTTCAATTAACGTCTACCAGGGAACATCAGGTTCAACTAAAGTCTACCAGGGAACATCAGGTTCAACTAAAGTCTACCAGGGAACATCAGGTTCAATTACAGTCTACCAGGGAACATCAGGTTCAATTAAAGTCTACCAGGGAACATCAGGTTCAACTAAAGTCTACCAGGGAACATCAGGTTCAACTAAAGTCTACCAGGGAACATCAGGTTCAATTAAAGTCTACCAGGGAACATCAGGTTCAATTAAAGTCTACCAGGGAACATCAGGTTCAATTACAGTCTACCAGGGAACATCAGGTTCAATTAAAGTCTACCAGGGAACATCAGGTTCAACTAAAGTCTACCAGGGAACATCAGGTTCAACTAAAGTCTACCAGGGAACATCAGGTTCAATTAAAGTCTACCAGGGAACATCAGGTTCAATTAAAGTCTACCAGGGAACATCAGGTTCAACTAAAGTCTACCAGGGAACATCAGGTTCAACTAAAGTCTACCAGGGAACATCAGGTTCAATAACTCACCTCTTTGTCAAAGTTGGCTTTCGTAAACTCCAGGGAGTTGAGCAGAGCGTTGGTTGCTGCCAGTTTGACGTTGTTGCTCGGCTCCTCCTTCCTCATTCCCTGGATGATCGCCGTCAGGATCTGGTTTGCGTTCTCCTGCAGCTGCTCTGGATCCTGGACCAGAACCAGAACCAGATTAAAGGACAACAATGGATTTTATTTAATTTTATTTTATTTGGGGGGGGGGTGCAAATAGGGTCTTAATTATGACGTCATTTGAATTCTACTCATCCATGGAGCTATTTTTTCCATTTGATCCTTCTGGAAGAAATATCCAACCGTCATATGAGAGTGGGCGGAGCTAAAGCACCAAGTTTAATATTAAACCCTTTTAGACGCCCCCTTAATAAAAAAAAAATCAGACTAACATGTAGACCCCCCTCAAATAAAAACACAATCACATTTGATTCTCAAAAACATGTCACTTAACTTTCTCATATTTATATGAAAATATCACAGTTGCAGAACGCAGTACTAAACAAACTGAAAAACTAAATACTGCATACTGACCTTTGACCCTGTCGGCCACCGTACACCACAATTCTATGACCTTTGACCCTGTTGACCACTGTACACAACATTATGACCTTTGACCTTGTTGGCCACAGTGCACTAGAGATGCGCGGATGAACCGTGGCTGCGGGTGGTGTGGATCAACCGCGGGTCGGGTGGATGATGAGACGAAAAATTATATTTTACTTAAATGCGGGTGGGTTGTGGTTGAAGCACTCAAATAAAAACATAACAAAAATTGAGCATATTATTCTAAAGGTAAACAAAAAGGAAAATGACACTAAGATAGTTTGGAATCTGACATTAACCTGTAGACCTGGTCAATCACTGGTGGTTTTGCTGTCTAATATGGACCCGAGCCGTCCTAATATGGACCTGAGCCGTCCTAATATGGACCCGATATATTTACTCAAAGGGACAACCTTTCTGACCAATAAAATACAAGAATCAATTAATAAAAAAACAAAACAAAACTGCAGTGCAATTAAAAGCAAGGCAGCCAAAGCAGAGAAGATAAAACACCAACACATGTGTAGGTAAACACATGTTTAAACACTAACACATGTGTAGGTAAACACATGTTTAAACACTAACACATGTGTAGGTAAACACATGTTTAAACACTAACACATGTGTAGGTAAACACATGTTTAAACACTAACACATGTGTAGGTAAACACATGTTTAAACACTAACACATGTGTAGGTAAACACATGTTTAGACACTAACATGTGTAGGTAAACACATGTTTAAACACTAACACATGTGTAGGTAAACACATGTTTAAACACTAACACATGTGTAGGTAAACACATGTTTAAACACTAACACATGTGTAGGTAAACACATGTTTAAACACTAACACATGTGTAGGTAAACACATGTTTAAACACTAACACATGTGTAGGTAAACACATGTTTAAACACTAACACATGTGTAGGTAAACACATGTTTAAACACTAACATGTGTAGGTAAACACATGTTTAGACACTAACATGTGTAGGTAAACACATGTGTAGGTAAACACATGTGTAGGTAAACACATGTGTAGGTAAACACATGTGTAGGTAAACACATGTGTAGGTAAACACATGTTTAAACACCAACACATGTGTAGGTAAACACATGTGTAGGTAAACACATGTGTAGGTAAACACATGTTTAAACACCAACACATGTGTAGGTAAACACATGTGTAGGTAAACACATGTGTAGGTAAACATGTTTAAACACTAACACATGTGTAGGTAAACATGTTTAAACACTAACACATGTGTAGGTAAACACATGTTTAGACACTAACACATGTGTAGGTAAACACATGTGTAGGTAAACACATGTTTAGACACTAACACATGTGTAGGTAAACACATGTGTAGGTAAACACGTGTGTAGGTAAACACATGTGTAGGTAAACACATGTGTAGGTAAACACATGTGTAGGTAAACACATGTGTAGGTAAACACATGTGTAGGTAAACACATGTGTAGGTAAACATGTTTAAACACTAACACATGTGTAGGTAAACACATGTGTAGGTAAACACATGTTTAGACACTAACACATGTGTAGGTAAACACATGTGTAGGTAAACACGTGTGTAGGTAAACACATGTGTAGGTAAACACATGTGTAGGTAAACACATGTGTAGGTAAACACATGTGTAGGTAAACACATGTGTAGGTAAACACATGTTTAACAGGGACATTTATGTTCATGGGTCAGTATTAACAGATTGTTTTCAACTGTCGTCTTTGAGTCAGATGTGATATGATAACATCCATAAAGTTAAAGACATTTTAAAAAGCTTTCACCCACTCACGTTGAGGCTGTGCGGTTCGTGGAGATAATTTTGGAATTACTCGTGGACGGGTTCGGTTCTGAAAATTGGGGAAAATGGTTCTTGCAAATGGATAGACTTTAAGAAGCGGTTGTGGATGAAAATATACGTCATCCGCACATCTCTACCGTACACCACAGTTCTATGACCTTTGACCCTGTGGTACTCACAATGTCCTGGCAGATGTACCCGATGGCCTCCAGCGTGGACTCCTTCATGTGTTCGGTGCTGGACGGGTCGGTAACGTTTGCCACCAGCTGTGGGATCAGCTCCGGCCACTGGTTCACTGGGATCTCTGCGCAGGCGATGCCCGCCACGCACTGCGATGCCGAGCTGGGACGGTACGTCTCTGTACCTAAGGTCTGTAGGACCTGAGGGAGGGACAGGGGTCATGGGTAGGGTGTCGCTGGGGGGTGTTTCTGTTGGGGATGTGTGGTTCTTACGTAGTTCTTGATCTCGCGGCGGGCGTTGGCGTCGATGGCCAGCCATCTCTGCTGGTACTGGGTTTTAACGTCCAGGTCTTTGGACGTCAGCGAGTTCTTCACCTGGAGACCGGCCGCCACCCGAGCTACCTGTGTGTTCCCTGGGTTGGCCAGAACCTTGGACAGCTCCACCAGGAACGTGGGCTGGAAGCAGAAGCACAACACACGCTTAATAAAAATTAACCATTTCATTTGGAACACGGTGCATGTGAACGACCTCCAGCTGTTACTGAGGGTTAAAGGTCAGAGCCATTATTTACATGTTAAACCATCTGTCCCTTCATCATGTCCACACGTCTGCTGGGGGACACCTATTTAAAGATCTTTACTAACAGCCACTTTAGGTGGATTTAAATTAAAGTGGACTAGATATAATATGGAGACCCATGGTGTCCGCCGGTCTACTGGAGGGAACACCCCAGGAAACCACAGTACATACCAACAACCACTAGACACTCCCCCTGGAGACATGTGACCTCAGTGGGGTGTCTGGGTGTCTCATAACATGTGCAGGAACAACTGGGGCTCAGTTCCCACCCATGGATTTAATTTTCTTCTGCTTCTTTCACAGCGTTTTCTTCCCTTTATGGGTGTTCATCTGGGACAACTTCTTAATATTTATTATTTTCCCCACAAGTTAGTATCCCTTCTGTCTTCCTTTACTGCCACTACTGTCCCACACGGCTACTATTATACGTCATACATTTACTCTAAAATACTATTATACGTCATACATTTACTCTAAAATACTATTATACGTCATACATTTACTCTAAAATACTATTATACGTCATACATTTACACTAAAATACTATTATACGTCATACATTTACACTAAAATACTATTATACGTCATACATTTACTCTAAAATACTATTATACGTCATACATTTATACTAAAATACTATTATACGTCATACATTTATACTAAAATACTATTATACGTCATACATTTATACTAAAATACTATTATACGTCATACATTTACTCTAAAATACTATTATACGTCATACATTTACACTAAAATACTATTATACGTCATACATTTATACTAAAATACTATTATACGTCATACATTTACTCTAAAATACTATTATACGTCATACATTTATACTAAAATACTATTATACGTCATACATTTACACTAAAATACTATTATACGTCATACATTTACTCTAAAATACTATTATACGTCATACATTTATACTAAAATACTATTATACGTCATACATTTACACTAAAATACTATTATACGTCATACATTTACTCTAAAATACTATTATACGTCATACATTTACACTAAAATACTATTATACGTCATACATTTACTCTAAAATACTATTATACGTCATACATTTATACTAAAATACTATTATACGTCATACATTTACACTAAAATACTATTATACGTCATACATTTACTCTAAAATACTATTATACGTCATACATTTACTCTAAAATACTATTATACGTCATACATTTATACTAAAATACTATTATACGTCATACATTTACACTAAAATACTATTATACGTCATACATTTACTCTAAAATACTATTATACGTCATACATTTACTCTAAAATACTATTATACGTCATACATTTATACTAAAATACTATTATACGTCATACATTTACTCTAAAATACTATTATACGTCATACATTTACTCTAAAATACTATTATACGTCATACATTTATACTAAAATACTATTATACGTCATACATTTACACTAAAATACTATTATACGTCATACATTTATACTAAAATACTATTATACGTCATACATTTACACTAAAATACTATTATACGTCATACATTTACACTAAAATACTATTATACGTCATACATTTACACTAAAATACTATTATACGTCATACATTTACTCTAAAATACTATTATACGTCATACATTTATACTAAAATACTATTATACGTCATACATTTATACTAAAATACTATTATACGTCATACATTTACACTAAAATACTATTATACGTCATACATTTACTCTAAAATACTATTATACGTCATACATTTATACTAAAATACTATTATACGTCATACATTTATACTAAAATACTATTATACGTCATACATTTATACTAAAATACTATTATACGTCATACATTTATACTAAAATACTATTATACGTCATACATTTACTCTAAAATACTATTATACGTCATACATTTACTCTAAAATACTATTATACGTCATACATTTACACTAAAATACTATTATACGTCATACATTTATACTAAAATACTATTATACGTCATACATTTACTCTAAAATACTATTATACGTCATACATTTATACTAAAATACTATTATACGTCATACATTTACTCTAAAATACTATTATACGTCATACATTTACTCTAAAATACTATTATACGTCATACATTTATACTAAAATACTATTATACGTCATACATTTACACTAAAATACTATTATACGTCATACATTTACTCTAAAATACTATTATACGTCATACATTTACTCTAAAATACTATTATACGTCATACATTTATACTAAAATACTATTATACGTCATACATTTATACTAAAATACTATTATACGTCATACATTTATACTAAAATACTATTATACGTCATACATTTACTCTAAAATACTATTATACGTCATACATTTACTCTAAAATACTATTATACGTCATACATTTACACTAAAATACTATTATACGTCATACATTTATACTAAAATACTATTATACGTCATACATTTACTCTAAAATACTATTATACGTCATACATTTACTCTAAAATACTATTATACGTCATACATTTACTCTAAAATACTATTATACGTCATACATTTACTCTAAAATACTATTATACGTCATACATTTATACTAAAATACTATTATACGTCATACATTTACACTAAAATACTATTATACGTCATACATTTACTCTAAAATACTATTATACGTCATACATTTACTCTAAAATACTATTATACGTCATACATTTACTCTAAAATACTATTATACGTCATACATTTATACTAAAATACTATTATACGTCATACATTTACACTAAAATACTATTATACGTCATACATTTACTCTAAAATACTATTATACGTCATACATTTACTCTAAAATACTATTATACGTCATACATTTACACTAAAATACTATTATACGTCATACATTTATACTAAAATACTATTATACGTCATACATTTACACTAAAATACTATTATACGTCATACATTTATACTAAAATACTATTATACGTCATACATTTACACTAAAATACTATTATACGTCATACATTTATACTAAAATACTATTATACGTCATACATTTACTCTAAAATACTATTATACGTCATACATTTACACTAAAATACTATTATACGTCATACATTTACTCTAAAATACTATTATACGTCATACATTTACACTAAAATACTATTATACGTCATACATTTACTCTAAAATACTATTATACGTCATACATTTACTCTAAAATACTATTATACGTCATACATTTATACTAAAATACTATTATACGTCATACATTTATACTAAAATACTATTATACGTCATACATTTACTCTAAAATACTATTATACGTCATACATTTACTCTAAAATACTATTATACGTCATACATTTACTCTAAAATACTATTATACGTCATACATTTACTCTAAAATACTATTATACGTCATACATTTATACTAAAATACTATTATACGTCATACATTTACACTAAAATACTATTATACGTCATATATTTACTCTAAAATACTATTATACGTCATACATTTACTCTAAAATACTATTATACGTCATACATTTACTCTAAAATACTATTATACGTCATACATTTATACTAAAATACTATTATACGTCATACATTTACACTAAAATACTATTATACGTCATACATTTACTCTAAAATACTATTATACGTCATACATTTATACTAAAATACTATTATACGTCATACATTTATACTAAAATACTATTATACGTCATACATTTACACTAAAATACTATTATACGTCATACATTTATACTAAAATACTATTATACGTCATACATTTATACTAAAATACTATTATACGTCATACATTTATACTAAAATACTATTATACGTCATACATTTATACTAAAATACTATTATACGTCATACATTTACACTAAAATACTATTATACGTCATACATTTACTCTAAAATACTATTATACGTCATACATTTACACTAAAATACTATTATACGTCATACATTTACTCTAAAATACTATTATACGTCATACATTTACTCTAAAATACTATTATACGTCATACATTTATACTAAAATACTATTATATGTCATACATTTATACTAAAATACTATTATACGTCATACATTTATACTAAAATACTATTATACGTCATACATTTACTCTAAAATACTATTATACGTCATACATTTACTCTAAAATACTATTATACGTCATACATTTATACTAAAATACTATTATACGTCATACATTTACACTAAAATACTATTATACGTCATACATTTACTCTAAAATACTATTATACGTCATACATTTATACTAAAATACTATTATACGTCATACATTTACTCTAAAATACTATTATACGTCATACATTTATACTAAAATACTATTATACGTCATACATTTACTCTAAAATACTATTATACGTCATACATTTACTCTAAAATACTATTATACATCATACATTTATACTAAAATACTATTATACGTCATACATTTACTCTAAAATACTATTATACGTCATACATTTATACTAAAATACTATTATACGTCATACATTTACACTAAAATACTATTATACGTCATACATTTATACTAAAATACTATTATACGTCATACATTTACACTAAAATACTATTATACGTCATACATTTACACTAAAATACTATTATACGTCATACATTTATACTAAAATACTATTATACGTCATACATTTATACTAAAATACTATTATACGTCATACATTTATACTAAAATACTATTATACGTCATACATTTATACTAAAATACTATTATACGTCATACATTTATACTAAAATACTATTATACGTCAT
The DNA here is from genome assembly GCA_020466265.1 of Siphamia tubifer. NCBI lineage: Eukaryota > Metazoa > Chordata > Actinopteri > Kurtiformes > Apogonidae > Siphamia > Siphamia tubifer. Next base: position 36,085,000 of record CM035790.1, read on the forward strand.
ACATTTACACTAAAATACTATTATACGTCATACATTTACACTAAAATACTATTATACGTCATACATTTATACTAAAATACTATTATACGTCATACATTTACACTAAAATACTATTATACGTCATACATTTATACTAAAATACTATTATACGTCATACATTTATACTAAAATACTATTATACGTCATACATTTATACTAAAATACTATTATACGTCATACATTTACTCTAAAATACTATTATACGTCATACATTTATACTAAAATACTATTATACGTCATACATTTATACTAAAATAGTCGATTACTCTGATTTGTGAAACCTGATCAATTCTTTTAATGGATTTATTCTACGGTTATTTATTAATATTAACTTGTGAAGACGACAGCTGTCATATTTATTTGTCAATAACTGTGATCAAATACACAGACACCTGAATATATAATGTTAGTTTAGAAGCTAACAGTTAAAGTGTTTGTCTGTCAGTTTAGGACATTCTACAGTTAACTCACTTTTACCTCCTAACTTCATATATGTAATTAAATACTCCTGGTATGTGTAATACTATGTCATGTTTACACACTAAAGTCACTTTTACTCTGTACGTTATCTAAATCTACCCTTGTACATGGTTTGAATAAATACAATTAAGTGGATTTGTGTCAATATGTACCAGTAGAATAAAACTGGAACTAACATCGAACTACCAATAATTAAAAAAAAAAACAAAAAACTGGAACCATATTTACTGGTATATTTTTCTACTGGATGGACCAGTGCTCCCAGTTCACCATGTTAGTAATGATGCACATCTGGATCATTTAAAGTTTGTTCAACTTATGAAAGCCGATAGAATCACATGATATTAGAGAGCGACTACGTTTTTATTGGTCGTCAATAGTTACGTCCAATCGAATGTAGATTACTGTTGAACTGATGACATAGGTGAATGTTGAAGGGGTGTCACAACTCCTTTTAAGTCCTACCCCTTATAGGTCCATTTGAAGAGTAAGGGTGAAATGACATTCAGCCTCAGTCAGGGTTTAGTGTCTTTAGCCAGTGGACATGTGGACATGTGGACATGTGGACATGTGGACATGTGGACATGTGGACACCCAGTCAGCGGTTTGTCAGAATGATCAACCCGTCATATTGGGCTCCGAAGCATCTGAGCGCACTCAGAACCACCCAGCTCTACTGAGCGCGCTCAGAACCACCCAGCTCTACTGAGCGCACTCAGAACCACCCAGCTCTACTGAGCGCGCTCAGAACCACCCAGCTCTACTGAGCGCGCTCAGAACCACCCAGCTCTACTGAGCGCGCTCAGAACCACCCAGCTCTACTGAGCGCGCTCAGAACCACCCAGCTCTACTGAGCGCTCAGAACCACCCAGCTCTACTGAGCGCACTCAGAACCACCCAGCTCTACTGAGCGCGCTCAGAACCACCCAGCTCTACTGAGCGCGCTCAGAACCACCCAGCTCTACTGAGCGCGCTCAGAACCACCCAGCTCTACTGAGCGCGCTCAGAACCACCCAGCTCTACTGAGCGCGCTCAGAACCACCCAGTGTTTTCGCAGTAACAGTCCGTCATTTCATTCATCCTCAGTGTCATTGACTCTATTATAAAGTGTATTTATTTCATCGATCCTTTGACCAGTAAACATAAATCAATCACATGTGTTCGATAGATTGATTATTAACGTTAGTTTTAAGTCAGTTTTATATGATATGAATGTTATACACCTGAGTTGTCTGGGTGTATAATATAAACATTAAATATTAAACTCTAACTATAAAGGGAACATGATATCACATATTTTAAGTGAATAATGTAAAGTTGTAGATTATTGTTAGTTTTGGCTGATGGTCCATCATCTGGACACAGTACCAGTTCACCGTCACAGCTACAACTCATACATTTCTGTCAAATAAAAACGGATATCCCATTAAAGTTCTAACCCTTCAACTAGATAAGAACCACAAAGACCATACAGAACCCATGGAACAGACCTGATACAGAACATCCTTTACAGTGACGTAACTTACACTGTTCTAAACTTCTGGACCTGACGTGTTTTCATGGGTCCAACCATCATGTGTTCTGGTCGCAATCAAACCTGAGATCAGAACCCGAACTTTCATGGATGGATCATGTTTGCTAGGTGTAGACTCTGGTGGATGTTGATCCTGGATCCACTGACCCTAGTGGACTTCCACAGACCCCCAACTCACTCACCCGGTACCCCCCACCTACTCACCAGATTCTCTATGGCCGCCTGCTCCAGAAACTTCTGAGCCGCCTCCAGTTCATTCCGATCTGAGGAAGAGGACACTGGGTTAGTAACGGAACCGGTCCGGTAAAGCCCTCCACGGCCGCTCCGGAGCCCAGATACCAAACCAGTGCCAACACCACCGGGCTGCTCTTACACACACACACACACACACCGGGTCACATTAAACTTTAATCCCGCCGAGGAGTTGCCGGTTCCGGCGGCGGCGCGGCTCTAACATGCGGAGGATCTGCTAGCATGCTAACGCTAGCCGGGCACGACCAGATGGGGCGCCGGTTAAAGTTCAGCTCGCGACCCCCGGGCTCTCTAAAGGGGAACCAAGTTGACCGAGGGTTCGGGGAGTCATTACAAGACGGAAAGCGGCAATTAAAGCGCACCGGGGCGGGTGCAAAGTAGACGGGACAGGCGTGTGAGGAAGCGGCCGATCACATTGAAGCTAAAGCGGCTAGCATCGTTAGCCTCAATGTGATCGGGCATTGGCAGGGGCGAGCCCCGGCGAGCCGGTCCGGATGGCGACTAATACGCAAATAACCCTCCTGACAGCGGGTTCTGACTCCCGTAGACTGACACACGGGCTCCCGCCGCTATCAGAGTGCCGGTTCCCCAGGGTCCAGGATCGGGCAGTGACTTTTTTTACACTCCCCGAGGCCGCAGCGTTAGCATGGAAGCTAACATGCATTTCCCTCCTTCAAACTTTCCCCGTCGGCTCCACAGAGGCTTGGGCGGCTAATGGCGCCCACCGCGAGGCTCCGCGGTTCCCGCTTCGGAGCAGCTGACTCACCCGGAGACACGGTTTTCTCCAATATGGTGATGAGCTCCATTCCGTCCTTCGGTCCGTCCGTCCGCCGGCAGCCGATCTCCGTCGCTCTCGTCGGTGTCTGTTAGCTCGCAGGTCTCGGTTGCCGCGCGCCGCAGCGGAGCGGGTCAGTGTTCCACGGCGGGTTCGGCCCGGGGCGGGTCACGGCAGCAGAAGGACGACTGGTGGTATTCTCCTACTCGTGGTCGCCGGTTCCCGGTCACTCTCCGGTTTAACGACTGAAGCCCGTTCTCACCCAGAGGGAAAGGGCCGCGCGCTTCTCTCCAGCGGAAGGATATCACGCAGCGTGACGGTGACGTGCGGCGTTCAAGAGCGTCGGATATTTCATTTCAATTGCCAGACACTTGTCCAAAATCTACATAAAGTAGTGTGGTAGCTTAATCCAAATATTTGAAAGAATCGTTACAGAAAAAATTAAAACAACAACATTACTGGAGATGACATACTGCATCATTTCAGGTGTGACAAAAAACCGGTCATGTGGTTTTATCGCAAAATATGCTTTTTTGGGTAAAATTTGTATTTTTTAGAATTTTATTTTTAGTAAATATATTGTCCACTGGAGAAAAAATGTTCACACTTGAAAATGATACCCATGGACCCGATGGACTTTTGTAGGTATGTTAATTGAACTAACGTTAACAAATTACCATGGTAACAGACATTTTGGGCTGAAAATGTCTTTTTTGTTAGTAAAACTTTAAAAAAAAATACAGATATGTAAACAATTTTTACATCATTGTTTTCCTAAAACCATCAGGGAATTTTTAGTCGTTATGAAGTGGCAGAGATAGTTTCATAATAAAATGACCACTCTTGCACTTGAAATTTTTAGCAAAAATGAATGTTTTGCATAATTAAAAGCTATTGATGATGAAAAAATGGTTTAAATATCTGTATCGTTTTAAAAAGACATTTTCACCCGAAATGTCTATTTGTTAAAGTTAGCTCAATTAACATACTTAAAAAAGTTAATAGGATCCATAGGTATTATTTCCAAGTGGATGATATATATACTAAAAATAAAATTCTAAAACAACAGATGTTACCCAAAAAAGTCTATTCAGATAAAACCACGTGACCAGATTTTTTGCACCCCTTTTACCAAAATTGGAAGAGATGTACCAGTTTTGGTGTTTTGATCATTTCTCTAAAGATTCTTCCAAATATTTGGATTCACTTCCCAGTTCCCATACAATGAGGAGAAGCTTGAAGTCCAACACAGAAAGTTTATCACAGTCTGGTCCCTGAACACAACAACAGTCACAGCATTAAAACAGAAGGATCAGTATACCACACAAGTAAAAGTACTACCTTTATTGTACTTAAGTACATCTTTTAGGTATCTGTACTTTACTTGGGTATTTATTTTTCTGGAAACTTTTTACTTTATACTCTTTACATTAATATAAATATTTGTACTTTATACTCTTTACATTTATATAAATATATGTACTTTATACTCTTTACATTTATATAAATATTTGTACTTTATACTCTTTACATTTATATAAATATTTGTACTTTATACTCTTTATATTAATATAAATATATGTACTTTATACTCTTTACATTTATATAAATATATGTACTTTATACTCTTTATATTAATATAAATATATGTACTTTATACTCTTTACATTTATATAAATATATGTACTTTATACTCTTTACATTAATATAAATATTTGTACTTTATACTCTTTATATTAATATAAATATATGTACTTTATACTCTTTACATTTATATAAATATATGTACTTTATACTCTTTATATTAATATAAATATATGTACTTTATACTCTTTACATTTATATAAATATATGTACTTTATACTCTTTACATTTATATAAATATATGTACTTTATACTCTTTACATTTATATAAATATATGTACTTTATACTCTTTACATTTATATAAATATATGTACTTTATACTCTTTACATTTATATAAATATATGTACTTTATACTCTTTACATTTATATAAATATATGTACTTTATACTCTTTACATTTATATAAATATATGTACTTTATACTCTTTACATTTATATAAATATATGTACTTTATACTCTTTACATTTATATAAATATATGTACTTTATACTCTTTACATTTATATAAATATATGTACTTTATACTCTTTACATTTATATAAATATATGTACTTTATACTCTTTACATTTATATTAATATATGTACTTTATACTCTTTACATTTATATAAATATATGTACTTTACTACTCTTTATATTTATATAAATATATGTACTTTATACTCTTTACATTTATATAAATATATGTACTTTATACTCTTTACATTTATATAAATATATGGACTTTATACTCTTTACATTTCTATAAATATTTGTACTTTATACTCTTTATATTAATATAAATATATGTACTTTATACTCTTTACATTTATATAAATATATGGACTTTATACTCTTTACATTAATATAAATATTTGTACTTTATACTCTTTATATTAATATAAATATATGTACTTTATACTCTTTACATTTATATAAATATTTGTACTTTATACTCTTTATATTAATATAAATATATGTACTTTATACTCTTTACATTTATATAAATATATGTACTTTATACTCTTTATATTAATATAAATATATGTACTTTATACTCTTTACATTTATATAAATATATGTACTTTATACTCTTTATATTAATATAAATATATGTACTTTATACTCTTTACATTTGTATAAATATATGTACTTTATACTCTTTATATTAATATAAATATATGTACTTTATACTCTTTACATTTATATAAATATATGTACTTTATACTCTTTATATTAATATAAATATATGTACTTTATACTCTTTATATTAATATAAATATATGTACTTTATACTCTTTACATTTATATAAATATATGTACTTTATACTCTTTATATTAATATAAATATATGTACTTTATACTCTTTACATTTATATAAATATATGTACTTTATACTCTTTATATTTATATAAATATATGTACTTTATACTCTTTACATTTATATAAATATATGTACTTTCTACTCTTTATATTTATATAAATATATGTACTTTATACTCTTTATATTAATATAAATATATGTACTTTATACTCTTTACATTTATATAAATATATGTACTTTATACTCTTTATATTTATATAAATATATGTACTTTATACTCTTTATATTTATATAAATATATGTACTTTATACTCTTTACATTCTCAGAATAGACTCATAAATTCTTCAAACTAAAAAAATGTGACAGTAGAAAAACAATTCGTAAATCAGAAATTGTAACTGTATCATTATTTTGGCTTTTTATCTCATCTATAAACACACTGGTGTTTATAGATGTTCTATCTGTTAGTATTAACAGTGTGATTCACAGATTTCATATAAAATGTTAAACCGGTCAAAAATGTCCATCTGAAATTAATTGGATCATGTTACGTGGCTCTAACTCCCAAACTGTACATCGTAGCATTTTGCAGGAAATAGGAAAAGTTTGTCAGATTGTCCCAGAGATTACACGTATGATCTCATAATTCTGATATATCGTACAGATTTCACATTATTAAACCAAATAAAACTCCATTCATTCTTAATGGGACAGACAAAAACACTCCTGCTTCTTCATACTTTGTGGCACAGACTTCATTGAAACTTTCAAACACAGTCATTTTTGTGGTGTCTTTAGGATGTGATTGTCATGAGGGTGTGATTTACGGTTGTCGATAGAGAACTCAGTAAATCCACCCTGAAAAGACCAAAATCTGACTTTTTATCAGTGGGTGATGTCATCGCTAGAGCACGAGAGAAGAAAAAATTCAGCTGAAAAATGTCTCAATAACTCGTCCTCACGGCAAAACCATAAATAGTAGACAAACAATCTTTTCCACAAATGTTGCCATGGTTGTGAGAATTCAAACAAACCAGGGTTTGAAGATCTAGCTCTTTTTAAAGTGAAATGACAGGAACCTGTTTGGGATGATGTCAGGGATTTCTGTCAATAGACTTCTATTGGAAAAATCATTTCTGTCTCATGTTGAGTTCAGTGTTTTTTAAATTGTTCTAACTCACTTATTTTTCACAGTACACACATAAAAAGTACATGTACTTGTTCCTCACACCCTCCTGTCACTCATCATCAACTTTGTTTTCAACAATTATTTACACTTTTACCAAAAATCACAGTAGTTCAGAGGCATGGTTTAACATTCAGACAGACTTTACTCCAGTCAGCTCTGTGTGTCTGTGTGTGGAACTACAGGCTGGTTTCCATGGCAACAGGGAAAGTCCCTTACTCATAGAAAATGGGAGGAGCTTTAACATAAAATGGGAGGAGCTTTAATAGAAGTGACTCAGTCCACAAACAGTAACAAACAGATTCACATATGAAGTGAACAGCAGATATTTCTTCCTTTGACCAGAAACAAACACACGCTTACATTTACTTTAACTGATGGATGGAAATCTGGTTGCATGTATATTGTGCATATTTGTGTATATTGTGCATAGTTGTGTATATTGTGCGTATCTATGTACATTTCTGCATATATATGTATATTTGTGTGTATATTGTGTATATACAGTATGCATGTATATTATATGTATGTGTGTATATTTATGTGTATATCATGTGTATTTATATATATGTGTGTATATTGTGCATGTTTATGTAGATTTGTGTATATTGTGTGTACTTGCATGTATATTTATATGCATTAGTACATAACAGAGAGTCCAGACGCAGTAAAAACAAACCCATTGCTTCTTTATTGGTGTTTTTACAGTAGTCACTCATACGTAGCTGCCTTGAGTTGGTCTTTTTGTCTTTTTACTTTTTGTTCCAAACTTCTTCCTCTTTTTAATTGTTTTTCCTCATTGACACAAATGGAAGAACCATGGACAAAAAAAAATTATAAAAAAAAAAACAAAACACAAATGCCCCGTTTGTTTCACACAAAAAAAAACTACATTTGGCAAAAGATGAGGATGATGAAGGTGACGATGAAGATCCAGTGCATTTGAAAACACAAACAGGAAGTGGGACATGCCTGGACGTCTAATTGGACAAGAGCTTTCAGGAGTCAGCAGTAACTGTCCAATCAGATTTGACGTCTCCAGATCAACTAGCCTGTTGCTAGGCGATATGTTTCAACAGTAACCGCAGGGGGTGTGGCCTGTTGCTAGGCGATATGTTTCAACAGTAACCGCAGGGGGCGTGGCCTGTTGCTAGGCGATATGTTTCAACAGTAACCGCAGGGGGCGTGTCCTCTGCGCTACAGTCGCAGTAAAAAAATAAATAAATATAAAAAAAAAATTATATGCCGTACAAAAACTGATGGTAACGTGTCTGACCATTGACGTGTTTCTATGGCAACGACAGGGTTTTTTTTTTTCTGGTGAACGTTGGCTGCTTCAGACCAATAACAAAACACAGCCAAAAGGACAGAGCACTGCGTCACTACTGCAACAGATATAAATATACAGTTCACCATCAGCCTGGTGATCACAAAAGAGTGATCCGAATTATTGCCCAAGTCATAATTTCAAAGATTCAAAATAGAGCAAACATTTATCTAAACAAGTTCAAACTAAGACTCTCTGGCCAACACCTGTTAGCGTGCTAACACTAGCATGATGGACAAGTGCAATTTGTTTGGTCTCGAACTGATTTAATACGCAGGTAAAGAACTACAAAACTCAAATTAGCTTCATTCAAACACAGGCATTGCCACTGTTCTAATGCTAACTGTGATGCTAACTGATACAAAGGCATTGCAGTGTCACTGATGTGAACTCTGTCCTTAAAGGGATTCTCTGCAGTAAAATTAATCATTCATTCATTATCTGAACCCGCTTTATCCTCACTAGGGTCACGGGGGTCACTGGGGGCCCAATCCAGCTACAATGGGTGAAGGCGGGGTACACCCTGTATGAGACGCCAGTTCATCTCAGGGCTGAACATATATAGACAAACAATCACTCTCACATTCACACCTATGGACAATTTTAGATTAACCAATTAACCTATCAGTGCATGTGTTTGGATGGTGGGAGGAAACCGGAGTGCCCGGCGAAAACCCACACAGACACAGGGAGGACATGCAAACTCCACACAGAAAGGTCTGGTACGGGATTCGAACCAGGGTCCTTCTTGCTGTGAGGCACGAGTGCTAACCACCGCACCGCCGTGCTAACCACCGCACCACCCGCAGTAAAATTAATTCCAGTTAATGTTTTAGATGATCAGGACTACATTTATATATATATATATATATATATATATAAATGGTCTAGTGGTGCTTCATAGCCAGAGGAGGTGCGGCTAATTTTGACTAATCTCCTAATTTTTTACTTTTAGCTCTTTAGGAGATATCTAAAAATAGCATTTGGTGTCAGTGAAAACGACATGCCCTAATCACTTCCATGCTAACACATGCTAACACATGCTAACACAGTTTGGCTGAAAACAAAATCTAAATTTCTCAGTTTTCATCCAAATGGTGTGATTTAAATGTCAATGTATGTACTGCTGACCCTGACCCTAACTATATACTTGTCCTCCTGACCCCTGACCCTAACTATATATATATATATATATGTACTCCTGATGGTCTAAAAAATTAACTGTAATTAATTTAACTGCAGAGAATCTCTTCACGGTAGATTTAACCACTTTTGTCAAAACCTGAAGGCCGTGACTCGTTTGGTGGTTTGATGTTTGATGTGTTGCAGTTGATTCCGTGAGAGACCCCATCCCCCACCACTTCCCCCTCAGTGCTACTGTCCCAAACCAAAAGCTCGTTCACAACCGCTGCCCAAACCACCTCAAACCTATCGCAGACAAACACCGTCATCGAGCGCTGATTTTTCCAGAAGTGAAGCCCCTGAGAAAACTCTAGAAGCCCAGCAGAGCTGAAGGGGCGGAGCCAACTGTGAACATGCCCATTGTCCAGAAGCCCAGTGGAGCTGAAGAGGCGGAGCCAACTGTGAACCTGGATACACCCACAGTAGTTCCTGGACACGACCACAGCAGCACCACCTTTAGCTCCAGGTGGAACCATGGTAACCATGGCTACCATCATAAGCAAACTTCCAACCAGTTTTTTTTTTATTTTTCCACCAGAACTGGACTGTGACGAGAAACAAATTTAAACATGAAACATTCAGCAAAACACAGGACATGACTGTTACCACAGAGACGGACCACGCCTACCTACAGGACAAACCAGGAATGAACATTTGGAGCCAAATAAATTAACCCCCCGAGAAAAGTCAAGGTCATCCTGAAAAGAGAACACAAAGATGACCATGGAACTGCTGGTCCAACCGCCGTCGGGCCTTCGCTTAGCACAAAGCATTAGCATCATTTAGCCTTCACTTAGCACGAAGCATTAGCATCATTTAGCTTTCGCTTAGCATGAAGCGTTAGCATCATTTAGCTTTCGCTTAGCACAAAGCATTAGTATCATTTAGCCTTCGCTTAGCACGAAGCATTAGCATCATTTAGCTTTCGCTTAGCACAAAGCATTAGCATCATTTAGCCTTCGCCTAGCACGAAGCATTAGCATCATTTAGCCTTCGCTTAGCACAAAGCATTAGCATCATTTAGCCTTCGCTTAGCATGAAGCATTAGCATCATTTAGCCTTCGCTTAGCACGAAGCGTTAGCATCATTTAGCCTGTTCTGACTCTAGACCTGTCACACGTTCACACCTGGTCATGTGACTCACACTTCAATCAACAGCATTTTTATCCAGTCCAGATACTGCCGAACCCGGGTCTGGACCGAGATGGTGTCAAAACAAAAGCACAGAACGAAGAAGAAACTTTTTAAAAAAGATCAAAATGGCACAAGAGGAAGAGGAGGAATGCACTCTGACCCAACAACCGCGGCGGCCATGACGGCGTGACGTGACAAACGCAGATGTACCAGGCGTCGCCAAAACGATGGGGCCAGGTTCTTCGGCCGTTACTTTTGATGTTGTTTTAAAAACAGAAGGTGAATGAACCAAACGCTTTCATTTCATGGTTACGAGTCATTGAGTCGGCCAATCAGAGCGCAGCAGAAAGTCACAGTTCCTACTAAAACACAGAGGTGACATGAACTAGTCCATATCACAAATGGACCAACACAGACTCGTCACCATGAACTCGTCGCATGGACTCATCAGGGCAGACTGGTCGCGGTGGCACCGTCACAACTGCGTTTTTCTTCTTCCATCAGTAAATGTTGCCAACTCCCGGTTAGAATTGCGAACTCATGGTTAGAACGGATACACTCTCTGACTAAAAGCCTGGGATTTGACGCTAAGAAGCTGCAGCTAATGGGATTCCGGCGTTCTGCTTTGAAAACCAGTGTGGTGTAAATATGTGGTTAAATTAGCTTCGCACAATGACTCCAAGTAAAGGAAAATTGTTAGCCTAGCTCCTACAGCTATCATTTTGGAATAAAACTTGAAGACATTTTGACTTTTGTTTTTGAGCGGGCAGAGCCTGGCGTGGTGATTGGCTGTAGGACAGGGAGGGGGCGGGGCTGATGAGGTAATTTACAGTAAAGTACAGTTATATACAAACACCCAAATTGTACAGAGAACAAATATGTACATGCTCAGGTTCCTATGGTAACTATCAATGACGACTTTCCCAGAATGCACCACCACCTCTTCTTCTTCTTCTGTGGTGGTTTCCCAGTGTCCCTCCTCCACCCTGTTTGTAGTATGATGCCATGGGGGGGCGGGGCTTGAGTCTTTAGCTGTTCTTTAGCAGTGTTCTGTCTTCAGGAGGACACGAGGATGAGGATGAGGAAGAAGCAGCAGCGGTGGAGGAGGAGGAGGGGGCGGAGCTAGAGGACGATGACGAGGAGGAAGAGGCGGTGGCGTTGGGGGGGAAGGAGAGGAGCTGTCCCGTCTCTGAGGAAACGAGGGAACAGGAGCGAAGGTCCACGGTCTGGAGGGAGGGGCAACGACGCAACAGAGGGACCACCTGATCTGTCACCTTTAGACAACCTGAGGGGGCGGAGCCAGTGGGGGAGGAGGGGGGAGGGGCAGAGGAAGGGAAATAATGAGAGGGGGGGGGCAGAGGTTTTACATTAGACCAGGAATAAAACTAAAGATTAGTCTGAGTTTAGGTCAGGTCTGGGTCAGGGGTCAGGCCTGGGTTTAAGTCCGGGGTCAGGGTCAGGTCCAGGTCTGGGGGGGTCATACCTGCCAGGTTGATGTGGGTGAGGGTCTCTCTCAGGGGGGAGATGGGGGAGGTGAGGGTGTGGACGGTCTGGTCTGTGATGGTCCCACACTGACTCAGGTCCAGTTTGGTCACATGAGGAACGTAACGAACCAACAAGCGCGATGAGGCGTCTGTCAGCTCCAAACCGGCCAATCGCAGCTCACTGACATTCTGGAAACGCCCCACTCTGGTTTCACCGTGAGCTGATTGGACAAGAGGAAGAGAGAGACCAGGTGGGTGGAGTTAGACATTTAAATGTCTCCTGCATGCTCCTGCACGGGAAGCTAGTGTTAGCATTAGCCACAACAGCCACAGGGTGGGACATGTGGACCTGCTGTGAACTTTAACAGGACAACCGAGTAAGGTCAAACCTGGAGACAGAAGGAGCAGAGGTCTAAGGACCCTGGACCTGAGGACACACTGTCCTGCACCCCCTCAGGTTAGAGTTGTGGGGGGGCAGGACAGTGTGTCCTAGGTTAGGGTTGAAGACCTCTGGTCCACAGTAAGATAGGTTGTTCTGTGCTGCGGGGGGTGTGTGTGTGGGGGTGTCTCACCTGTGCGGGTGTCCTGTGGGGGGGCCAGCAACTCTCTCAGGTGTGAGTCTTTCAGGTCCTCCACTCTGCTGAGGTCCAACAATCTGAGACATGGACAGACCGCCTGACACAGAGCAGAGACAGACTGCCAGGGACACCCTGACACGTTCAGCTCCAGTAGACCTGGGGTCACAGGTCAAACAGGAATCAAAGAAAGGTCACACTGGGCTCATAGAGGGGTCACACAGAGGTCAAAGACAAGTCACACAGAGGTCAAAGGCAGGTCACACAGAGGTCAAAGGCAGGTCACACAGAGGTCAAAGAGGTGGAAGTCAAGTCAGGGGAGTTGAGAGGTCAAAGGTCACCTTGCAGGCGGTTGATGAGCCACATCAGCTGTTTCTTAGAGATGTTGGTGTATCCCAGGTTGAGGCTGATGGGCTGACGCCGGATAATCCCGCTGAGCATGGGGGGGGTGATGGAACGCTGCCGACTCAGGTCGATCTGGGTCCACAGACGCTTGTCACAACACCTGAGGAGAAAGAGGTGACATGTGTAAACATGTGAACAGTAGACAGCCAATCACAGAGTGTTAGGGTTAGTATTCACAGAATATGAAATAGTATTTATAATATTTAATTTTGAAAGAACACTGCCCCCTGGTACACTGAATATAGGGTTTGTGTAGTATACTGTGTGTATAGTGTAGTATACTGTGTGTATAGTGTAGTATACTGTGTGTATAGTGTAGTATACTGTGTGTATAGTGTAGTATACTGTGTGTATACTGTAGTATACTGCGTGTATAGTGTAGTATACTGCGTGTATAGTGTAGTATACTGTGTGTATAGTGTAGTATACTGTGTGTATACTGTAGTATACTGTGTGTATAGTGTAGTATACTGTGTGTATAGTGTAGTATACTGTGTGTATAGTGTAGTATACTGTGTGTATAGTGTAGTATACTGTGTGTATAGTGTAGTATACTGTGTGTATAGTGTAGTATACTGTGTGTATACTGTAGTATACTGCGTGTATAGTGTAGTATACTGCGTGTATAGTGTAGTATACTGTGTGTATACTGTAGTATACTGCGTGTATACTGTAGTATACTGCGTGTATAGTGTAGTATACTGTGTGTATACTGTAGTATACTGTGTGTATAGTGTAGTATACTGTGTGTATAGTGTAGTATACTGTGTGTATAGTGTAGTATACTGTATGTATAGTGTAGTATACTGTGTGTATACTGTAGTATACTGTGTGTATACTGTAGTATACTGTGTGTATAGTGTAGTATACTGTGTGTATAGTGCAGTATACTGCGTGTATAGTGTAGTATACTGCGTGTATAGTGTAGTATACTGCGTGTATAGTGTAGTATACTGTGTGTATACTGTAGTATACTGTGTGTATAGTGTAGTATACTGTGTGTATACTGTAGTATACTGTGTGTATACTGTAGTATACTGCGTGTATAGTGTAGTATACTGTGTGTATAGTGTAGTATACTGTGTGTATAGTGTAGTATACTGTGTGTATAGTGTAGTATACTGTATGTATAGTATACTGTGTGTATAGTGTAGTATACACACAGTATACTACACTATACACACAGTATACACACTAACTTTTTTTTCCAGGAGCACACGTGCCCCTAAGTTAAAAAATTTAGGAGCACACGAAAAAAAAATAGGGGCACAAGTCAGTTTTAGTTTTAAATGTTTATTTATTTACAGTGCAGTACTTATGCACAGATACCAACATTGTTGAATGACTGCTGTCATTTGTGTTAATTTAGAGCAGACCATAACATAACTTTGTATTATGGGATGTTTTGTCCTTTGATACATTTTAGAACGTTGTATTGGCTGCCTTGTTATTAGATCCATTTTAGAATGATTAACCCTTTAACTCCTGAGACTGAGACACAGTAAAAAATAAAATAAGATAAAATAAACAACACAATGAACAAAAAACAGTCAAAGTGATCAGTAAAATGAACAAAAATTAATAATAAACCAACAAAATAATATGTAACATGAACAAAGTAAGACACTAACAGAACACAATTAAAGAAAAATAAATAAATAAGAAATAACGTGGAAAAAAGGACAAAAAACAAAAACCCACCAAACCCAAAATGAAGTAAAAAAAAAAAAAAAAAAAAAAAAGGAATAAATAACTAGTGTTGTAATTTGGTTCCAGTAGTTTTAGTTCGGGGTTTTTCTTTTTCTTAATCACTTGCTTTTCGACACCTGTACATCAGTTCCATGAACAAAATTCTCAGTAAAATAACAGTTAAAAAAACACTTGAATTTGTCTGAATTTTTAAACTAAACCTACAGCCAGCTCATGTGTTAGATTAACACAACAAAATAAGAATTAAAATACAATAAACAAACCCGTAAGAATAGACACTAAAGTTGAACAAGTTAAATAAAGTAGATTGATGAAGGAAAAGTCAAAAATATTTAGCAAAATTTAAACATTGAGTGAATGCACTTCGTTTGTGAAGGTCAGATCAGTGCTCAGTTATTCTGGACTCGTTGTGTTGAACAGTGATTGGCTGGAAGCACTACAAATTAATTGGCGGATAAAATCAGTGGGAGGAGATCATTACCATATAGCACGCGTTCTAGCACCAGCGCGCGCACCAGAACGCGTCCTGTAACGTGTGATATAATAAAGATAACGCGTGGCTATGTGAACACTTTGGCTTGCCATAGCCAGAACTATGGCAAGCCAAAGTGTTCACATAGCCGCGCGTTGTGTTTATCATATCACGCGTGCCAGAACGCGTTCTGGCATGCTATCACGCGTTACATTACGCGTTCTAGCACGCGTTCTGACACGCCACCACGCGTTCGGGAACGCGGTCTAGCACGCGCAATGGCACGCGTTCTAGCACGCGTTCCGTAACGCGTGCTAGAACGCGCTCTGTAACGCGTTCTAGCACGCGTAATGGCGCGCGCAATGGCACGCGTTTTCGCATGCGTCATGGAACGCGTGCTAGAACGCGTGCTATATGGTAATGATCTCCTCCCACTGATTTTATCCGCCAATTAATTTGTAGTGCTTACAGCCAATCACTGGCCAACACAACGAGTCCAGAATAACTGAGCACTGATCTGACCTTCACAAACGAAGTGCATTCACTCAATGTTTAATTTTTGCTAAATATTTTGATTTTTCCTTCATCAATCTACTTTATTTAACTTGTTCAACTTCAGTGTGTCTATTCTTAAGGGTTTGTTTATTGTATTTTCAGGTTTCATGCAAAAGGGATAAAATAAAGTGAGATGCCGTTTCATACTTTATTAATAAATAAAGCAAAATGTGAATTGATTTGTCATATTTTGATTATATGTCAATCGAGGTTGCATTGGCTGAGATGACACACTTGGTGAAGGATGAAATTATGGGATAAAATATATAAGAAGATATACATGGTTGCTCATGGCTCAATGACATAATTTCGTCTGTATCATGTGACCCTGTTGTGATAGTTTTGTGAAGCAGTGCTGTGGACATGTCCATCATTACTATTATGTAAAATGTGTTGTCGTTTAACCTTATTATTATGGTTATATTTGTCATCAAGAAGGTGAAACAAGAGAAACATATATGCAATAGAGATCTATTTACAATAATATTTGCACACATACACTTAGTTACAGTTTTTCTCAGGACAAGTATAATTCACAGACGTACATTCAGGATTTAAAGTTTTTAATTTAACATGTAATAGGTGTGATTGACAGGACCATTGACACCTGTGGTCTCCCTTGCTCTCTGTTATACTATTGAAATTGACACTTGATGTTTAACCATGCATATAGTAATATGCATAACTATGTTCATATTTATATTACCTCTGGGGTATATTTTATCCATATCTTTCTCTATATTCTTATTTATACTTTACACTTTACTTATTCTTATTATAGTCTTTCTTATCTTGTATATTATTATATTCGTAAGTTGTATAGTTGTATATTTGTTTTGTTATATTTTGCTTTTTGCATCTTTGCACGGTCTTAAGGGAGTGTCACATCCATTTCACGTGTGGATGGACAAATAAAGAACTATGATTCTGACATATTTCATCTTCTATTGTTTCGCACCTTTCACTTGCATTGAAGATTAAACTTCATTACTATCATCTATCGTCTTACTTCGCCATCTAGTGGCAAAACATACAACCTACAGCCAGCTCATGTGTTAGATTAGCACAACAGAATAAGAATTAAAATACAATAAACAAACCCTTAAGAATAGACACACTGAAGTTGAACAAGTTAAATAAAGTAGATTGATGAAGGAAAAGTCAAAATATTTAGCAAAAATTAAACATTGAGTGAATGCACTTCGTTTGTGAAGGTCAGATCAGTGCTTAGTTATTCTGGACTAGTTGTGTTGAACAGTGATTGGCTGTAAGCACTACAAATTAATTGGCGGATAAAATCAGTGGGAGATCATTACCATATAGCACGCGTTCTAGCACGCGTTCCATGACGCATGCGAAAACGCGTGCCATTGCGCGCGCCATTACGCGTGCTAGAACGCGTTACAGAGCGCGTTCTAGCACGCGTTACGGAACGCGTGGTGGCGTGTCAGAACGCTTGCTAGAACGCGTGCCATTGCGCGTGCTAGACCGCGTTCCCGAACGCGTGGTGGCGTGTCAGAACGCGTGCTAGAACGCGTAATGTAACGCGTGATAGCATGCCAGAACGCGTTCTGGCACGCGTGATATGATAAACACAACGCGCGGCTATGTGAACACTTTGGCTTGCCATAGCGCTACCGCCTGGCTGCCGCCCGCGCGCATAAACGTTCGACTATATGGAGGCCTTTAAAAGCAAAGTTACATCGGATGGTCCAATCACAGACCTATAGAAATAGTGTATAGGTCTGTGGTCGCACTGGCGTCATCCCGTGTGCTGTCAGAGGCAGCTGGAGAAAAAAAGAGACTTTAACTTACACGCCGGCATTACGGCTGTGCCAGAGCTGACCGCGTTGATGCCTGTTTACAATTCTTAACGTTACCCGCTACAAAAAAGCGGCGACGCGCCATAAAAACAAAAATCGATTTTCCAGCAACTTAGTATCTAATTAGATACCAAGGGTCAATGTCGATTTAGTATCTAAAATCGATTTTTTGACAACCCTAGTGTGCCTTATTGTGTGCTGCAAGTACTCACACATGTGAGACTGTTTTGTTTTCTTCGTTCGCATGATGAAATATTTGCTGCAAATGCGAGTGAAATGGGTGCACTGTAGAACCCTGAGTATACTGTGTGTATAGTGTATTATACTGTGTATATAGTGTAATATACTGTGTGTATAGTGTATTATACTGTGTATATAGTGTAATATACTGTGTGTATAGTGTATTATACTGTGTATATAGTGTAATATACTGTGTGTATAGTGTATTATACTGTGTATATAGTGTAATATACTGTGTGTATAGTGTATTATACTGTGTATATAGTGTAATATACTGTGTGTATAGTGTATTATACTGTGTATATAGTGTAATATACTGTGTGTATAGTGTATTATACTGTGTATATAGTGTAATATACTGTGTGTATAGTGTATTATACTGTGTATATAGTGTAATATACTGTGTGTATAGTGTATTATACTGTGTATATAGTGTAATATACTGTGTGTATAGTGTATTATACTGTGTATATAGTGTATTATACTGTGTGTATAGTGTATTATACTGTGTATATAGTGTAATATACTGTGTATATAGTGTAGTAAATTGTGTATATAGTGTAGTAAATTGTGTGTATAGTGTAGTAAATTGTGTATATAGTGTAATATACTGTGTATATAGTGTATTATACTGTGTGTATAGTGTATTATACTGTGTATATAGTGTAATATACTGTGTATATAGTGTAGTAAATTGTGTATATAGTGTAGTAAATTGTGTATATAGTGTAATATACTGTGTATATAGTGTAGTAAATTGTGTGTATAGTGTAGTAAATTGTGTATATAGTGTAATATACTGTGTATATAGTGTAATATACTGTGTATATAGTGTAATATACTGTGTATATAGTGTAATATACTGTGTATATAGTGTAATATACTGTGTATATAGTGTAATATACTGTGTATATAGTGTAGTATATTGTGTATATAGTGTATTATACTGTGTGTATAGTGTAATATACTGTATGTATAGTGTATTATACTGTGTATATAGTGTAGTATATTGTGTATATAGTGTATTATACTGTGTGTATAGTGTAATATACTGTATGTATAGTGTAGTATACTGTGTATATAGTGTAGTATATTGTGTATATAGTGTATTATACTGTGTGTATAGTGTAATATACTGTATGTATAGTGTATTATACTGTGTATATAGTGTAGTATATTGTGTATATAGTGTATTATACTGTGTGTATAGTGTAATATACTGTATGTATAGTGTATTATACTGTGTATATAGTGTAGTATATTGTGTATATAGTGTAATATACTGTATGTATAGTGTAGTATACTGTGTATATAGTGTAGTATACTGCGGTATAATATACTTACCGGCAGCTCCAGGTGCGGAAGACCCTCATGCAGACACACCCTCATATTGTAGTATAGTATACTATGGTGCAGTACAGTATAGTGCAGTGTAGTATAGTATAATGTTGTCATGAATACCGGTACTGTGGTACGTAAGCATTTAAAAAGGTACTTTACTGCGTTTAAAAAGTGCGTATACTTGCACTCAGCAGGTAACGTAGTGTTGTAACTAGGATACAGCTGAGTGGAATTCCAGGAAACCCAGAAGTTTTACATATTTTTAGGAAGTGAGCAAGTTGCGTTGTGCCAAAAAAGAAAAACCCAAAAAAAACACCTTCAATACGGGAGAATGTGAAGTGTAGACTAGCCTTTTAGCTAACCTGTAGTTCACTACTATAGTTATACTAGTTTATATAACCTGTAGTTCACTACTATAGTTATACTAGTTTATATAACCTGTAGTTCACTACTATAGTTATACTAGTTTATATAACCTGTAGTTCACTACTATAGTTATACTAGTTTATATAACCTGTAGTTCACTACTATAGTTATACTAGTTTATATAACCTGTAGTTCACTACTATAGTTATACTAGTTTATATAACCTGTAGTTCACTACTATAGTTATACTAGTTTATATAACCTGTAGTTCACTACTATAGTTATACTAGTTTATATAACCTGTAGTTCACTACTATAGTTATACTAGTTTATATAACCTGTAGTTCACTACTATAGTTATACTAGTTTATATAACCTGTAGTTCACTACTATAGTTATACTAGTTTATATAACCTGTAGTTCACTACTATAGTTATACTAGTTTATATAACCTGTAGTTCACTACTATAGTTATACTAGTTTATATAACCTGTAGTTCACTACTATAGTTATACTAGTTTATATAACCTGTAGTTCACTACTATAGTTATACTAGTTTATATAACCTGTAGTTCACTACTATAGTTATACTAGTTTATATAACCTGTAGTTCACTACTATAGTTATACTAGTTTATATTGATTTGATTTGAATGATTTATTTCGAACATGTGCAAAGTGCAACAATAATCAATACAACAATAATAATAACTAGACAATTCCCCCAAGTGGAAATTGTGGAAGGGGCTCGGGGTTCGGTGCTGGGCCACGTCGCCTCTTTATATCATAGACGGACTACAGCTACATTCCTGTGTAGAGGACAAAGGTATCTGTGATGAAAAGTTGAAATGACGTCGCTGGGTCAAAGTACGGCAAAGTAGTAGTGTGTACAAGTAGGCAACTTGTGTATTTTTCACATTCAGTGCTCCATTTTATTTGGAGATTTTGTTTTTCAAATTTTTTTTCATATTTTTACTAGTACTTCAAATACTATTTGTAGTAGTAGTAGTATTTGCATTACTCGTAGTATTATAGTATTTTTTATTTATTGTAATATTTGTTACTTGTTATACATATAGACTGTGCATATGTCAAATAATACTTATACATAAATAGATATACACTGCATATGTCAAATACTACAGATCAGAGCCTTACGGCTCTGGTCTGTATGGAAATGGATGGAAATTTTTTGCTGGTTTTTCGCACTTTTTGCGAAAATCGGATATCGGAACGCTTATAAAAGTCATAGCACACCATTCCCGCATAGGACGCACATTCGTGCGTCAAAATTTTGTCACTTTTTCAAAATCCCTAGGAGCCTTAGCGGTCCAAAGTTTTGGCGGAAACGAGAAGAAAAATAAAAATAAACGCACGCAAAAACAATAGGTGCTCTGCACTGTTGCACAGTGCAGAGCACCTAATAAACGCACGCAAGAACAATAGGTGCTTGTGCACCACACACAGAGACTGTCTCTGTGTGTGGTGCACAAGCACCTAATAACAATGACATGTCCCAAAAGGAGTAGGATGAAGCATTAGCTTATTTAATTCTACCCCTTCTTCACTTCCCCAATAACCTAAATACATCTTGTAGTAATATAGTGCATAGTACAAAAATGATGATAAATAAAATAATAACAAATAATAATGCATGAACTGCTGCCACTAGCCCCTGTCTCCTGCACTATAGGGACCACAATGGAAATAAGCCTTAGGGCTTTTTTGTGTTATCCCTGACTATTTTGTTATTTTATATGTTTTATGGCACTGGTTGCTGTTACATGTTTTATCTCAAGAATGGTCTAATAAATTCAATCAATCAATCAATCAACAATAATAACAATACCAATAATCAATAACTGAAGTACTAAACATAGACATATATACAAAAAACAAAAACAACAAATGAGCAGATAGGAAAGTAAGTAACAAATAGTTTTTTTGTTGTTTATCGTTTTCTTTTTTCCTCCCTCCCTTCTTCTTTTCCCATTTTTTTTCCTTTCTCTAATTTTTTTGCATTTTGCTCTTATTTTTTTATTTTTTATTTTTTTATTTATTTTATTTTTCTATTCATTCACTTATTTTATTCATGTATTTATTTATTTTTTATATCTTTTAACCCCACAGTGTTTCAGATCAGTACATATTCCAGTCTTGCAGACATATACTAGACTATTTAGTGCATGTGTGTGACCATCATCGGTCCTCCCCAAAAGCTGAGCAGACATCCCCCATTAGAACTCTCCCTTACAAGCCAGTGAGTGCAGTGCTACACCTCAGTGATGTGAGGAGGAAACAAAGACTGGACAGGACGGACAGGACAAACGGGGACAGAAACCAACAGGTGGTGCTATTGTAATTAAAGACTGTAAGGTGATGTGTTATTACAACCACCAACTGTTTATCATTAAAAACAAATAAATAAGTAGATCACAAAAAGAGGAGAAAAACCAAACCAGCACAAAAGGAAAAACAAAAAACAAAACAAAAACAAAAAAATGCAAACAATCGGCACCGAGCACCACAACCGTGGATGTCCTGATAGTACAAAATAGAATAGAATGTAATAGAATAGGCCAGAAGAGGACACCAGTGCAGAAGAAAATGAGTTTAGTGTAGAGATTGTGGAGAGATTCTCAGCACATTCTGGCGAGTCCCATCATTCGTTGAAATGGGACTCAGTAGTAGCTGGTGAGACCCGATCAAACATGCAAGTGTGAAAGACCCCGAAGCCCAGAACAGCAATCACGACAAGGCAGGGCCAAGTCAACAGGGCAACCCCCACCTCGGGCCGCAGGAGCCACAGGACGCCACTCCCAGAGAGCCACCGGGGCCACTGTGAACGACACAAACCCGGAGAACAAGAGGGAGCAGCTACAGACCCCCCCCCCCCAGCGCACCAAGACCGACCCAGGCGGCCCGGGGCACGACGAGCCACCCGCCACCCCAACCCCAACCCAGCCCCCACCAACCCCCCCCCACCCCACCACCCGACCCGCCCAGCCGAACCACCCACCCCCCCGCCCACCCCCGAGGGGGCCAACGGCCCCACGCAGCCAGGAAGCCAGACACAGGGAGTGAGCAGCCCACCGAGGGGGCGGCAACCAGCCCATCACAAGGCAGGCCGACACCGGGTGCCGGCCGGAGGACATCGGAGCCCGGACCCAACGCGAGTCCAGAGGGCAAAATGGACAGTGTGCTGGGGCCCGGCAACGCCAACAGGGAGATACCCCCCACACCCCCCGCACCCTGCCCCAGGTGAGCACAGTACACCCATGGCCCCCACCTCCCCACAATGCGTCCCAACAACCCCCACATGCCACCAGCCCGCAGTACAGCCACAGCGCCCACCAGACTGGCCAATCCAACCCTCGCATTCCGCCAAGAGCCATGGCACCAGCTTGGACCCGACGGGCAAGGAGGAGCACCCCCCCAACCACAGCCCCCAGGTCCCGGGGACCCCCCAGCACAGCAACATGGATAGTAGTCTGCCCCCGCTACCCCAAATCCATAAGCCATAAGGCATAAGGGATAAGGGGGGCCGGGTCCCACCAGCGAGGCCATATTAGTGAACCCCCCCATTCCTCCCTGTTAATATGTCTCCAGATCCCTGACTGGAGACATTATCCCTGCACCGTGATTGTGTAACCCTGAGTGTCATGTGGTGCATTAAAAGTGGGGAAGCTGGTCGAGGCATCCAGGGGGCAGGCCAGGGGACCACAGAGGATGGATACTCTGCAGCCTACCTTGGCCTATGTTCCCCAAGCCATCCCAGATCTACCCCCCAAGGTGTGAATGTGTGTGGTGCTTTAAAAGAAATTAGAGAGCAGGGGAGGTAAGCAAGAGGGGAATGGGGAAGAGACAAGGCCGTAGAGCCCTGCCATCTGCCCCACCACCGAGCCCATCATTCCCGCTCCCACCTGCTCTCGAGGCCCTAACTACTGTGTCCCTATATGTGCCTAAGAGTAGCTATATACAGTGAAGTGTGAAGTGTGTGAAGTGCACATTAAGAGGCAGTCTGGTGTGGATCCGGCCCATGAGGACAGAGCAGCGGGGGAGACAGATAGTGAGACCACTGCTACTGATGTAGAGGGCCCCCAGAGCCCAGAGACAAGAGGCCGAGGTGGGCCCACCTGAACCCGACCGGCCCAGCCAGCACCAAAAACCCCCAGAAGTCGCAGTGCTAGACCAGCGCCCCGGCAGACGCTGTAGTCCCACTACGGGCCAGCCGCACGCAGAACCCCGCCCCGGGGGGAAGGCCAGGCCGCACCGTCAGGAAGCGAGGGCCAAGAGCCCCCACGCCCACCCCGGATCCGGCATGCCCAGGATGCAGGGCGCCCACCCCGCAGCACCACCGAAACCCCACCCACCCCACTACTCCCCAGGACAGCACCAGGACCGGACAGAAGCCCCCAGCCAGCAGAATCTAATCTCCAGTGGCGATACACAGGCAAGTCCCAAGGCCTGTGCCCAGATGAGCCAGAGCCACCTCCCAGCGAGACGACCCAGCCCCCATGCCAGTCCCCCAGGCAGCAGAGGGCCCCCAGCCCCCCCCAGGGGAGGGAGAGGGACAGGGATGAGCGGCCAGGCGGGAGAGGAGGGACTATAACCTGTAGTTCACTACTATAGTTATACTAGTTTATAGTACTTCATACAGCATACACACATAAAAGTTTGTTTCAGTTCCTAACACTCACTCCAAGACAAACAATAAAACAAACAATCTCATTGTCTTTGACTATTTCCAGTGTGTTGTCTATGGACTGGACTATTTCCAGTGTTTTGTCTACGGACTGGACTATTTCCAGTGTTTTGTCTACGGACTGGACTATTTCCAGTGTTTTGTCTACGGACTGGACTATTTCCAGTGTTTTGTCTACGGACTGGTCTATTTCCAGTGTTTTGTCTATGGACTGGACTATTTCCAGTGTTTTGTCTACGGACTGGACTATTTCCAGTATTTTGTCTATGGACTGGACTATTTCCAGTGTTTTGTCTACGGACTGGACTATTTCCAGTGTTTTGTCTACGGACTGGACAGTTTGATCTATCAGATGGTTCCACTGGTGGGTACAGAAATAGTACCAGTGCAGAAGCCCATGGTTACTGTGGTACCCCCCCTGGACAAGCACATCCACAGGTAGTGTTCTGTAGCCCTGAGTCATGACTGAAGGATAAATGTAGAACCATGCTTTAGTACCATGTTTACAGAACCACTGGGTGGACATGGTACCACTGGGTGGACATGGTACCACTGGGTGGACATGGTACTAAAGCAGGTTATTAATAAACATCACATATAAATAAACTCTTCTGTTTATGTGTTTATACCTGATGAAAACTATTTAACTGGTTCAGAGGCTGGACTTTAATGTGAGTGGATGAAGCAGCGTCAGTCAATGACTGAGATTTTTAATCTCATCAATGGTATTGTGAAATACCATCTGGGACAGTCAGGTCAAATGTCTTTAATATTTAGGCATAAACTGATTCTTATTTGATCTGTCACAAAAGTTTCCATGATCTCAGTGCTCTGGTTTTTATTCATTTTAATTACTGTTTGTGTTGATAAGATTTTCAACTAATAAAGTCAGTAATGACGTTTAAAGCGTTCAATTTTTATTTGAAAAAGTATCAACAAGTATCGAAATACATGTTGGTACCAGTATCAAAATATTGGTATTTTGATAACACTAGTATAGTATAGTGCAGTACAGTGTAGTATAATAAACTACAGTATAGTGTAGTATAGTACAGTGCAGTATATTACAGTACAGTGTAGTATAGTATAATATAGTGTAGTATAGGACAGTATAGTGTAGTATAGTATAGTGTAGTGCAGTATAGTGTAGTGTAGCATCGTATAGTACAGTATAGTGCAGTATAGTATAGTACAGTGTAGTGCAGTATAATATAGTGCAGTGTTGTACAGTGTAGTATAGTGCAGTGCAGTGTCTTTTAGTATAGTGTAGGATAGTGCAGTATAGTATACTTACCAGCGGCTCCAGGTGCGGCACACCCTCATGCAGACACACAACTCTCTTTGACTCAGGAAGGTGAAAACTCGCAGCCAGACGTCACGGGTGATGATGTGGGCGGAGCCAGAGTCCAGAGGCAGACAGCTGGGCTCGGGGCAGGTGGGCGGCGGCCTCACCAGGTGCCGCTCCATCTGGACGGGCCGCGGCGGCGACGGCACGGCTGGCGGACTGCGCTTCATCAGCTGAGAGCGCGGCGCCAGACGGGACGAGCACGGAGACGCCGCCATGGCTGACATCAGTGGGCCACCGCCCCCTGCCCCGCCCCCTCCGTTAGAGGTGGGGATGGAGGAGGAGGAGGAGGAACTTATCCGTGAACCCGCCAACGTCTGGCTTTTGTTACTGTTGCTCCGGATCTTGTTTCCACGGCTACCTTTGGTCCCACCCCCTCCTCCTCCACTGTGTCTATGATTTGGCAGACTGGTGTTTTCTTTCTCCCCGCCCTCCCTGGCCCCGCCCCGTGTCCGTCCGTTACGCGCCTCCTGCCCGTTGCTGCTGCGCTGTTTCCCTGTGAAGCCGCCGTCGTGATTGGAGGAAAGCGGTGAGGGTGGTGGTAGGGAGGCTGACATTTTCCTTGGCAAGTCTTCATCCTCTTTGCGTCCTCCTCGCTGGTTCGGCCCCATGTCTCCGCCCCCTCGCCGTCGCGTCCTGTCCCCGGCCTCATCACGTCCCTCCTCTTCCTCCTCCCCGCCATGCACGCCTTCAGTTTCAGACTCCTCGCTGGCGCTGAAGCCCAGCTCCGCCAACCGTCGCTCACGTTCCCTCTCCCGCCGCTCTCGCTCGGCTCGGCTGCTGCTGTTGCCGTAGGTGACGGGAGGGGGCGGAGCCACAGGGGAGGAGGAAGAGGGCGAGGAGCCTCCCCCGGCCCCCGGTTCACCGCCTCTGAGGGAGTCGTCGGAGTCAGAGTCAGAGTCGGACTCGGAGCTGGAGGAGGACGAGGATGAGGACTCGGGCCGGCGCTCCAGGAGACACATCCGCTTAAAGCGCTCCAGCTTCTCACGGTGATGCGAGCGCTGGTCGGCACTGGTCGCTCCACCCCCGGCTCCTCCCCCTCCGCTGGGCTGAGAAGAAGATGACGAAGTTGAGGAGGAGCCCTGAGGTGCGGATCCTACTCCAGACAAGGAGACGGGACCGTTCGATTCCTCCTGCTTCGGCTTCTGAGGAAAAAACAGACAAACAGCATTTTCCAAACAGTTTTGATGAAAACTAGTCCAGAGCCCATAGAAAATGTCTGGGCAATGTGGCTCCGCCCACTAAACTACAGCTACCAACAAACAAACCAAAAATGAAAGGGTCAAAAAGTGAAGCTATAAATCTGAACAGTGGATTGAGATTGGTACCAGATAGTACCAGATGACTACCAGTCATTCAGTTTAGTACAATGTTCAGTTGAAGGTGAATCAGACATTCCGTTCGTTAATTCACTAAATTACACACAAGGGATTTTAACCAATGACCGTTTGACCAATGTTTGACCACATCAACGTCATTTAAAAACAAAACAAACCCATCCTTCATCAGTCATTCCACTGCACAAAGTATATGATTATATTGTAGGTTCTAAAGAGGAAGCTTTGTTATCTCTACATACAATATCTTTAAAAATGATCCATTTAAACATTAACAGTAGAATTCAAGACCACATTAATAAACTCAGAGCTCAGTTCATCTGTGGTACGACCATTTAACACCAGTTTAAAACATTTGATCAAAACATAGACAAAACCAAAGCTGAGTTTAGGTCAAAGAACTAGAGCTAGCAGCTACAGCAGTTGTTACCATGACAACCTGGCAGTACAGTGGATGAGTTGCGTCATCCATCTGACAGACCTACTGAAAATGACATGACGGGTGGATGACCACAAAAACAGTTTGTTCACTATGACCTTTGACCCCTACACATGCACATGTAGCAGGCATCTGTGGCTGCAGGTTTTTGTTCCAACCAACCAAGAGTTCACACTTTGACCATTTGATTCTTTGAAGACTGAGATCAACTGATTAATTGAGTCCAGTCCAGTGTGCTGCTGCAGTTGGATCAAAACCGTGCAGCCTCACCAGCCCTTTATGGAACAGTTTGGAAATGTCTGTCATATAGAGACCTTGTGAAAGTCCATAAAAAAAAATTTAAATGTCTACACATTTCCTACTACTGCTCAGTTGGAAATTAGGTCAGATGTCCAAAATTCTGATACGTTTGGGGTCAGAGGTCACAGTTTGACCAAATTTCATACCTTTTTGAGTCGTTTCTCGTGAGCACCTTTCATCTGAAACACAAAAAGGAAACGCGTCATTAAAGCCACAAACTTTAGTCACTGAAGCTCTTCAATCACTACTTCTACTGCAGTACTTCTACCTCCTTTACCTTCTTCTTGGCTCCACTGTCCTGGGGCAGCTCCTTCTCCTTCTTCCTCTTGTGACCACCCTCTGTCCGACTCCCCTCATCCAGCGGAGGCGGGGCTTTCTTCTTTGGGGGGGGGTCATCTGTCAGCTTCCAGCGGCCAACCTCCCCATTATCCAACCGACGCTTCCCTGAGCCATCCGCCTGGTCCTGAAAGGTAGAGGGAGTACCGGTGACCATCAGAGGTAGTAGCACTGACCACCAGAGGGAGTACCATTGACCTTTATCTGTCCACTCCAGCTTCTGTATTTTGGTCTAGCCTTGAAGTTTGACTAATCAGTCACCGAGTTTGGCCACAGTAGCAATTGGCTGTAGTAGGTTTTGTAATGTTGTGAGCAGGATGAGGACTCACCTTACTGGTCTTGCCCTCCTTGTGACACTTGGGACACTCCCAGCAGTTTGGGATCTCGTCATTGATGATGCCTTCAGCTTTTCCCATCTGAAAATTGGCAACATCAACAGTTAGCAATGTTGACAATTAGGAAAACCTTGAAGAATGGAGCAGTGAAAATGAGAAGCAGCAGATGGACACAGGACAACACGCACAGGAGCTTCAGCTCTAATGGTACATCCACACCGAATGCCAATTTTCACATTCACGCATTGAGATTACATTCAAAGTCAATGGAGAGACGCGTTTGGATGCAAATTTGCCATGGATGGCGTGTTGTACAGGTTGATGTGTCAGGGCGTTGGAGCGTCCAACACGTTGGAGGGTCATGCTTTGCTGCAAATATGCGTAAAGGCTGGAGTTGAAAATATTGAACTTTTCAGTGGAAATCGTGTGACACCGGGTCACGAAAGCCAATCAGCATTGTGATGTTGAAAAACTGAGGGTGAAATGTCGTTGAAAGTGGACGTCATCCAGACTACAGTTCCTGAAGCAGGTGGTGGAATTCCTGGTGCTGCAAAAGCTTCTGCAGAATCAGGTGAACCCATTCGAAAATCAAAACACATTTGATTTTCAAATAATATTTTAAAAGTGAAACGCATTTCGAATAGCGTTGTGCGACATCACATAACGTCAGAGTGATGTCATACGTGGTCGAATATTGAAATGGACATATGTGAAAAACAGGAGCCAGGATTTCTGGGAATGTTTTTAAACCCTCTAAGGGATTGTTAGCGTTAGCACAGACTGGTGCTGATTCACTGAGGTCTAAACTCTACCACTGATCTAGTTTAATGTGTTAGCGTTAGCATTAGCACAGACTGGTGCTGCCTCACTGAGGTCTAAACTCTACCACTGATATAGTTTAATGTGTTAGCGTTAGCATTAGCACAGACTGGTGCTGCCTCACTGAGGTCTAAACTCTACCACTGATATAGTTTAATGTGTTAGCGTTAGCATTAGCACAGACTGGTGCTGCTTCACTGAGGTCTGAACTCTACCACTGATATAGTTTAATGTGTTAGCGTTAGCACAGACTGGTGCTGATTCACTGAGGTCTAAACTCTACCACTGATATAGTTTAATGTGTTAGCGTTAGCATTAGCACAGACTGGTGCTGCCTCACTGAGGTCTAAACTCTACCACTGATATAGTTTAATGTGTTAGCGTTAGCATTAGCACAGACTGGTGCTGCTTCACTGAGGTCTGAACTCTACCACTGATCTAGTTTAATGTGGTAGCGTTAGCACAGACTGGTGCTGCCTCACTGAGGTCTGAACTCTACCACTGATCTAGTT
The DNA here is from genome assembly GCA_020466265.1 of Siphamia tubifer. Lineage (NCBI taxonomy): Eukaryota > Metazoa > Chordata > Actinopteri > Kurtiformes > Apogonidae > Siphamia > Siphamia tubifer. Next base: position 36,114,955 of record CM035790.1, read on the forward strand.
TAATGTGTTAGCGTTAGCATTAGCACAGACTGGTGCTGCCTCACTGAGGTCTAAACTCTACCACTGATCTAGTTTAATGTGTTAGCGTTAGCATTAGCACAGACTGGTGCTGCCTCACTGAGGTCTGAACTCTACCACTGATCTAGTTTAATGCGTTAGCATTAGCACAGACTGGTGCTGCCTCACTGAGGTCTAAACTCTTCCACTGATCTAGTTTAATGTGTTAGCGTTAGCACAGACTGGTGCTGCTTCACTGAGGTCTAAACTCTACCACTGATCTAGTTTAATGTGTTAGCGTTAGCATTAGCACAGACTGGTGCTGCTTCACTGAGGTCTGAACTCTACCACTGATCTAGTTTAATGTGTTAGCGTTAGCACAGACTGGTGCCGCTTTACTGAGGTCTGAACTCTACCACTGATCTAGTTTAATGTGTTAGCGTTAGCGTTAGCACAGACTGGTGCTGCTTCACTGAAGTCTGAACTCTACCACTGATCTAGTTTAATGTGTTAGCATTAGCACAGACTGGTGCTGCTTCACTGAGGTCTGAACTCTACCACTGATTTAGTTTAATGTGTTAGCGTTAGCACAGACTGGTGCTACTTCACTGAGGTCTGAACTCTACCACTGATTTAGTTTAATGTGTTAGCATTAGCACAGACTGGTGCTGCTTCACTGAGGTCTGAACTCTACCACTGATTTAGTTTAATGTGTTAGCGTTAGCACAGACTGGTGCTACTTCACTGAGGTCTGAACTCTACCACTGATTTAGTTTAATGTGTTAGCGTTAGCATTAGCACAGACTGGTGCTACTTCACTGAGGTCTGAACTCTACCACTGATTTCGTTTAATGTGTTAGCATTAGCACAGACTGGTGCTACTTCACTGAGGTCTGAACTCTACCACTGATTTCATTTAATGTGTTAGCGTTAGCACAGACTGGTGCTGCTTCACTGAGGTCTGAACTCTACCACTGATTTAGTTTAATGTGTTAGCGTTAGCACAGACTGGTGTTACTTCACTGAGGTCTGAACTCTACCACTGATTTAGTTTAATGTGTTAGTGTTAGCGTTAGCACAGACTGGTGCCGCTTCACTGAGGTCTGAACTCTACCACTGATCTAGTTTAATGTGTTAGCGTTAGCACAGACTGGTGCCGCGTCACTGAGGTCTGAACTCTACCACTGATCTAGTTTAATGTGTTAGCGTTAGCACAGACTGGTGCTGCTTCACTGAGGTCTAAACTCTACCACTGATCTAGTTTAATGTGTTAGCGTTAACATTAGCACAGACTGGTGCTGCTTCACTGAGGTCTAAACTCTACCACTGATCTAGTTTAATGTGTTAGCGTTAGCATTAGCACAGACTGGTGCTGCTTCACTGAGGTCTGAACTCTACCACTGATTTAGTTTAATGTGTTAGCATTAGCACAGACTGGTGCTACTTCACTGAGGTCTGAACTCTACCACTGATTTAGTTTAATGTGTTAGCATTAGCATTAGCACAGACTGGTGCTGCTTCACTGAGGTCTGAACTCTACCACTGATTTCGTTTAATATGTTAGCATTAGCACAGACTGGTGCTGCTTCACTGAGGTCTGAACTCTACCACTGATTTAGTTTAATGTGTTAGCATTAGCATTAGCACAGACTGGTGCTGCTTCACTGAGGTCTAAACTCTACCACTGATCTAGTTTAATGTGTTAGCATTAGCATTAGCACAGACTGGTGCTGCTTCACTGAGGTCTGAACTCTACCACTGATTTAGTTTAATGTGTTAGCGTTAGCACAGACTGGTGCTACTTCACTGAGGTCTGAACTCCACCACTGATCTAGTTTAATGTCTTAGCGTTAGCATTAGCACAGACTGGTGCTGCTTCACTGAGGTCTGAACTCTACCACTGATTTAGTTTAATGTGTTAGCATTAGCACAGACTGGTGCTGCTTCACTGAGGTCTGAACTCTACCACTGATTTAGTTTAATGTGTTAGCATTAGCACAGACTGGTGCTGCTTCACTGAGGTCTGAACTCTACCACTGATCTAGTTTAATGTGTTAGCGTTAGCACAGACTGGTGCCGCTTCACTGAGGTCTGAACTCTACCACTGATCTAGTTTAATGTGTTAGCGTTAGCACAGACTGGTGCCGCTTCACTGAGGTCTGAACTCTACCACTGATCTAGTTTAATGTGTTAGCGTTAGCACAGATTGGTGCCGCTTCACTGAGGTCTGAACTATACCACTGATCTAGTTTAATGTGTTAGCGTTAGCACAGACTGGTGCCGCGTCACTGAGGTCTGAACTCTACCACTGATCTAGTTTAATGTGTTAGCGTTAGCATTAGCAAAGACTGGTGCTGCTTCACTGAGGTCTAAACTCTACCACTGATCTAGTTTAATGTGTTAGCATTAGCATTAGCACAGACTGGTGCTGCTTCACTGAGGTCTGAACTCTACCACTGATTTAGTTTAATGTGTTAGCATTAGCATTAGCACAGACTGGTGCTGCTTCACTGAGGTCTGAACTCTACCACTGATTTAGTTCAATGTGTTAGCGTTAGCGTTAGCACAGACTGGTGCTGCTTCACTGAGGTCTGAACTCTACCACTGATTTAGTTTAATGTGTTAGCGTTAGCACAGACTGGTGCTACTTCACTGAGGTCTGAACTCTACCACTGATTTAGTTTAATGTGTTAGCATTAGCACAGACTGGTGCTGCTTCACTGAGGTCTGAACTCTACCACTGATTTAGTTTAATGTGTTAGCGTTAGCATTAGCACAGACTGGTGCTACTTCACTGAGGTCTGAACTCTACCACTGATTTAGTTTAATGTGTTAGCGTTAGCATTAGCACAGACTGGTGCTACTTCACTGAGGTCTGAACTCTACCACTGATTTAGTTTAATGTGTTAGCGTTAGCATTAGCACAGACTGGTGCTACTTCACTGAGGTCTGAACTCTACCACTGATTTAGTTTAATGTGTTAGCGTTAGCATTAGCACAGACTGGTGCTACTTCATTGAGGTCTGAACTCTACCACTGATTTAGTTTAATGTGTTAGCGTTAGCATTAGCACAGACTGGTACTACTTCACTGAGGTCTGAACTCTACCACTGATTTAGTTTAATGTGTTAGCGTTAGCATTAGCACAGACTGGTGCTGCTTCACTGAGGTCTGAACTCTACCACTGATTTAGTTTAATGTGTTAGCGTTAGCACAGACTGGTGCTACTTCACTGAGGTCTGAACTTTACCACTGATTTAGTTTAATGTGTTAGCGTTAGCACAGACTGGTGCTACTTCACTGAGGTCTGAACTCTACCACTGATTTAGTTTAATGTGTTAGCGTTAGCACAGACTGGTGCTACTTCACTGAGGTCTGAACTCTACCACTGATTTAGTTTAATGTGTTAGCGTTAGCATTAGCACAGACTGGTGCTACTTCACTGAGGTCTGAACTCTACCACTGATTTAGTTTAATGTGTTAGCGTTAGCATTAGCACAGACTGGTGCTACTTCACTGAGGTCTGAACTCTACCACTGATTTAGTTTAATGTGTTAGCGTTAGCATTAGCACAGACTGGTGCTACTTCACTGAGGTCTGAACTCTACCACTGATTTAGTTTAATGTGTTAGCGTTAGCATTAGCACAGACTGGTGCTACTTCACTGAGGTCTGAACACTACCACTGATTTAGTTTAATGTGTTAGCGTTAGCATTAGCACAGACTGGTGCTGCTTCACTGAGGTCTGAACTCTACCACTGATTTAGTTTAATGTGTTAGCGTTAGCACAGACTGGTGCTACTTCACTGAGGTCTGAACTCTACCACTGATTTAGTTTAATGTGTTAGCGTTAGCATTAGCACAGACTGGTGCTACTTCACTGAGGTCTGAACTCTACCACTGATTTAGTTTAATGTGTTAGCGTTAGCATTAGCACAGACTGGTGCTACTTCACTGAGGTCTGAACTCTACCACTGATTTAGTTTAATGTGTTAGCGTTAGCATTAGCACAGACTGGTGCTGCTTCACTGAGGTCTGAACTCTACCACTGATTTAGTTTAATGTGTTAGCGTTAGCACAGACTGGTGCTACTTCACTGAGGTCTGAACTCTACCACTGATTTAGTTTAATGTGTTAGCGTTAGCATTAGCACAGACTGGTGCTACTTCACTGAGGTCTGAACTCTACCACTGATTTAGTTTAATGTGTTAGCGTTAGCATTAGCACAGACTGGTGCTACTTCACTGAGGTCTGAACTCTACCACTGATTTAGTTTAATGTGTTAGCGTTAGCATTAGCACAGACTGGTGCTACTTCACTGAGGTCTGAACTCTACCACTGATTTAGTTTAATGTGTTAGCGTTAGCATTAGCACAGACTGGTGCTACTTCATTGAGGTCTGAACTCTACCACTGATTTAGTTTAATGTGTTAGCGTTAGCATTAGCACAGACTGGTGCTGCTTCACTGAGGTCTGAACTCTACCACTGATTTAGTTTAATGTGTTAGCGTTAGCACAGACTGGTGCTACTTCACTGAGGTCTGAACTCTACCACTGATTTAGTTTAATGTGTTAGCGTTAGCATTAGCACAGACTGGTGCTACTTCACTGAGGTCTGAACTCTACCACTGATTTAGTTTAATGTGTTAGCGTTAGCATTAGCACAGACTGGTGCTACTTCACTGAGGTCTGAACTCTACCACTGATTTAGTTTAATGTGTTAGCATTAGCATTAGCACAGACTGGTGCTGCTTCACTGAGGTCTGAACTCTACCACTGATTTAGTATATCTATGTTTCTACCTTTATGCAGTGTCCAGACTCCGGTGTTTAATGCGTCGCGTCACAGACGTACGTGTGTAAATTGGTGTTGGGTGTGGCTGTTGTATAAAAGCTGTAGGCAGCGTTGGCAGCAGTAGGTCGAGGTGAGGGGTGGTACCTTGAGGCAGCTGGGGTGGATGATCTCGTTGCAGATGGTACATTCCATCAGAGACAGGCTGAACTTCTCCTCTTCTGAATCCACCGTGTCTTCTTTTCCAGCCTCACCACAGGCAAAGCAGACGGCTGTGTGGGGCAACACAGGCTACAACAACAATTACCACACAACAATTACCACACAACATCAACACACAACATCATTAACACCTTGAAGACATTTGGTCAGAAATTTGACTGATGCCACATAAAAGTTTTTATCTTGGTCATCTGAAGACAGCATTTGTCTCATCTTCTACAATCTTAGTCTTAGAGCAGTGGTTCCCAACCCTCTTCCTCTAGTGCCACTATCCTGCATGTTTTAGATGTATCCCTGTACCAACACACCTGATTCAAATGACCAGCCTGTCATCCAGCTCTGCAGGAGTTGGATAATGACCGTCAGGTGTGTTGGAAGAGGCTAACATCTAAAACCACGGTTCTCAAACTGGGGTCCGCAGACCCCTAGGGGGACGTGGCACATGTCCAGGGGGTACACGAAATTATTCACTTTTTTTTTTTTTGCTGTTTTATTTTGAAATGCGGAAGTTTTATTTTGTAGCGAGCGGGCGGAAGTAACTGCGCTGTTTGACGCCAGCTTGACTAAATTGAGACGGAGCGAGTCACAGGCTATTTTTAGCCACCCTGCAGCGAACATGGATCGATTTTTGTGTCCGCCAAGTTCCTCAAGAAGTGGTAAAAGAAATGACAATGAAAATGACAATGACAAAAACAAACGCCCTAACCCTAAAAAGAGAAAGTATATTGATAGTTATATTGAGTTTGACAAGCTCATCCCTCTCATTAAGTCTCTGTCTGTCTGTCTGTCTGTCTGTCTGTCTGTCTGTCTGTCACACACACACACGGTTTTGTGTGTCTTTTGTTCCGTTTATTATTTTAAAATTATTTAAAATTGTTGTTTCTGAAGTGTTCATTTATATTATAATACCTGAAAATGTGGCTGGTTTGCACAAAAGCACTATTAAAAAAGGTTATCATTGTTTCATAATAATCATTGTTGAAGTGGTTTTTTATCATTTTCAGTATCACGAGGATGAGGGGGGACATGGAAAAATTTCACCCCTCCAAGGGGGACCTGGGCCAAAAAAGTTTGACAACCCCTGGTCTAAAATATGCAAGTTAGTGGGACTAGAGGACCAGGGTTGGGAACCACCGTCTTAGAGGACAGTGTTGGATTGTGATGAAGAACCAGAACAAAGACCTTTAGACCAAATGTTTGTCAAGAACAGCGGTTGTCAAATGGGGGTACGTGGAGGTACTGCAGGGGATAAGTGAAGCTTTTCAAAATTCTTTTAAAATACAAGTACCCTATTTTCCGCACTACACGGTGCATTAAGTGAAGTCAAAATGATGAGATAAAAAGTCTAAATTGTTGACAAATGTATTTAATCATTTTGACTTCACCTAATGTGTCTTATAGCACAGAAAACACACAAATTATATTTTAAAACAATTTTGACAAGCTTCACGTACCCTCTCAGGTACACGTACCCCCCATTTGAGAACCACTGACATAGAGCATTTCTGTGAAACCATGGCGATAGATCAAAGCCAACTCTCACTCTGTGCCAGAAACAGTCTGCGGTTGCCATGGAAACGCAGCATCGTCACCCGCTGAGCTGCACTGGCAGTTGAGCGATGAAGATATTTGAAAAATGTGTGTGGAATGGAGGCTGATAAGAGGATGTAAATCTGTGGGGTGGGGGTGGGGGGGGGGGACTGGAACACACCTTTTACATCCAACTGGCCACGCCTACACACCTGACCATGTCTTCACTGACCAATCAGGACGCATGCCTCTTCAGCCATGTTCCCCTATGAGGCTAAAGCTAAAGTCACACCACAAGTAAGTGGTCCTAAACCCACACCCACCTGATCCGCTTCTGGAATTGATCTATCAACATTAAAGGGATAGTTGGAATGAGTGGCGTATTTACATAACAAAACCGTCACTGAACAAAAAGTCACACCTCATAACTGCTTGGAGCTACTTTCTATTGTGAAGGGAATTTTACCTTCGTTCTGTGTGTCTGTGTCTCAATGATACTGTAATGTCTCAATGATACTGTAATGTCTCAATGATACTGTAATGTCTCAATGATACTGTAATGTCTCAATGATACTGTAATGTCTCAATGATACTGTAATGTCTCAATGATACTGTAATGTCTCAATGATACTGTAATGTCTCAATGATACTGTAATGTCTCAATGATACTGATATGTAAACATTCCATTCATACATCCCTGACAGGAAGGTTGTCTCCAGAGACATGGTGTGGTTACAGTGGTATGAGAAGGACAGTGATGGTCCCTCTCATACCACCCTCGGAATGTTTAGAAGAGTATAAAAGAGTTGTAGTTTAGATGGAGCATCAGAACATCTGACGACAGCTCGTTCTGTTCATGTTCTCACTTGCATGCAAGTTCCAAATTAAGTTGATCATTTCTTCAATAAATAATTGTTTCTGATTTGAACAGTTTTCTCTCCCTGTGTGATACAAAACTTCCACAACACTATCAATTGCAATCAATGCACATAGCAGCTGCTAACACCACCCAACAAATGATGAAAGTAGTTTGATAAGAAGTACAGGAAAAAATATTTAGTAAAACAACAAAATATTTAGTAAAATGAACAAAAACAAAACATTCAGTAAAATGAACAAAAACGACCAAAACATTCAGTAAAATTACCAAAAATACTCAGTAAAATTAAATACCCAGTAAAATGAACAAAAATATTCAGTAAAATAAA
>CM035790.1:36130203-36360203 GCA_020466265.1 Siphamia tubifer
TTGCCAAGCGACAGCCCACCAACCTTAATGATTTAGAGAGGATCTGCAAAGAAGAGTGGGCCAAAATTCCCCCTGATATGTGTGCTCACCTTGTGGTTAACTACAACAAGCGTTTGACCGCTGTGCTTGCAAACAAAGGCTTTGCCACCAAGTATTAAGTGCTTTCGGATAGAGGGATCAAATACTTATTTCCCTCAATGAAAAACAAATGAATTAAAATAAATTCTTTGAAGTTATTTTCTGGATTTTCATTTTGATATTCTGTCTCTTCATGTTAGAATACATCTACCATTAAAAGTATAGAATGATCATGTCTTTATTAGTGGGCAAACCAACAAAATCAGCAAGGGATTAGGGTTAGGGTTAGGGTTAGGTCCATTTCCAAGTCCATTTCCAGGTCCAAGTCCATTTCCAGGTCCAAGTCAAGTCCATCTACTGGTACCAGTCAAGTCCATTTACTGGTACCAGTCAAGTCCATCTACTGGTACCAGTCAAGTCCATCTACTGGTACCAGTCAAGTCCATTTACTGGTACCAGTCAAGTCCATTTACTGGTACCAGTCAAGTCCATCTACTGGTACCAGTCAAGTCCATCTACTGGTACCAGTCAAGTCCATCTACTGGTACCAGTCAAGTCCATTTACTGGTACCAGTCAAGTCCATCTACTGGTACCAGTCAAGTCCATTTACTGGTACCAGTCAAGTCCATCTACTGGTACCAGTCAAGTCCATCTACTGGTACCAGTCAAGTCCATCTACTGGTACCAGTCAAGTCCATCTACTGGTACCAGTCAAGTCCATTTACTGGTACCAATCAAGTCCATCTACTGGTACCAGTCAAGTCCATTTACTGGTACCAGTCAAGTCCATTTACTGGTACCAGTCAAGTCCATCTACTGGTACCAGTCAAGTCCATTTACTGGTACCAGTCAAGTCCATTTACTGGTACCAGTCAAGTCCATTTACTGGTACCAGTCAAGTCCATTTACTGGTACCAATCAAGTCCATCTACTGGTACCAGTCAAGTCCATTTACTGGTACCAGTCAAGTCCATCTACTGGTACCAGTCAAGTCCATTTACTGGTACCAGTCAAGTCCATCTACTGGTACCAGTCAAGTCCATTTACTGGTACCAGTCAAGTCCATCTACTGGTACCAGTCAAGTCCATTTACTGGTACCAGTCAAGTCCATTTACTGGTACCAGTCAAGTCCATTTACTGGATCTGAGGCCATATTCATTGTCTGTCAACAACTGATGTTTATTGATAAAACCATCCAGACGTACAGAAAAAAGTTTTTCGAGGATCTTAGAAAATTGTGAGTAAGGAAAGTGTGTAGTTAGTGAACAGACGTATGTTCTGTCCTGTACATAGGAACTACTGGAGCAATTTTCGTCTTTTGTGGAAAAATTGTTGATTTAAAAGAAAGATGACAAATATATGTCAATGGTTCAGTGATGGCAGTTTTTAAAAGTCAATACTGTTTCATTTTTAAATGTTTTTACTAATTCAATTATTTCTTTTTTTGTTAGTGCTGCACAAGAAAATGGATTCTGGAATTCTTTCATCCACAAACTGTGCCACTTTCAGAGGGTGGGGGGGTTAGGCGGTCCTTCGTAAAAGACACACAGGCTGTGTCCTACAATTGGGTCTTAAAGACCCAGATTCCAAAGTTTAGTTCCATAGACTCATCACCCCACCCCCCAAGGATATTTGACTGTTTTCAGTAGTAAACAATGGTACCATACAGTACATATGAAAAGGTACATTTGTGAACCACCGGGTCTCTTTGACTGGAAGGACCGTACAAGGGTTAATCAGCCAACTTAAGACCCATGTTTACAAAAAATCATTAAACTCCTCAACCACATCATTCATGTTATTTATTATCTTGTCATTTTTAACAATGTGATCAATATGGTTTAATTTAATTTTTGCTTTATTTTTAATTATGTCATTTAATACATTCCATATTCCCTTAATATTATTTTGTTCTTTTCTAGTAGCATATTATAATATTCTTTCTTACACTTCCTTATAATATTTATATAATACATATTATATAAATAATAATTTATAATATCTTTTATATTGAACTTCACTTTCATTAGTTCTGCATTTATTGTCTGAGCAACGCTAACATGCTAAGGCTAACACACTGAACTGGACTAATCAGACTGAACCTGTTCCAGACCACTGCAGGTACTGGTGAAGAATAATAATAAAGCAGACGTTCATCCATCAGTTAAAGTAAATGTAAGCGTGTGTTTGTTTCTTGTCGCTGTAGTTGTTTCTGTTGAAAGGAAGAAATATCTGCTGTTCACTTCATATGTGAATCTGTTTGTTACTGTTTGTGGACTGAGTCACTTCTATTAAAGCTCCTCCCATTTTATGTTAAAGCTCCTCCCATTTTCTGTGAGTAAGGGACTTTCCCCGTTGCCATGGAAACCAGCCTGTAGTAATATTTTATCATCTGAACATTTGTTAATGTTACAGTGAATGAACACTTCTACTGTTTGACTTATTTTTATATAGTTCTGACCAAAATAAAGAGTGAAAAAACACAACACAAAAAACACACAAGACTTTCATTCACAACCCACACACATCCTTTATACCGCAGGTATCAAACATGCAGCCCAAGGACCAAACCTGGCCAGTGCAGGGGTCCAGTCTGGTCCTGAGGGTGAATTTAGTGGATTTTTACGACATTTTACTACTACTCTGTATGTGAGCTTGGGCATCGAACGCATCATCCTCACTTCCAAACCTGATGGTCACTGAACGCACCATCCACACTTCCACACCTGATGGTCACTGAACGCATCACCCGCACTTCCACACCTGATGGTCACTGAACGCACCATCCACACTTCCACACCTGATGGTCACTGAACGCACCATCCACACTTCCACACCTGATGGTCACTGAACGCACCATCCACACCTGATGGTCACTGAACGCACCATCCACACTTCCACACCTGATGGTCACTGAACGCATCACCCGCACTTCCACACCTGATGGTCACTGAACGCACCATCCACACTTCCACACCTGATGGTCACTGAACGCATCACCCGCACTTCCACACCTGATGGTCACTGAACGCACCATCCACACTTCCACACCTGATGGTCACTGAACGCACCATCCACACTTCCACACCTGATGGTCACTGGACGCATCACCCGCACTTCCACACCTGATGGTCACTGAACGCATCACCCGCACTTCTACACCTGATGGACAGACATTGAACGCATCATCCCAGACTCTATTCCTTATGTTTAAAGCCCTCATTTTATTTGAAGCATTTACACTAATTATTTGGTGGATTTCCCACAAGTTGAGCCTTATTATTTCTCAGTTGTGCTTTGCTTTTTAATTTAATTTCCCCAAAATATGAACATTTTTACATTTGTGTGGGTTTGTGTCATATTTCTGAAGCTTGTGTTTGGGTTCAGTCCATTTCAACATCAGCTCAATTTATGACATTCATTTCTGTTGTGCTTTCCATTTCAACACTGTGGGTGTTGGTGTGTGGGTGTGCAGTCTCATTTCAACTGCCTGCATTTTCATTTTGTTTGTAAATCTGCCAAATCTGACTGAATCAGAGCTAAAGCTAACACACGTTAGCATCCAACAATAATGAGGATGTGGGGGGTTAGCGGCTAACGGAGCAGCCACAGTATGACTAAACCTACATTCACCTGCATCACACTAACACACACATTACAACAAGTCTACAAACTGGATCCGGTCGAAATTAAAGCCCCGGTGAAAATGGAAAACCCGCTCCAAACCCCCGCCTCCATCCCATGTCCCCCACCCCCCGGGACAAGAAAAGATAGCATGCTAACACGTTAGCATTGGGGCTAGCTAGCTGCTTCCTCTTTCATTATCCCTGCTCCGGTACCGTTTAATTTAAAGCACCCAGGGCAGCCGGAGTGATACCGACCCCAGTGCAGTCCGGGTCCCATCAGCGGGCCCAAGGCTCACCTCTTTGTGTCGCGGTGCATGCTCCTGGGTCGTTCATTAGAAAGAATATTAGCCGACAGTTAGCCACGTTAGCTTGTCCGTAGCTTCCTTGTTTCTCTTTAGCTTTAGCAACTCCCCATGTTGTTAGCCTGTTTGCTGCTAGCTCCCCGAGCCAGCTAGCCTTTCACGGCCGGCTCCTAGTCCCGACCCGGTTCCGAAGGACCCACTGTTGTACGTGAAAATGTCCCGAAGATCACCGATTAACTGATCGATATCGATAAAGCAGCGGCGGTGAAGGGCAGCTCCCTCCCTCCCTCCCTCCCTCTCTCTCTCTCGTTCTCTCTCTGTATGTAAAGTCAACCTCTCTCTACCTTCCTTACGCACGTTGTTCTTCTTTTCTTCCCGGAGGAGGAGGATGATGGGGGGGGGGGGGGGGGGGGGGGGGGGTTGAAAACACCTCAACGAGTAATTTTAACGATAATAACCTCCGCGGATTAAATTAGTTCCCCGTAGAAACTCTATACATGTTTGTTTTTTATTGTGTTTATTCGTTTTATTCATTAACATTATATTTAAGGTTTATTATATTTAAGGTTCATTAGATTTAAGGTTTATTATATTTAAGGTTTATTAGATTTAAGGTTTATTATATTTAAGGTTTATTAGATTTAAGGTTTATTAGATTTAAGGTTTATTAGATTTAAGGTTTATTAGATTTAAGGTTAATCAGATTTAAGGTTTATTAGATTTAAGGTTAATCAGATTTAAGGTTTATTAGATTTAAGGTTTATTAGATTTAAGGTTTATTAGATTTAAGGTTTATTAGATTTAAGGTTAATCAGATTTAAGGTTTATTAGATTTAAGGTTAATCAGATTTAAGGTTTATTAGATTTAAGGTTTATTAGATTTAAGGTTTATTAGATTTAAGGTTTATTAGATTTAAGGTTTATTAGATTTAAGGTTTATTATATTTAAGGTTTATTAGATTTAAGGTTAATCAGATTTAAGGTTTATTAGATTTAAGGTTAATCAGATTTAAGGTTTATTAGATTTAAGGTTTATTAGATTTAAGGTTAATCAGATTTAAGGTTCCTCTCAAACTCATGTTCTCATTTTCTTAATCTTCAGATTTCCTTCATCTCATCTGTTTTGGACCAATAACATTTTTACAGAATGTCTAAACTCACCTCTTGCTGAAAATTTAAAATAGTCTTGCTGAAATGTTCATAGATCAGTGGTAGAGTTCAGACCTCAGTGAAGCAGCACCAGTCTGTGCTAATGCTAATGCTAATGCTAACGCATTAAACTAGATTCAATTCATTTCAATTCAATTTTATTTATAAAGCCCTAAATCACAACAAAGTCGTCTCAGAGGGTTTTACAAAAACATAATCAACTACAGAGATACATGAACAGTCCCAGGCATCCCCTGTCCTTAGCTCCTCCCCCTGTCCTTAGACCCTCCCCCTGTCCTTAGCTCCTCCCCCTGTCCTTAGACCCTCCTTCTCAGCAGAAAAAACTTCCAAACCCAGTGGGAAAAAGAAGAAATCTTGAGGAGAACCACATTGAAGGACAGATCCACTCCCATGGACGGACAGACTATAGATGAACGTCCATTTATAAATTAAGGGGGGGGGGGGGCTGGTCCAGACAGGCAGGGGCAGTGGTCCGGGGTCACAGGTCGGCAGAGGCGAGATACTGCAGATCCTGTCGTCCATGGCTCCCGTGCAGACACTGTCAGGAGAGCCACCACTCCCCCCAGGGGGGGGAGTGGGTAAAGGGGACACCAGGTGACTAGTCATGAACAGACTTGGTATGAAAGATAGGTTATAAAAATGACACAAACAGGTGTGAGAGAGAGAAAGAGAAGAAAGAACTCAGTGTCTGTACTTCCCCCAGCATTCTAACTCCTAGGGCAGCCTAGACTGAACTGTGACTCATACATCATGTATACATGATATATGAGTCACATCATTTTTAACTAACCTGACCATAGTCTTTATCAAACAGGAATGTTTTCAACCTAATTTTAAATGTAGAGACTGTTTCTGCGTCTTTAATATTAAAGGGAAGATGATTCCATCAGACAGTAACCATGGTAACTAAAGGCTCTAGCTCCTACTGTCCTTTTAGAAACCCTAGGAACTTTCAATAAACCTGCATTCTGAGAACGAAGGGTTCTATTGGGTTGGTACGGAACCAGATCATCTTTAAGATAAGAGGGGCCATTACCATTATCCCCTGACCCCTGACCCCTGACCCCTAACCCTAACCCATACCATTAATGGTTTTATATGTAAGGAGGAGGATTTTAAATTTAATTCTCAACTCAACTGATCCACCGCGGCATGATGGTGAAGATCCTGAAGGCATATGGTATTCCCCCCAACCTACTCTGAGCAATAGAGACCATGTACGCAGGAACAAGGGCCAAGGTGGTGACCCCAGATGGCAACAGTGAGGAGTTTGACATCCTGGCTGGGGTTATGCAAGGGGACACACTAGCACCATTCCTCTTCATCATAGTCCTTGATTATGCGCTCAGGAAGGCAATCAGTGGGCGAGAGCAAGAGCTTGGCTTCACACTAACTCCAAGGAGGTCAAGACGACATCCCGCAGTGGTCCTCACAGACCTTGATTATGCGGACGACATCAGCCTGCTCTCTGACAATGTGGAACAAGCACAAGAACTACTGAACAGGGTAGAGATTGAGTGCGCCAAAGTAGGCCTCAGGTTAAATGCCAAGAAAACTGAGGTCATCACCTACAATATTCCACCAGAACATCAACCTCTGACAACAACAGGAGGTACCCTGCTGAAGGAAGTCGACGACTTCAAGTACCTGGGCTCATGGGTCAACTCAACTGAGCAAGATCTAAAAGTGAGGAAGGCACTTGCATGGAGGGCCCTGAACGGCATGGCCAGTGTATGGAACTCCAACCTCCCCCGCCAAATCTAACTCAACTTCTTCTACGCAACAGTGGAGTCCGTTCTCCTCTATGGCAGCGAATGCTGGACCCTGGAGCCAACCCTAGAGAAGTCCCTGGACGGGTGCTACACCAGGATGCTGCGTGCAGTGCTTAACATCAGCAAGAACGAACACGTAGCCAACAGAATTCTCTACGAAGGAGTGCCGAGGGTGAGCGAGAAGATTGCTGTAAGGAGAATGAGACTAGCACGACACTGCCAAAGGCACCGAGAGCTGTCGGCCAGTAATGTTGTGCTATGGGAACCTACGCACGGGCGCCGGTCAAGAGGACATCCTAAACTAACATATGTGGACATTCTCAAGATGGACGTGGGAGCTCAGAGCACCAGCGAACTGGCCAGATGTATGGAGAATCGGGATGACTGGAAACGACAATGGAAGGCTCGTCTGAGGACGACCTAGAGAGAGACTGGTAGCCAGTGAAGGGTTTGGAGCACAGGGGTGATAGGGTTAGGGGTCAGAGGTCAGGGTTTGGAGCACAGGGGTGATAGGGTTAGGAGTCAGGGGTCAGGGTTTGGAGCACAAGGGTGATAGGGTTAGGGGTCAGGGGTCAGTGTTTGGAGCACAGGGGTGATAGGGTTAGGGGTCAGAGGTCAGGGTTTGGAGCACAGGGGTGATAGCGTTAGGGGTCAGGGGTCAGGGTTTGGAGCACAAGGGTGATGTGTTCTCTTCTATTTGATCCTGTTAATAATCTTGCTGCTGCATTTTGAACCAGTTGAAGCTTTTTAGGGAATATTTAGGACACGCTACAAGTAAGGAGTTACAATAATCTAATCGTGATGTAACAAATGCATGAATTAATTTTTCTGCAGTAGTTTTAGACAGAATATTCCTAATTTTGGCTAATGTTGCGCAGGTGAAAGAAGGCTGTTCTACATGTTTGGTTAATGTGCCCTGACCTCTGACCCCTGACCCTTTGAATGAAAGATGTGGATCAAATAAAACTCCTAAATGTTTAACTGTGTCACTGGGTGTTACACTTAAGTTGTCTACAGTAACTATCTGGTCAGTTAGGGAGTCTGTGGCATTTTTAGGACCAATTATAACGACTTCAGTTTTTTCAGGGTTCAATAAAAGATAATTGTCACTCATCCAAGTTTTTATGTCTTGGACACATGTACTTAGTTTATCTATTTGTCTGGTCTGATCAGGTTTAATCGATAAATATAGCTGTGTGTCATCTGCATAACAATGAAAATTAATGCCATGATTTGTAATGATGTTACCTAAAGGGAGCATATATAGTGTAAACAAAATAGGCCCAAGGACTGACCCTTGAGGAACGCCATAATTAACTCTGGAGGACTGCGATGATTGTTGATTAACGTTAACAAATTGGTAGCGATCAGATAAATATGATT
Organism: Siphamia tubifer; assembly: GCA_020466265.1. Lineage (NCBI taxonomy): Eukaryota > Metazoa > Chordata > Actinopteri > Kurtiformes > Apogonidae > Siphamia > Siphamia tubifer. Next base: position 36,138,537 of record CM035790.1, read on the forward strand.
TAAAGCAGCAGAGGGCTGCTCCTCTAATACCTATATCATATTCTAATCTGTGCACTAAGATACTGTGGTCAATGGTGTCAAAGGCTGCACTAAGGTCTAATAACACCAGGACCCATATTAATCCCATGTCAGCGGCTAATAATAAGTCATTAGTAACTTTAACTAACGCTGTTTCAGTGCTATGATGGGCACGAAAGCCAGACTGAAACTGTTCAAATAAACTATTATCCTGCAGGAATTGGCACAGCTGTTTAACTATTACTCGTTCTAAAACCTTTGACAGGAAGGGCAGATTAGATATAGACCTAGAATTGTCTAGAATGTCAGGATCTAAGGTAGGTTTTTTCAGAATTGGTTTAATAACAGCATATTTAAATGACTGTGGCACATATCCAGTAATTAATGAAGTGTTAATTATATTTAGGACAGTGTTAATAATTAGGGGCAGAATCTGTTTAAAGAGTTTAGTTGTAATTGGATCTAAGAGGCAGGTGATGATTTGGAAGACATGATAATAGATATGACATCAGTTTGGTCTACAGTGGTGAAATTATTTAGTGTTACAGAGGGATTTATAAAAAGGCCTAGGTTTGAAACCACTGCTTTTTCTGATCTAATATTTGGGAGAAATGTGTCTATTTTGTCTCTAATAGTTGATATTTTATTGTTAAAGAACTGCAGGAAATCATCAGAATGGAGCGTGGATGGAATAACTGGTTCCACGGAGGTGTGTCTGTTTGTCAGTCTGGCTACAGTACTGAACAGGAATCTAGGATTATTCTGGTTTTCTTCTATTATGGATGAGTAATATCTAGTTTTGGCTGTACGCAAAGATGGATTATACTTTATTAAGATATTTTTCCAGGCATTGAGAGAATCTTCTAAGTTGGATCGCCTCCATTGCCTCTAATTTAGGTGTTGTTTGTTTAATGGAGCGAGTGTCAGTGTTGTACCATGGGGAGGTTCATCTAACCTTAGTAGTTTTTAACTTAAGGGGGGCAACTATATCTAACGTAGTTTGTAGTGTGAGCATGGTACTATCGACTAACTCATCACTTATACTGGGACTAAATGTGTCCTTTACATAATCACATGACATAGACACAATTAGTGACTGAATTAACTCTTTATACTTTGAGACAGCACAGTCACATAGTATCCTTTTCATTTGTGTTTTAATCACTGAGGTAGAAATATCCTCAAACAAAACCTGGAAGGTCATTAAAAAGTGATCTGAGAGTATGGGATTATGGGTAAAAACAACCAGGTCATTAATTTCAACAGCAAATGTTCAGATCAGATGGAGGGTGTGTCTGTGAATGTGGGTTGGTTTATGAACATTTTGGATAAAGCCTAATCCATCTAGTAGGTCACTAAATGCATTACTAAGAGAGTCAGTGTTGTTATCAACATGTATGTTCAAATCACCAACTATTATAATCCTATCCCAGTTCAACACTACACTGGATAGAAAGTCAGAGACTGATGAGATCCAAACTGTGAATAAGGACCAGGAGGGACATAAACTAGGACAAAAAGGACTGGTTTTTGGTTTCTGCAGTTGGGGAAAGTAATGGATAAAAGTAGACTTTCAAAGGAGTGGTAAGTGGGATTAATTTTAGGATTAATTTTAGGGCTAAGACCTAAACTGGAGTGAGATATTACTGCCACTCCTCCACCACCACCACTGGTTCTGGCTGTGTGATAGTTCACCTGGATTCATTTAATGGGACATATTCATCCTGCTGAAGCCAGGTTTGAGTCACAGCTAAAATATCAATCTATTGATCACTGATTAGATCATTTAATAATAAAGATTTGGAAGAAATAGACCTAATATTGATCAGTCCACATTGGATAAAATTGTTAGGTGTTCTTTTAATCTGATTATTACTTAAAACTATTTTTATTAAATTATTTGATCTCACTCCTATAGGTTTAATAATATTAGGTTTATTTTTAACTATACGGGGTTTATTATTAACTACACAGTGTTTATTATTAACTACACAGTGTTTATTATTAACTACACAGTGTTTATTATTAACTACACAAGGAATAGACACAGTCTTTCTATTATTTGCTACATGGTGGGTTTGTGACAGCTCAGAGTAAAGTGGATGCACACAGAAGTGTTTTACACTACGACTCTGCGCCTGGGCCCGCACTCCGGATTGTCATTTTGACAGGCTAAATTTGGTAGCCACATTTTGTGCTAAGAGAGAAGCACCTTCCCAAGTGGGATGAATGCTATCTCTGCGAATGAGCCCAGGCTTTCCCCAGAATGCACGCCAATTATCTATAAAAACAACATCGTTTTCTGAGCACCATCTAGACAACCAGCGGTTAAATGATGAGAACCTAGAGTACATCTCATCACTAGACAAATTGGGCAGGGGTCCAGAGAATGCTACGGTGTCACACATCGACTTAGCAAGTTTACACACCGATGCTACATTCAGTTTAAGAACCTCTGATTGTTTCCGTCGGACATCGTTACCACCAGCGTGGATCACGATGCGGTGGAAGCTAGCCCTGCTCTGCTGTAAAAGCCTAAGGTTTCCTTCAATGTCACCGACTCTGGCCCCTGGAGAACACCTGACAGACACCGCTGGGTGCTTCAAGTCTCTAAGAATAGAATTCTGATATATCACCACTGATGTGTTTGAACTGTTGACCTTCACTGGGACCTTGACCTTTGACCTTTAGAGATCAACATTTGATGATTTCTTCCTTGACACATGATCAATCATCTCTGAAAGTTTCATCAGAAACTTGTGCGGACTGAACATCAGGAAGAACATTTATAAACAATCACTGTCACATTCACACCTATGGGTGATTTAGATTAACCAGATAACCTGCTAACCTGTTAACTAGTTAACCAGTTAACCATCTAACCAGTAAACCCTAAACCTGTTAACTAGTCGACCGATTAACTATTTAACCTATTAACCAGTAAACCGGTCAGCCATTTAACCTGTTAACTAGTTAACCAGTCAACCCGTTAACAAGTTAACCAGTTGACCAGTAAACAGTTAACCCTCACAGACACCAGTAGAACACAAAGGTCTGATGTGGGAATAGAACCAAAAACCTTCTGTCTGTGAGTCACCATTGTTAACCTCATTACTTTTTTGTGTTATTTTTTGTGAATGTTAGCATGTTTTGTGTATTTTTTTTTATCTCTGCACTGTTTTTGTTTTATTGTATTTTGTGGGAAATTTAAAAAGAAAAAAGTTAAAAATAAGTTTATTGACATAAAGGGTTCTGACCAGAATTAATTTTAAATAATACAAAGCAACTGTCTGATTCATCTGATTAAACATCTTCATCATATATATTTAAAAAAAATAAATAAAATGTTCCTCTCGCCCCACGTGGGCGGTGTCTCCTTCAGACTCGGGTCCTCTACCAGAGGTCTGGGAGCCTGAGGGTTCTGTGCAGGATCTTAGCTGTTCCTAACAATGTTCTCTTTTGGACACAGATCTCTGATGTTGTTCCTGGTATCTGCTGGAGACATTGTCCCAGCTTGGGGGTCACTGCCCCTAGTGCCCCCATCACTACTGGATATATATATATATATAGTATATATATATACTATATATATATATATATATATACTATATATATATATATATATATATATTATATAAACCCCCTCAGCCAGATCATCTCAAAGAGTGGCTTCGGATACCATTTCCGAAGTGGAACATCCATCAACCACCTCCTCTACATGGATGACATCAAGCTGTATGCCAAGAATGAGCGTGACATTGATTCCCTAATTCACCTCACCCGGATCTACAGCAAAGACATTGGGATGTCATTAGGACTAGATAAATGTGGGCGGATGATATCTAGAAGAGGAAAGGTGATCACAACTGAAGGGGTTGACCTACCTGAAGGGAATATCACAGATGTGCAGGAAAGTTACAAATACCTAGGGATCCCACAGACAAATGGTAATCATGAGGAGGCAGCTCGGAAGTCAGCCACAGCCAAATACCTACAGAGGGTAAGACAGGTCCTGAAAAGTCAGCTGAACGGCAAAAATAAGATCCAGGCCATTAACACCTATGCCCTGCCAGTAATCAGATATATATATATATATATATATATATATATATATATATATATATATATATATATATATATATATATATATATATATATATATATATATATCATATATATATATATATATCATATATATATATATATATCATATATATATATCATATATATATATATATCATATATATATATATATATATATCATATATATATATATCATATATATATATCATATATATATATCATATATATATATATATATCATATATATATATATATATATCATATATATATATATCATATATATATATATATATATATATATATATATATATATATATATATATGTGTGTGTGTGTGTGTGTGTGTGTGTGTGTGTGTGTGTGTGTGTGTATGCCTCTGCCTCTTTTATCCAAATACAGTCACCTTTGACACTAAATCACAGACTGTCTTCTGTTCAGATAGAAAGACAGATACAGACAGACAGATACTTATGTAATAAAATAAGTTATTTTTTCTCACTAAATGTAATTTGAGATATTTATTTATTGTTTAGTCTTAGTCATGTGTATTTTCTGTTAAACAACTGTAGTTTCAGTACTAGTTAGTTCCAGTACTAGTGCTGTTTATGACTACCCCCCTCCCTCAGACGGGCCTCCCCCGCTGGCTAACAGGCTAGGCTAGCTCAGTGTTAGCTCTTCGGTTCAGTGTATGAGAAGCACCGGCTCCATCCACACTCTGGTGCTGTTAGAACGGATCCGATCCTTCAATTCATCCCGACACAGCACGCACAGCTTCGGGCTACACATCGTGGGCAGCCGCCGACCAAGCACTGAAGATGATTAAACTCTTTTCCCTCAAGCAGCAGAAGAAAGACGAGGAATCTGCTGGAGGAAACAGGACCGGAGCCGGGGGCAAGAAAGCCAGCGCGGCCCAGCTCCGAATACAGAAAGGTAGGCTCCCAACGCCTACACCAGCCCCCGCTTTGGCCCGGTTCGGCCCACACACTGGTTCCCAGTGCGGGCCGCAGCCGAATCCGGCTGTGGAACCGGGTGAGGTGGTGAAAGCAGTCCGGGAATAAAAGTGTGGTATTGTCAAACTCACACAGGATAACAGCTAGCTGCTAACTGTAGCCCCGGTGATGCTAGCTCTGTTAGCTTGTGCTATATTTGAAAACAAAACTCAGACAGATGCTAACTCATGCTAGTCTGTGTTATCCTGTCAAGCTAACCCGTTAGCCTGCGGATAAAACTAAACAACACCAAACTGGGCCGGTGGTCTGTGGAGCTACCCTGCCGTTAGCTCATTTATGACAACAACAGAGTGGTTATTGAAGCTCACATGTATCCGCTAACCACAGCTAACTAGCTATGTCAGTTCTCCGCTACTTTGTCATAAAGTGATTTTACTGTGATTTGATGAAAATCATCAGTCAGCATCCAGGTGAGTTAGTAAATAGTGTCAGCAGTTACTGGCTAGTGTTGGCAGTTACTAACTAGTGTTGGCAGTTACTAACTAGTGTTGGCAGTTACTAACTAGTGTTAGCAGTTGGTAACTAGTGTTAGCAGTTGGTAACTAGTGTTAGCAGTTAGTGACTAGTGTCAGCATTTAATGGCTAGTGTTAGCAGTTAGTGACTAGTGTCAGCAGTTACTGCCTAGTGTTAGCAATTACTGGCTAGTGTTATCAGTTAGTAACTAGTGTTATCAGTTATTGACTCGTGTTACCAGTTACTGATTAGTAGGGGTGTAACAGTATAGAAAAATCAGGGTTCGGTACACATCTTGGTTTTGTAAGTCATGGTTTGGTTAATTTTCGATACAGAATGGAAACAAAATGTAAAACTATTTTTTTTCTCAGCACAGTATTGTACTGTCTGCATGGTGTGTCCCCTCAAGTTCTGCGTGGTGTGTCCCCTCGATTTCTGCGTGGTGTGTCCCCTCGATTTCTGCGTGGTGTGTCCCCTCTACTGTCTGCGTGGTGTGTCCCCTCTACTGTCTGCGTGGTGTGTCCCCTCTACTGTCTGCGTGGTGTGTCCCCTCTACTGTCTGCGTGGTGTGTCCCCTCTACTGTCTGTGTGGTGTGTCCCCTCTACTGTCTGCGTGGTGTGTCCCCTCTACTGTCTGCGTGGTGTGTCCCCTCTACTGTCTGTGTGGTGTGTCCCCTCTACTGTCTGTGTGGTGTGTCCCCTCTACTGTTGGATCAAACTGGTTCATGTGTCTCTGTGGAAATAAAGACTGTTTTTTTACTGCAAGTGACGTCACCAAACCTAGCTGGATGTTACTCTGGGATGGTAAACACACACAGAGCCAGAGGGGAGGGGGGAGTGTTCCTTCACACATTCTGAGCCAATCACAGACCCCTCATCACCGCGTCGTGGACATGTATGAGGAAGTATCAGACTGAACCCAACGTGTGTTTTCAACAGTTCAGTATAAATACAATAGTCACATATCTAATAACAACAACTAGAAAATCACTGACAGCGTAAACTCCACCAAGGCAGACCCCCCCCCCTCTGAATGAAGAGAGGTCCACCTGTCTGTCTGTGTGTCTGACTGTCAGCAGGATTATGCAAAAAGTTCTGAACAGATTTTGATAAAACTTTCAGGAATGATAGATAACGGGTCAAGGAAGAACCCATTAGATTTTGAGCAACGATGGTCAAAGGTCAAGGTCACACTAAAGGTCAATATTTAAAACACATCAGTGGTAATATATCAGGGTTTTTTTCATTCACATTGTCTGACCTTTGACCCCTGACCCTTGGTGGAGGTCTGCTGTCTCTGTCTTATGGTTTTGTTTTGTTTTTTACTAGTGTGTAATATAAACAGAACTATGAAACCTTTTCTATTCAAACTATAGAACCCATAGCAGATCAATAAAAAAAAATAAAACGCATGAGGGGAAACTAAACAAAAGCTGTTGTTTCTCTTATGGACCTTTTTCACAACCTCTTCATTTCGCCCTGGACATACGTAAGCGGAGCGTAACCCTACTTCTGCACCAGTAAAAGTTAAATGTCACAGATGACAGTAAGGACCAACAGTTATTGTAACATACCAGGATGTTGTTGTCATGGAACAACAGTTATTGTAACATACCAGGATGTTGTTGTCATGGAACAACAGTTATTGTAACATACCAGGATGTTGTTGTCATGGACCAACAGTTATTGTAACATACCAGGATGTTGTTGTCATGTCCAGAAGCATCTTATATTTCCTTCCACTCCTTCCCTGTTAACGGTGAAGCTAGAGGAAAATGGGTCCAGGCTATTCAGTGTTATGAAGGGCCCAGTTTTCTCATTAAAACAGGAGCACTTCCGTCTGCAGCAGACACTTCACATCAGAACACTACATCTGGGGATGACGGTTTGAAACCCTAGCATTTTTCCTTGGAATGATTCTATTCCTACAGGAAAAAGGAGCCAGTATATGAACGGTGTCAAAAACGGCAGCTGTTAACGTCGCTATGAGTTGAGATAAAACAAATGTCCATGGTTTTAAAGTTATGGTGAACACAAATAAGTAATGTTGTCCTTAAACTGTAGTTGTGACCTTTAACCTTTCCATGCCAGTACATCAGTGTCAGCAGTAAACAACAGTAGCATTGGAAGGAAAGAGTGTAAATAGTGATAGAACAGTGAACAGTAGTTAGTGCAACAGCAGTAAGTCACAGTAAATGTATGAACACTGATCAAACCTGGAGTTTGGGACCATCCTCTTTTTTTATTTGTCATGGGTAACATCTAACCCTCACAAAAACCTGCCCGTCTACTACATTAGATATTATGACAAACAAACACTAACATAAACACACACTGCCAGAGAAAAATGGGAACGGATTATGATAGCATTGGGCTAACGTTAGCATTATGCTAATGAGATGTTGACTTGAACCATAGACAGAACAAATATAAAATAGTTAAATAGTCCATGTCCTCTATACCCACGGTTCTCAAACTGGGGTCCGCGGACCCCTAGGGGGACGTGGCGCATGTCCAGGGGGTACGCGAAATTATTCACTTTTTTTTTTTTTTTTTTTTTTTTGCTGTTTTATTTTGAAATGCGGAAGTTTTATTTTGTAGCGAGCGGGCGGAAGTAACAGCGCTGTTTGACGCCAGCTTGACTAAATTGAGACGGAGCGAGTCACAGGCTATTTTTAGCCACCCTGCAGCGAACATGGATCGATTTTTGTGTCCGCCAAGTTCCTCAAGAAGTGGTAAAAGAAATGACAATGAAAATGACAATGACAAAAACAAACGCCCTAACCCTAAAAAGAGAAAGTACATTGATAGTTATATTGAGTTTGACAAGCTCATCCCTCTCATTAAGTCTCTGTCTGTCTGTCTGTCTGTCTGTCTGTCTGTCTGTCTGTCACACACACACACACACACACACACGGTTTTGTGTGTCTTTTGTTCCGTTTATTATTTTAAAATTATTTAAAATTGTTGTTTCTGAAGTGTTCATTTATATTATAATACCTGAAAATGTGGCTGGTTTGCACAAAAGCACTATTAAAAAAGGTTATCATTGTTTCATAATAATCATTGTTGAAGTGGTTTTTTATCATTTTCAGTATCGCGAGGATGAGGGGGGACATGGAAAAATTTCACCCCTCCAAGGGGGACCTGGGCCAAAAAAGTTTGACAACCCCTGCTCTATACTATCCATACATAACCCTAGAACCCTAGTCCTAGGTATAAGTGGACAGACTAATGACTGGTGGACACACTTATCACTTCAGTAGCATTAGCCCCAGGGCTCTGTCTACTTACATTTATATTTTTTACTCACTGAAAAAATCGTAGCCTTCATCAAGTTTCCTTTTCGTTAGTGAATTTTCCTCCACGATTCTCCCAATATCTGCAAATGTTAAAAGTGGCAAATTTCTTCAGGAACTTGAAAAGACTCTGTCAATATTAGCGGCTTTCTACTGTTGACGTTTAACAGGAAGTTCGATCACACTCCTGTGACGCATTTCCTCTTTTTGTGAAAATGTTCCATTGATCATATTGTTTTTTCAGACATTAATGAGTTGAACCTTCCAAAGACGTGTGAGATCAACTTCCCTGATGATGACGACCTGCTCAACTTTAGACTCATCATCTGTCCAGACGAGGTGAGGCTCTAATAACAGGGGTGACCACAGCAGTGACGGTAGTGACATCATCTGTCCAGACGAGGTGAGGCTCTAATAACAGGGGTGACCACAGCAGTGACGGTAGTGACATCATCTGTCCAGACGAGGTGAGGCTCTAATAACAGGGGTGACCACAGCAGTGACGGTAGTGACATCATCTGTCCAGACGAGGTGAGGCTCTAATAACAGGGGTGACCACAGCAGTGACGGTAGTGACATCATCTGTCCAGACGAGGTGAGGCTCTAATAACAGGGGTGACCACAGCAGTGACGGCAGTGACATCATCTGTCCAGACGAGGTGAGGCTCTAATAACAGGGGTGACCACAGCAGTGACGGTAGTGACATCATCTGTCCAGACGTGGTGAGGCTCTAATAACAGGGGTGACCACAGCAGTGACGGTAGTGACATCATCTGTCCAGATGTGGTGAGGCTCTAATAACAGGGGTGACCACAGTGATAATGACAAACATTGTGAACATCAGACCATAATCCTGTTAAAATATGTCGAGTCTAGAACCTGAACCAGTTTAAATCATTGATCAGATGTTTTTGTTTCCAGGGTTTTTACAAAGGAGGAAAATTTGTGTTCAGCTTTAAGGTGAGAAACACACACACACACACACACACACTGACAGGCAGACATATACACAGATAATCATAAAGTCAGATGTCTCACTCTGTTGTTTCTATAATCGTTCCTCAGCAGCAGGTGTGTTTGTGGTTGTCATAGCGACAGTCTTTGACCCCTGACTGTGTTTGTGTCAGGTAGGACAGGGTTACCCCCATGACCCCCCCAAAGTCAAGTGTGAGACCATGGTGTACCACCCCAACATCGACCTGGAAGGAAACGTCTGCCTAAATATCCTACGGTCTGTGAATGCACCACCACCACCACATCATCTGAGCATGTGCAGAAGGACACTAACTGTGTGTGTGTGTTACAGGGAGGACTGGAAACCTGTTCTGACGATAAACTCCATCATCTATGGTCTTCAGTATTTGTTCCTGGTCAGTTTATATTCTTTATAAAATGTCATAAATATAATAATGTTATAACTTTTAGATTCATATTCTAACAGATATCAAACAAGTTATTTTATAGTCAAAAAAAAAACACTCCACAAATCATACATATATATATATATATATATATATATATATATATATATATATATATATATATATATATATATATATATATATATATATATATATATATATATATATGAACTTACATTAAAATATTTTTCAAGTGTCAAACACAGTCTTTGAACTTTAATCCCACCCCCCATTTCACATAAGGATTCATCACTAATGACACTGACCATTTACACAACTGTTGTGTCATAAATCATTGTTTTCGAAGTTTTGTCAATAATTTAAGTCAATAATTTTGTCCTAAAAATTGTTGTAACTTTCCTGTGTGTTTACCTGTCTGATACCCCCCCCCCCAGGAGCCAAACCCAGAGGACCCTCTGAATAAAGAAGCAGCAGAAGTTTTACAGTCGAATCGACGACTGTTTGAACAGAACGTCCATCGTTCGCTGCGCGGTGGCTACGTGGGCGCCACCTACTTCGAAAGGTGTCTGAAATAACTGGGCGTCCCATCATCCCCCCACCCCACCCCTTTCCCACCCCTTCCCCCTCCACCTCTGGCTAAAGCACGACAGAAAGAAGACGCTTTTCTGTTTTAAAAACAAAAGACAACAAAGAAACCCCCCCCCCTGGCCCCTCCCCTTCCGTTCTTTCTCTGTTTTACTTCCACGGCTCAGTGTCCAATAGGATGACGATGCATCACCACCTGACGGGACTCTGAAAAACAACCAAGATGGCCAACCTTAATCAGCGGCCGGGGGCGGGGCGGGGTCAGTGAATGTTGCTTGGGTGAGTCGATGATGACGCCCACGTGGCTTTTTTTATTTTAATTTTTTATTTGATGTGTGATGTGGACAAACGGACAGATAGATGCGCCCCCTCTGGCCACGCCCACTCACGCTCATTGTTTTATTCACTCCCCATTTGTTAAACTCCATAATTCATACATAGTTCCTTGTGGTCGCGGTGGCAACCAACCAACCACCCAACGGTACGACGCAGAGACGTTGGACAACGGCGGGCAAACGCCACAGCAAATATGAAGGGGTCAATGGCGTTTGAACCTACAATGTGAGATGTGGGCGGAGCCTCTTAAATCACCATGGAAATGCCTTTTGGTTTCTTCATCACGGATGACTTCTGATGCCATAGTGGGAGGGGCTCCTCAACATATGGGGGAGGAACTTTGTCGCTTAAACATCCTACCTGTAAACTGAAGAATGGGCGTGGCTTAACAGTGAGGAAGAGCATATCCAGCCACTATCCAGTGGGAGGGGCTTATTCACAAACAAAAAACAGCCTTTTAAAACTTGAAGGTTCGCATTGGGAGGGGGCGTGGTCACATGTCAGTTCTGACCAATAGGACATGAGGCTTGGCGTTTGGGGGGTTATATTACACACTGATTGAAGAGTGGTGGGTGGGACTTTTGTTATTTTTTGTGGGTGTGGGAGGAGTGTTATGGGCGGGGTCAAAGAGGGGTGGGCGGGCTTAAATGTTACGATTCTATTGTGTATATTAACAAAAAAAACGGCTGTTCACATCGACTGCAAATATGATTTATGTTAAAATAATAAAATATGAACTGAATGATTAGAAACATGGTCACGTCTGTTCATCATATGTACAAGTACAGGTTAAAGTACTGCAGTACAAGTACTGCTTTAAAAAAGAAAACTGCATTTTTGTTTTTGTTATGGATGAAAAAACTGGTTTAAACAGAAAAATGTCAAAAAATAAAGTCTTTAAAATGAGATAATGAAGATGTTTTATTGGGTCAAAGGTCAGTTTATGAATAAAAAGAAAATATTTATGAAAAATTAAAAACAATTATAAGAAGAAAAGTAAAAATTATGAGAAGAGTATAAAGTACAAATATTTATATAAATGTAAAGAGTATAAAGTACAAATATTTATATAAATGTAAAGAGTATAAAGTACAAATATTTATATAAATGTAAAGAGTATAAAGTACAAATATTTATATAAATGTAAAGAGTATAAAGTACAAATATTTATATAAATGTAAAGAGTATAAAGTACATATATTTATATAAATGCAAAGAGTATAAAGTACATATATTTATATAAATGTAAAGAGTATAAAGTACATATATTTATATAAATGTAAAGAGTATAAAGTACATATATTTATATAAATGTAGTTTCAAATGTAAACAACTGTTTTGTTTTAAAATGTTTGATGAAAGTGATGGATTAATGTGAGTGAATTAGTTAATTTTGACATAACTAACTTAAATTCAAACCCATTCATTTGTTAAAAGATAATTTTATTTATTTAAAGCTCTTTTAAAACCACTTGACAAAAAAAAACTTTAATCCACTTCAGTTTTAAAATAAATTTTGAACCAATAACACGTGTCTGTTCATCCATTAAAAACAATTCATCTGCTTCTAAATTACAACATGCACTAATAATCAATTTTCACCGTCAGTCAAAGTTTGAACATATTTTCATGAAATTTAAACTTTAAATTAACACAGACAACACCTATTAGGGATAGTGCTGCTAGGCTAAGACATGCTAGGCTAAGATAGGCTAGGCTAGGCTAAGGCATGCTAGGCTAAGACATGCAAGGCTAAGATAGGCTAGGCTAAGACATGCTAGGCTAAGATAGGCTAGGTTAAGATAGTAACGCAGACAGCATCCTCTAATCTTACTGAATTTCTTCTATAGTTTTTCATTTTATTCATTGTGTTTTTATTTTTATTTTTTTTTATGTAAATCCATTATTTTCTACAATTAATTGATCCTGTAGCTACAGGTTGACATTTAAGGGTGTTTAAAGGTTAAAGGTTGACATTTAAGGGTGTTTAAAGGTTAAAGGTTAAAGGTTGACATTTAAGGGTGGTTAAAGGTTGACATTTAAGGGTGTTTAAAGGTTAAAGGTTGACATTTAAGGGTGTTTAAAGGTTAAAGGTTGACATTTAAGGGTGTTTAAAGGTTAAAGGTTGACATTTAAGGGTGTTTAAAGGTTAAAGGTTGACATTTAAGGGTGTTTAAAGGTTAAAGGTTGACATTTAAGGGTGTTTAAAGGTTAAAGGTTGACATTTAAGGGTGTTTAAAGGTTAAAGGTGGACATTTAAGGGTGTTTAAAGGTTAAAGGTTGACATTTAAGGGTGTTTAAAGGTTAAAGGTGGACATTTAAGGGTGTTTAAAGGTTAAAGGTTGACATTTAAGGGTGTTTAAAGGTTAAAGGTTGACATTTAAGGGTGTTTAAAGGTTAAAGGTTGACATTTAAGGGTGTTTAAAGGTTAAAGGTTGACATTTAAGGGTGTTTAAAGGTTAAAGGTTGACATTTAAGGGTGTTTAAAGGTTAAAGGTTGACATTTAAGGGTGTTTAAAGGTTAAAGGTTGACATTTAAGGGTGTTTAAAGGTTAAAGGTGGACATTTAAGGGTGTTTAAAGGTTAAAGGTGGACATTTAAGGGTGTTTAAAGGTTGACATTTAAGGGTGTTTAAGGGTTAATGGTGTCCTATGGAGATAATCCAACACCAAATGTCCCCATATCACAATTAAACCATTTGGATCTGGTTAAGGTTCAGGTTTTGGTTCTGGTTCCGGAATGGTCCAGGTCCACATGGTTCTAGTTGTATTAAAGCATGATCAGTAGAAAAATGTTCCACAGGTTACCGAAGCGTCCGTTTTCAGGGCACAATGTATATTGAGGCTGGAGCAGATGTTGGCTACGCCCCTCAGGTGACCTTGGCCACGCCCCTCAGGTCAGCTGATGCTGGGCAGTCACCAGAACCAGAGGAACGTCTTTATCTCCAGTTCCCAGCAGAGGAAACATCCTGTCGCTGAACTCTGCGTTAGCGTTGAAGCTGTAGAGCTCTGATCCTGTCTTTACGTTATAGAAGGTCACATGACCCGCCTCCATGTCCAGGAACACGCCCACCTGACGCAACTTCTGAGGTGCCTTCACCTGAGAGACGAAGAAGTGAGATGATGATGAAGAGGACGAAGAAGAAGAAGACCAGGAAACGATGATGAAGAAGAGGACGACGAAGAGTGGGAAACGATGATGAAGGAGAGGACGACAAAGAGTGGGAAACGATGATGAAGGAGAGGACGACAAAGAGTGGGAAACGATGATGAAGAAGAGGACGACAAAGAGGGGAAACGATGATGAAGAAGAGGACGACAAAGAGCGGGAAACGATGATGAAGGAGAGGACGACAAAGAGCGGGAAACGATGATGAAGAAGAGGACGACGAAGAGCGGGAAACGATGATGAAGGAGAGGATGAGAACCCAAGAGGAAGAAGAAGAGAAGATGAAGAACATCTGAGAAGCATGAACTAGAACATGGAGGTGTTGTGACTGTGCTGTGATTGGACCTTGGACAGAGGGGGTGTGGTCAGGGCTCTCAGTTGACTCCCACTCCACCAGAGGGCGTAGTATCCGTTAGATGGACTCATGTCGAAAAGACCTTTCCTCTGGCCAGACTCTGAGACCACGCCCACTTTCCAGTCTTTACTGTCGCCTACAAACACCTGGAAGACCAACAAAAGTTCAAAGGTCAAAAGTTCACTGCTTTTACTATTCTAAGATGGAAATGTTAGTCAGGGTCAGTTTTCCAAAATGATAAACCCTGAAGGCGTTTGAGTCAAAATTATGAAATTATCTAATCATCTGTATGTCAGGAAAAAAATGTCCCATTATGTATCTAAATGGACAAATCCAATATGGCCGCCAGGTCAAAATCTAATGAACGAATTAACTGAAAGGAACGAGTTAACTGAAATGAACGAGTTAACTGTAATGAACGAGTTAACTGTAATGAACGAGTTAACTGTAATGAACGAGTTAACTGTAATGAACGAGTTAACTGTAATGAACGAGTTAACTGTAATGAACGAGTTAACTGTAAAGAACGAGTTAACTGTAATGAACGAGTTAACTAATGAACGAGTTAACTGTAATGAACGAGTTAACTGTAATGAACGAGTTAACTGTAATGAACGAGTTAACTGTAAAGAACGAGTTAACTGTAAAGAACGAGTTAACTGTAAAGAACGAGTTAACTGTAATGAACGAGTTAACTGTAATGAACGAGTTAACTGTAATGAACGAGTTAACTGTAATGAACGAGTTAACTTTAATGAACGAGTTAACTTTAATGAACGAGTTAACTGAAATTAACGAGTTAACTGTAATGAACGAGTTAACTGTAATGAACGAGTTAACTGTAATGAACGAGTTAACTGTAAAGAACGAGTTAACTGTAAAGAACGAGTTAACTGTAATGAACGAGTTAACTGTCATGAACGAGTTAACTGTAAAGAACGAGTTAACTGTAAAGAACGAGTTAACTGTAATGAACGAGTTAACTGTAATGAACGAGTTAACTGTAATGAACGAGTTAACTGTAAAGAACGAGTTAACTGTAATGAACGAGTTAACTGTAAAGAACGAGTTAACTGTAAAGAACGAGTTAACTGTAATGAACGAGTTAACTGTAAAGAACGAGTTAACTGTAATGAACGAGTTAACTGTAATGAACGAGTTAACTGTAATGAACGAGTTAACTGTAATGAACGAGTTAACTGTAATGAACGAGTTAACTCTAATGAACGAGTTAACTGTAAAGAACGAGTTAACTGTAATGAACGAGTTAACTGTAAAGAACGAGTTAACTGTAATGAACGAGTTAACTGTAATGAACGAGTTAACTGTAATGAACGAGTTAACTGTAATGAACGAGTTAACTGTAATGAACGAGTTAACTGTAATGAACGAGTTAACTGTAATGAACGAGTTAACTGTAATGAACGAGTTAACTGTAAAGAACGAGTTAACTGTAATGAACGAGTTAACTGTAATGAACGAGTTAACTGTAAAGAACGAGTTAACTGTAATGAACGAGTTAACTGTAATGAACGAGTTAACTGTAAAGAACGAGTTAACTGTAATGAACGAGTTAACTGTAATGAACGAGTTAACTGTAATGAACGAGTTAACTGTAATGAACGAGTTAACTGTAATGAACGAGTTAACTGTAATGAACGAGTTAACTGTAATGAACGAGTTAACTGTAATGAACGAGTTAACTGTAAAGAACGAGTTAACTGTAATGAACGAGTTAACTGTAATGAACGAGTTAACTGTAATGAACGAGTTAACTGTAATGAACGAGTTAACTGTAATGAACGAGTTAACTGTAATGAACGAGTTAACTTTAATGAACGAGTCAACTTTAATGAACGAGTTAACTGAAATTAACGAGTTAACTGTAATGAACGAGTTAACTGTAATGAACGAGTTAACTGTAATGAACGAGTTAACTGTAAAGAACGAGTTAACTGTAAAGAACGAGTTAACTGTAATGAACGAGTTAACTGTCATGAATGAGTTAACTGTAAAGAACGAGTTAACTGTAAAGAACGAGTTAACTGTAAAGAACGAGTTAACTGTAATGAACGAGTTAACTGTAATGAACGAGTTAACTGTAAAGAACGAGTTAACTGTAAAGAACGAGTTAACTGTAATGAACGAGTTAACTGTAAAGAACGAGTTAACTGTAATGAACGAGTTAACTGTAATGAACGAGTTAACTGTAAAGAACGAGTTAACTGTAATGAACGAGTTAACTGTAATGAACGAGTTAACTGTAAAGAACGAGTTAATTGTAATGAACGAGTTAACTGTAATGAACGAGTTAACTGTAATGAACGAGTTAACTGTAATGAACGAGTTAACTGTAATGAACGAGTTAACTGTAATGAACGAGTTAACTGTAAAGAACGAGTTAACTGTAATGAACGAGTTAACTCTAATGAACGAGTTAACTGTAATGAACGAGTTAATTGTAATGAACGAGTTAACTGTAATGAACGAGTTAACTGTAATGAACGAGTTAACTGTAATGAACGAGTTAACTGTAATGAACGAGTTAACTGTAAAGAACGAGTTAACTGTAATGAACGAGTTAACTGTAATGAACGAGTTAACTGTAATGAACGAGTTAACTGTAATGAACGAGTTAACTGTAATGAACGAGTTAACTGTATTGGCAGGAGAAGTAAAAACATGAATAATGTTCTTTTATAGGTTTAACATACGGAGAAGTCAAAGAAAATGAAGAAATTCATGTTCATGGTTAAAATCGGTGTCTGGGAAAATGAATAATTCATCAACAACAGAACCAAGCAGGTTCATGTGTTTCTGAAGAATTTACTAGAATTGTAAACAGGGACAAAGTTGATGACAATATTTTATCCGTGATTCATTTATTTTATGAAGGATTTATCTCATAATTTTAACTTTTCATTTCATAATTTTGACTTAGCCAACAGGCCCCGCCCTAATGTAGTAAAAAGGCTCTGACCTCCCAGTAGTGGCGTCCGGCGGCGTAGCCCTCCTTCGCGCTGACGCAGGACCATACGTCAAAGCGTTGTGGACTGTTTCTGTAGAACTGGAGCTTTTCTCCTCGCTTCACCTGCTTCCGATCCTCAGACAGGATGAGGAAGGGGTACGCTGTGACCGGGTTCAGGACTACGTCCTCTAATAAAACAATGTCCAGTTGATGAGGTACGTGTCCAGGCCCACACTGGAATCTGGCTCATGTTGGAATTCTATCATAGTCCTGGGATAGACTTTCTAAACCAAAGGTCTCAAACTCATGTTGTTTCAGGGTGCACATGATCTCCAGTGGACTGAACCAATAAAATAACAGCTTCATAATCAAGAAATTAGAACAATTTCAAATTTTTATCTTCATTTTGGTGAAAAAAAATTGCCTAGCCAAACTAGCTCCTCCTAGCGTCAGTAAATCTAATGTTCTATCGTAGTAGCCTAGCCACGCTAGCTCCTCCTAGCGTCAGTAAATCTAATGTTCTATCGTAGTAGCTTAGCCACGCTAGCTCCTCCTAGCGTCAGTAAATCTAATGTTCTATCGTAGTAGCCTAGCCACTCTAGCTCCTCCTAGCGTCAGTAAATTCAATGTTCTATCGTAGTAGCCTAGCCACACTAGCTCCTCCTAGCGTCAGTAAATCTAATGTTCTATCGTAGTAGCCTAGCCACGCTAGCTCCTCCTAGTGTCAGTAAATCTAATGTTCTATCGTAGTAGCCTAGCCACGCTAGCTCCTCCTAGCGTCAGTAAATCTAATGTTCTATCGTAGTAGCCTAGCCACGCTAGCTCCTCCTAGCGTCAGTAAATTCAATGTTCTATCGTAGTAGCCTAGCTACACTAGCTCCTCCTAGCATCAGTAAATCTAATGTTCTATCGTAGTAGCCTAGCCACGCTAGCTCCTCCTAGCATCAGTAAATCTAATGTTCTATCGTAGTAGCCTAGCCACGCTAGCTCCTCCTAGCATCAGTAAATTCAATGTTCTATCGTAGTAGCCTAGCCACACTAGCTCCTCCTAGCATCAGTAAATCTAATGTTCTATCGTAGTAGCCTAGCCACACTAGCTCCTCCTAGTGTCAGTAAATCCAATGTTCTATCGTAGTAGCCTAGCCACACTAGCTCCTCCTAGCGTCAGTAAATCTAATGTTCTATCGTAGTAGCTTAGCCACGCTAGCTCCTCCTAGCGTCAGTAAATCTAATGTTCTATCGTAGTAGCCTAGCCACGCTAGCTCCTCCTAGCGTCAGTAAATCTAATGTTCTGTAGTAGTAGCCTAGCCACACTAGCTCCTCCTAGCCTCAGTAAATCTAATGTTCTATCGTAGTAGCCTAGCCACACTAGCTCCTCCTAGCGTCAGTAAATCTAATGTTCTATCGTAGTAGCCTAGCCACACTAGCTCCTCCTAGCGTCAGTAAATCTAATGTTCTATCGTAGTAGCCTAGCCACACTAGCTCCTCCTAGCGTCAGTAAATCTAATGTTCTATCGTAGTAGCCTAGCCACACTAGCTCCTCCTAGCGTCAGTAAATCTAATGTTCTATCGTAGTAGCCTAGTCACACTAGCTCCTCCTAGCGTCAGTAAATCTAATGTTCTATCGTAGTAGCCTAGCCACACTAGCTCCTCCTAGCGTCAGTAAATCTAATGTTCTATCGTAGTAGCCTAGCCACACTAGCTCCTCCTAGCGTCAGTAAATCTAATGTTCTATCGTAGTAGCCTAGCCACACTAGCTCCTCCTAGCGTCAGTAAATCTAATGTTCTATCGTAGTAGCCTAGCCACACTAGCTCCTCCTAGCGTCAGTAAATCTAATGTTCTATCGTAGTAGCCTAGCCACACTAGCTCCTCCTAGCGTCAGTAAATCTAATGTTCTATCGTAGTAGCCTAGCCACACTAGCTCCTCCTAGCGTCAGTAAATCTAATGTTCTATCGTAGTAGCCTAGCCACACTAGCTCCTCCTAGCGTCAGTAAATCTAATGTTCTATCGTAATAGCCTAGCCACACTAGCTCCTCCTAGCGTCAGTAAATCTAATGTTCTATCGTAGTAGCCTAGCCACACTAGCTCCTCCTAGCGTCAGTAAATCTAATGTTCTATCGTAGTAGCCTAGCCACACTAGCTCCTCCTAGCGTCAGTAAATCTAATGTTCTATCGTAGTAGCCTAGCCACACTAGCTCCTCCTAGCGTCAGTAAATCTAATGTTCTATCGTAGTAGCCTAGCCACACTAGCTCCTCCTAGCATCAGTAAATCTAATGTTCTATCGTAGTAGCCTAGCCACACTAGCTCCTCCTAGCGTCAGTAAATCTAATGTTCTATCGTAGTAGCCTAGTTTCACTCAATGTAACTTTTGTCTAGAACAAACAAGTATAAACAACCATAGAAGAAGAACAACAACAGGTGTAGATTTCCTTTTATCACAGATGAGTGAAGAATGTGAGAAAACGTCAACAATCTTTAAATTGTTTTTACAGAAGCGACAACAGTCGTTCAGCTCCATAATCCACCATTTTGTTTAGTCATTCCTAACTTTCTCCAGACTCCTCCGTCAACTTTCAGTCGCTCTAACTACGTCATCCTAAAGATTACACTGATTGGTTGTAGTACCGTCCTATTGCATACAGAGGATTTGAAAGACAACCTTTTAGCCCCGCCTCCTCTGACTATGAAGCACCACTAGACCCATATATGGAATGAATACAGATAGCACTGCTAGGCTAGGCTAGGCTAGGCTAAAAAAAAAAACATTAAATTGTGAAATATTCTGGAAAAAAGTTAAATCAGGTTAATATTACCAATATTCTGCCTCAGTTTATCATTAGTCCATGTTGTTTGATTATGGATCAGTTTTACAAAGACACTAAATTCTTAGACAGAAAAAAAACAAAAATCTTTAGACATTTCAGGTTGTTCACATTTGTTTAGCTTTTTCAAATGTTATTTTTAAAGAATAGTTTGTATATTTTCATCATTTAATATTAGTTTTTACAGTAAAACAATGACATCATTTATTGTCAAAGGAAAAACTAAGACTCCGGTTGTAAAGGGTCCAGTCTGGGTCTTAAACACAATCAAACTCACCCATGTAAACTCTGGCCTTCTTATGTCCTGCAACAGAAACCACACATTTATTTATTTGTTTGTTTGTTTGTTTATGGTTGTAAAATGTTGTGATGGTTGTAAACGGTACCTGACACTGGTTTGACTTTCTTTAAATCTAAGGAAACAGAAACAAACGATGAGCAAAGAATTTAAAACATGAGCTGGACCCGGTACTGGTGACCTCTAACCCTAACCCTGGTGACCTCTGACCTCTGAGTGTCCACTGGCTCTTCCTCAGGTTGGCGCTGCTACCTCTCACACTGAGCGTGCTCTCCACTAGCCCCGCCTCCCCTGACGAAACTGAAACACAGACACAAATGGACGTTAGAGCGACTGCGGTTCAGAAGTCTCTGTTGTGGGTTTCCTCCACTCACAGGACTCCCTGGACCCTCTGGACCGGGTCTGGCCCATGTGGATGTCATCTATCTTGTCTTTGACCTCCTTCAGGGCGCTCTTGATGTCTGTCAGATGGAAGTGGACGGACAGGTCATTGTCCTCGTCCTCATCCGTCTGATTGTCCTCCAGAGGAGACGACGTGTCCTCAAAGCTCTGACGACCAGAACCACAAAACCCAGAACTATTAAAACCACCAGAACTACATAACCAAGAACTATTAAAGCCAACAGAACCACCAACACTGAACCAGTCTGCCCCCTTTAACCCTTTCCTTCCTCTACAGAACAGGTCTACTCCAAGAATATTCTAGGAACATCTGGTCCATGTGAACTCTGCAGACCCAGTTCTGGTTCTTACCTGTAAGAAGCTGATGTGATCCTGACTGACAGCCTGGACTTCCAGTGTTAGCCTCCTGTTAGTCAGCTGGCTAAGCTCTGCCTCCAGTTTTCTTACAAGCCCCTCCCCCTTTGACATCACAGTGTCCAGCTGGTTCTGGATTCCACCCACAACCTGAGACCTGATCCGGTCCAAAGAGGCAGAAACCTGGTCCAGTAGGTGTTCGACCTCACCCTGTTCACTGTCAGCGTAGTTCTGAATCACAAAGAAATCCATCAATGAAAAGGACCCGGACTAGGACCTGCACCTGGACCAGGACAGATCCATCAGACCCACCTTCACTCCATCCAGTTTCCTCTTCAGGTCCGATAGGTAGACCTCCTTGGCTTTGATCCGATTCAGAATATCCTGCTCCGTCCTGGCAACCAGTTTCTGAAATTGACCCGGTTCAGGATCAGAGACTGGACCCACTACAGTCCAGAAACTCCCCCGGATATGCATTGGATATGAATGGACGTAAATGGTGGAAACAGGTTGTAAACGTAGACACTGGCCAATCAGAGCGCAGACAGATGGGGGCGGGGCAGTGACACTTGTGGGCAGGGGGCTATTATACATGTGGGAGGGGCCATCTTACCTGTTTGCTGAGTCGCTCTGTTTGGACTGAGACTGTCTTATGCGTTCGATGTTCCTCTAGGACGCAGATGGCGCAGATACAGCACTGACACGTCCGACAGAACACCTGGACCATGAACGCACCACCACCAAACACACAAACACACCTTAAGCAGCAGCAGAGAATCATGGGTAATGGCCCCTAATCATCCCAAAACCAAACTAGTATTCACAGAGTGTCTAATCCTGCCCCTATCTCCAGTTTCTATGACAACCTCTTCTTGAATTGACCTTTCTGCTGAATGCGGCCTTGACCTTTGACCTTTTGCAATATTGATAATTTGGTTATATGTATATATTATGATAATATAACCAGTATTGATTAAGTTATAGCATGATATGTCTATGTTTGACACAAACAGTGTAACACAAGTTAATTTGGACACATGTCACCTTTGACCTCCAGAGATCTGAAAAACTATTGGTCGTAGGTGATAACACCGATTATTAGAATTGTATAAATCTTCATTCTGCATCGTTTGGTACCAATCTGAAAGTTCTGTGACCCTCTGTTCTGGAGTTAGAACCATTTTGACCTTTAAGTTAATTGTGACCTTGACCTTTGACCTTTACTCAAATGGATCAATGCATCTGATGTGCATTAGTTATATGTATATGAACATGTCATTTCATGGTGATATCTACAGTATTCAGTTATAGCATGATATGTCTGTGTGGACACACACACAGCTCCACCCACCTCCATCAGACGGTGGTGTACTGAGCATGTGCGGCCCCTTAGCGCCTCCTGCGGATCCATCAGAGGGTGTTTGGCGTAGAAGGGTGTGGTGTGATGCGGCTGCACATGCTCAGTGCAGTAGGAGGCGGTGCAGGTGAGGCAGGAGCTGACGGCCAGACGCTTCACGCCCGTACACACGTCACACCACACCGCCTCTGTCCCTGGCCCCGCCCCCTCCTCTACCGCTGTCCCAAACGGGTTGTCGTCGTTGGTCAGTGTCGGCGGTGGAGGTAAACTGGCAGCGCCGTAACGAGACAGTTTGTATTTGTCTGCGATGAGGGCGAAGACTTTGTTGATGCTGAGGTGAGGACGTTCATCGAACTGATGTTTGCACAGAGGACACGAACACACCGAGGACGACGCCCAGTAACCACCGATACACGCCTTTAACACCAACGAAGAAGAACATAAGTAGTAGTAGTAGTGCCTGACAGTAGTTGTGCCTGACAGTAGTAGTAACTGACAGTAGTGGTAGTAGTAGTAGTATCTGACAGTAGTAGTGCCTGACAGTAGTAGTGCCTGACAGTAGTAGTACCTGGCAGTAGTAGTAGTAGTAGTAGTATCTGACAGTAGTAGTGCCTGACAGTAGTAGTGCCTGACAGTAGTAGTACCTGGCAGTAGTAGTAGTAGTAGTAGTATCTGACAGTAGTAGTGCCTGACAGTAGTAGTGCCTGACAGTAGTAGTACCTGGCAGTAGTAGTAGTAGTAGTAGTATCTGACAGTAGTAGTGCCTGACAGTAGTTGTGCCTGACAGTAGTAGTACCTGACAGTAGTAGTAGTAGTAGTAGTAGTAGTATCTGACAGTAGTAGTGCCTGACAGTAGTAGTACCTGGCAGTAGTAGTACCTGGCAGTAGTAGTGCCTGACAGTAGTAGTGCCTGACAGTAGTAGTACCTGGCAGTAGTAGTAGTAGTATCTGACAGTAGTAATTTCTGACAGTAGTAGTGCCTGACAGTAGTAGTACCTGGCAGTAGTAGTAGTAGTATCTGACAGTAGTAGTACCTGACAGTAGTAGTGCCTGACAGTAGTAGTGCCTGACAGTAGTAGTGCCTGACAGTAGTAGTAGTAGTACCTGGCAGTAGTAGTAGTAGTATCTGACAGTAGTAATGTCTGACAGTAGTAGTGCCTGACAGTAGTAGTACCTGGCAGTAGTAGTAGTAGTGCCTGACAGTAGTAGTGCCTGACAGTAGTAGTGCCTGACAGTAGTAGTACCTGACAGTAGTAGTACCTGGCAGTAGTAGTAGTAGTATCTGACAGTAGTAATGTCTGACAGTAGTAGTGCCTGACAGTAGTAGTACCTGGCAGTAGTAGTAGTAGTACCTGACAGTAGTAGTACCTGACAGTAGTTGTGCCTGACAGTAGTAGTACCTGACAGTAGTAGTAGTAGTAGTAGTATCTGACAGTAGTAGTGCCTGACAGTAGTAGTGCCTGACAGTAGTAGTACCTGGCAGTAGTAGTGCCTGACAGTAGTAGTACCTGGCAGTAGTAGTAGTAGTAGTAGTAGTAGTATCTGACAGTAGTAGTGCCTGACAGTAGTAGTGCCTGACAGTAGTAGTACCTGGCAGTAGTAGTAGTAGTAGTAGTATCTGACAGTAGTAGTGCCTGACAGTAGTAGTGCCTGACAGTAGTAGTACCTGGCAGTAGTAGTAGTAGTAGTAGTATCTGACAGTAGTAGTGCCTGACAGTAGTTGTGCCTGACAGTAGTAGTACCTGACAGTAGTAGTAGTAGTATCTGACAGTAGTAGTGCCTGACAGTAGTAGTACCTGGCAGTAGTAGTACCTGGCAGTAGTAGTGCCTGACAGTAGTAGTGCCTGACAGTAGTAGTACCTGGCAGTAGTAGTAGTAGTATCTGACAGTAGTAATTTCTGACAGTAGTAGTGCCTGACAGTAGTAGTACCTGGCAGTAGTAGTATCTGACAGTAGTAGTACCTGACAGTAGTAGTGCCTGACAGTAGTAGTGCCTGACAGTAGTAGTACCTGGCAGTAGTAGTAGTAGTATCTGACAGTAGTAATGTCTGACAGTAGTAGTGCCTGACAGTAGTAGTACCTGGCAGTAGTAGTAGTAGTGCCTGACAGTAGTAGTGCCTGACAGTAGTAGTGCCTGACAGTAGTAGTACCTGACAGTAGTAGTACCTGACAGTAGTAGTACCTGGCAGTAGTAGTAGTAGTATCTGACAGTAGTAATGTCTGACAGTAGTAGTGCCTGACAGTAGTAGTACCTGGCAGTAGTAGTAGTAGTACCTGACAGTAGTAGTACCTGACAGTAGTTGTGCCTGACAGTAGTAGTACCTGACAGTAGTAGTAGTAGTAGTAGTATCTGACAGTAGTAGTGCCTGACAGTAGTAGTGCCTGACAGTAGTAGTACCTGGCAGTAGTAGTAGTAGTATCTGACAGTAGTAGTGCCTGACAGTAGTAGTGCCTGACAGTAGTAGTACCTGGCAGTAGTAGTAGTAGTATCTGACAGTAGTAGTGCCTGACAGTAGTAGTAGTAGTATCTGACAGTAGTAGTGCCTGACAGTAGTAGTGCCTGAGAGTAGTAGTGCCTGACAGTAGTAGTACCTGGCAGTAGTAGTAGTAGTAGTAGTATCTGACAGTAGTAGTGCCTGACAGTAGTAGTGTCTGACAGTAGTAGTACCTGGCAGTAGTAGTAGTAGTATCTGACAGTAGTAGTGCCTGACAGTAGTAGTGCCTGACAGTAGTAGTACCTGGCAGTAGTAGTAGTAGTATCTGACAGTAGTAGTACCTGGCAGTAGTAGTAGTAGTAGTAGTAGTATCTGACAGTAGTAGTGCCTGACAGTAGTAGTGCCTGACAGTAGTAGTGCCTGACAGTAGTAGTACCTGGCAGTAGTAGTAGTAGTATCTGACAGTAGTAATGTCTGACAGTAGTAGTGCCTGACAGTAGTAGTACCTGGCAGTAGTAGTAGTAGTGCCTGACAGTAGTAGTGCCTGACAGTAGTAGTGCCTGACAGTAGTAGTACCTGACAGTAGTAGTACCTGGCAGTAGTAGTAGTAGTATCTGACAGTAGTAATGTCTCACAGTAGTAGTGCCTGACAGTAGTAGTACCTGGCAGTAGTAGTAGTAGTACCTGACAGTAGTAGTACCTGACAGTAGTTGTGCCTGACAGTAGTAGTACCTGACAGTAGTAGTACCTGACAGTAGTTGTGCCTGACAGTAGTAGTACCTGACAGTAGTTGTACCTGACAGTAGTAGTACCTGACAGTAGTTGTGCCTGACAGTAGTAGTACCTGACAGTAGTAGTAGTAGTAGTAGTATCTGACAGTAGTAGTGCCTGACAGTAGTAGTGCCTGACAGTAGTAGTACCTGGCAGTAGTAGTGCCTGACAGTAGTAGTGCCTGACAGTAGTAGTACCTGGCAGTAGTAGTAGTAGTAGTAGTATCTGACAGTAGTAGTGCCTGACAGTAGTAGTGCCTGACAGTAGTAGTACCTGGCAGTAGTAGTAGTAGTAGTAGTATCTGACAGTAGTAGTGCCTGACAGTAGTAGTGCCTGACAGTAGTAGTACCTGGCAGTAGTAGTAGTAGTAGTAGTATCTGACAGTAGTAGTGCCTGACAGTAGTAGTGCCTGACAGTAGTAGTACCTGGCAGTAGTAGTAGTAGTAGTAGTAGTATCTGACTGTAGTAGTGCCTGACAGTAGTAGTGCCTGACAGTAGTAGTACCTGGCAGTAGTAGTAGTAGTATCTGACAGTAGTAGTGCCTGACAGTAGTTGTGCCTGACAGTAGTAGTACCTGACAGTAGTAGTAGTAGTAGTAGTAGTAGTATCTGACAGTAGTAGTTCCTGACAGTAGTAGTACCTGGCAGTAGTAGTACCTGGCAGTAGTAGTGCCTGACAGTAGTAGTGCCTGACAGTAGTAGTACCTGGCAGTAGTAGTAGTAGTATCTGACAGTAGTAATTTCTGACAGTAGTAGTGCCTGACAGTAGTAGTACCTGGCAGTAGTAGTAGTAGTATCTGACAGTAGTAGTACCTGACAGTAGTAGTGCCTGACAGTAGTAGTGCCTGACAGTAGTAGTACCTGGCAGTAGTAGTAGTAGTATCTGACAGTAGTAATGTCTGACAGTAGTAGTGCCTGACAGTAGTAGTACCTGGCAGTAGTAGTGCCTGACAGTAGTAGTGCCTGACAGTAGTAGTACCTGACAGTAGTAGTACCTGGCAGTAGTAGTAGTAGTATCTGACAGTAGTAATGTCTGACAGTAGTAGTGCCTGACAGTAGTAGTACCTGGCAGTAGTAGTAGTAGTACCTGACAGTAGTAGTACCTGACAGTAGTTGTGCCTGACAGTAGTAGTACCTGACAGTAGTAGTAGTAGTAGTAGTATCTGACAGTAGTAGTGCCTGACAGTAGTAGTGCCTGACAGTAGTAGTACCTGGCAGTAGTAGTGCCTGACAGTAGTAGTACCTGGCAGTAGTAGTAGTAGTAGTAGTAGTATCTGACAGTAGTAGTGCCTGACAGTAGTAGTGCCTGACAGTAGTAGTACCTGGCAGTAGTAGTAGTAGTAGTAGTATCTGACAGTAGTAGTGCCTGACAGTAGTAGTGCCTGACAGTAGTAGTACCTGGCAGTAGTAGTAGTAGTAGTAGTATCTGACAGTAGTAGTGCCTGACAGTAGTTGTGCCTGACAGTAGTAGTACCTGACAGTAGTAGTAGTAGTAGTAGTATCTGGCAGTAGTAGTACCTGGCAGTAGTAGTGCCTGACAGTAGTAGTGCCTGACAGTAGTAGTGCCTGGCAGTAGTAGTAGTAGTATCTGACAGTAGTAATTTCTGACAGTAGTAGTGCCTGACAGTAGTAGTACCTGACAGTAGTAGTGCCTGACAGTAGTAGTGCCTGACAGTAGTAGTACCTGGCAGTAGTAGTAGTAGTATCTGACAGTAGTAATGTCTGACAGTAGTAGTGCCTGACAGTAGTAGTACCTGGCAGTAGTAGTAGTAGTGCCTGACAGTAGTAGTGCCTGACAGTAGTAGTGCCTGACAGTAGTAGTACCTGACAGTAGTAGTACCTGACAGTAGTAGTACCTGGCAGTAGTAGTAGTAGTATCTGACAGTAGTAATGTCTGACAGTAGTAGTGCCTGACAGTAGTAGTACCTGGCAGTAGTAGTAGTAGTACCTGACAGTAGTAGTACCTGACAGTAGTTGTGCCTGACAGTAGTAGTACCTGACAGTAGTAGTAGTAGTAGTATCTGACAGTAGTAGTGCCTGACAGTAGTAGTGCCTGACAGTAGTAGTACCTGGCAGTAGTAGTAGTAGTATCTGACAGTAGTAGTGCCTGACAGTAGTAGTGCCTGACAGTAGTAGTACCTGGCAGTAGTAGTAGTAGTATCTGACAGTAGTAGTGCCTGACAGTAGTAGTAGTAGTATCTGACAGTAGTAGTGCCTGACAGTAGTAGTGCCTGAGAGTAGTAGTGCCTGACAGTAGTAGTACCTGGCAGTAGTAGTAGTAGTAGTAGTATCTGACAGTAGTAGTGCCTGACAGTAGTAGTGTCTGACAGTAGTAGTACCTGGCAGTAGTAGTAGTAGTATCTGACAGTAGTAGTGCCTGACAGTAGTAGTACCTGGCAGTAGTAGTAGTAGTATCTGACAGTAGTAGTGCCTGACAGTAGTAGTACCTGGCAGTAGTAGTAGTATCTGACAGTAGTAGTACCTGGCAGTAGTAGTAGTAGTAGTAGTAGTAGTAGTATCTGACAGTAGTAGTGCCTGACAGTAGTAGTGCCTGACAGTAGTAGTACCTGACAGTAGTAGTGCCTGACAGTAGTAGTGCCTGACAGTAGTAGTACCTGGCAGTAGTAGTAGTAGTGCCTGACAGTAGTAGTGCCTGACAGTAGTAGTGCCTGACAGTAGTAGTACCTGACAGTAGTAGTACCTGGCAGTAGTAGTAGTAGTATCTGACAGTAGTAATGTCTGACAGTAGTAGTGCCTGACAGTAGTAGTACCTGGCAGTAGTAGTAGTAGTGCCTGACAGTAGTAGTGCCTGACAGTAGTAGTGCCTGACAGTAGTAGTACCTGACAGTAGTAGTACCTGGCAGTAGTAGTAGTAGTATCTGACAGTAGTAATGTCTCACAGTAGTAGTGCCTGACAGTAGTAGTACCTGGCAGTAGTAGTAGTAGTACCTGACAGTAGTAGTACCTGACAGTAGTTGTGCCTGACAGTAGTAGTACCTGACAGTAGTTGTACCTGACAGTAGTAGTACCTGACAGTAGTAGTACCTGACAGTAGTAGTAGTAGTAGTAGTATCTGACAGTAGTAGTGCCTGACAGTAGTAGTGCCTGACAGTAGTAGTACCTGGCAGTAGTAGTGCCTGACAGTAGTAGTGCCTGACAGTAGTAGTACCTGGCAGTAGTAGTAGTAGTAGTAGTATCTGACAGTAGTAGTGCCTGACAGTAGTAGTGCCTGACAGTAGTAGTACCTGGCAGTAGTAGTAGTAGTAGTAGTATCTGACAGTAGTAGTGCCTGACAGTAGTAGTGCCTGACAGTAGTAGTACCTGGCAGTAGTAGTAGTAGTAGTAGTATCTGACAGTAGTAGTGCCTGACAGTAGTTGTGCCTGACAGTAGTAGTACCTGACAGTAGTAGTAGTAGTAGTAGTAGTAGTAGTATCTGACAGTAGTAGTGCCTGACAGTAGTAGTACCTGGCAGTAGTAGTACCTGGCAGTAGTAGTGCCTGACAGTAGTAGTGCCTGACAGTAGTAGTACCTGGCAGTAGTAGTAGTAGTATCTGACAGTAGTAATTTCTGACAGTAGTAGTGCCTGACAGTAGTAGTACCTGGCAGTAGTAGTAGTAGTATCTGACAGTAGTAGTACCTGACAGTAGTAGTGCCTGACAGTAGTAGTGCCTGACAGTAGTAGTACCTGGCAGTAGTAGTAGTAGTATCTGACAGTAGTAATGTCTGACAGTAGTAGTGCCTGACAGTAGTAGTACCTGGCAGTAGTAGTAGTAGTGCCTGACAGTAGTAGTGCCTGACAGTAGTAGTGCCTGACAGTAGTAGTACCTGACAGTAGTAGTACCTGGCAGTAGTAGTAGTAGTATCTGACAGTAGTAATGTCTGACAGTAGTAGTGCCTGACAGTAGTAGTACCTGGCAGTAGTAGTAGTAGTACCTGACAGTAGTAGTACCTGACAGTAGTTGTGCCTGACAGTAGTAGTACCTGACAGTAGTAGTAGTAGTAGTAGTATCTGACAGTAGTAGTGCCTGACAGTAGTAGTGCCTGACAGTAGTAGTACCTGGCAGTAGTAGTGCCTGACAGTAGTAGTACCTGGCAGTAGTAGTAGTAGTAGTAGTAGTAGTAGTATCTGACAGTAGTAGTGCCTGACAGTAGTAGTGCCTGACAGTAGTAGTGCCTGACAGTAGTAGTAGTAGTAGTAGTAGTATCTGACAGTAGTAGTGCCTGACAGTAGTAGTGCCTGACAGTAGTAGTACCTGGCAGTAGTAGTAGTAGTAGTAGTATCTGACAGTAGTAGTGCCTGACAGTAGTAGTGCCTGACAGTAGTAGTGCCTGACAGTAGTAGTACCTGACAGTAGTAGTACCTGACAGTAGTAGTACCTGGCAGTAGTAGTAGTAGTATCTGACAGTAGTAATGTCTGACAGTAGTAGTGCCTGACAGTAGTAGTACCTGGCAGTAGTAGTAGTAGTACCTGACAGTAGTAGTACCTGACAGTAGTTGTGCCTGACAGTAGTAGTACCTGACAGTAGTAGTAGTAGTAGTAGTATCTGACAGTAGTAGTGCCTGACAGTAGTAGTGCCTGACAGTAGTAGTACCTGGCAGTAGTAGTAGTAGTATCTGACAGTAGTAGTGCCTGACAGTAGTAGTGCCTGACAGTAGTAGTACCTGGCAGTAGTAGTAGTAGTATCTGACAGTAGTAGTGCCTGACAGTAGTAGTAGTAGTATCTGACAGTAGTAGTGCCTGACAGTAGTAGTGCCTGAGAGTAGTAGTGCCTGACAGTAGTAGTACCTGGCAGTAGTAGTAGTAGTAGTAGTAGTATCTGACAGTAGTAGTGCCTGACAGTAGTAGTGTCTGACAGTAGTAGTACCTGGCAGTAGTAGTAGTAGTATCTGACAGTAGTAGTGCCTGACAGTAGTAGTGCCTGACAGTAGTAGTACCTGGCAGTAGTAGTAGTAGTATCTGACAGTAGTAGTGCCTGACAGTAGTAGTACCTGGCAGTAGTAGTAGTACCTGACAGTAGAAGTACCTGACAGTAGAAGTACCTGACAGTAGTAGTACCTGACAGTAGTAGTACCTGACAGTAGTAGTGCCTGACAGTAGTAGTACCTGACAGTAGTAGTGCCTGACAGTAGTAGTACCTGACAGTAGAAGTACCTGACAGTAGAAGTACCTGACAGTAGTAGTGCCTGACAGTAGTAGTGCCTGACAGTAGTAGTACCTGGCAGTAGTAGTAGTACCTGACAGTAGTAGTACCTGACAGTAGAAGTACCTGACAGTAGTAGTACCTGACAGTAGTAGTACCTGACAGTAGAAGTACCTGACAGTAGAAGTACCTGACAGTAGTAGTACCTGACAGTAGTAGTACCTGACAGTAGTAGTACCTGACAGTAATAGTACCTGACAGTAGTAGTACCTGACAGTAGAAGTACCTGACAGTAGTAGTACCTGACAGTAGTAGTACCTGACAGTAGTAGTACCTGACAGTAGTAGTGCCTGACAGTAGTAGTACCTGACAGTAGTAGTACCTGACAGTAGAAGTACCTGACAGTAGAAGTACCTGACAGTAGTAGTGCCTGACAGTAGTAGTGCCTGACAGTAGTAGTACCTGGCAGTAGTAGTAGTACCTGACAGTAGTAGTACCTGACAGTAGAAGTACCTGACAGTAGTAGTACCTGACAGTAGTAGTACCTGACAGTAGAAGTACCTGACAGTAGAAGTACCTGACAGTAGTAGTACCTGACAGTAGTAGTACCTGACAGTAATAGTACCTGACAGTAGTAGTACCTGACAGTAGAAGTACCTGACAGTAATAGTACCTGACAGTAGTTGTGTCCACAGGGTGTGGACACTGGGTCAGTAAAAAGGTCCAAACAGATGGAACAGGTCAGTTCCTGTTCTGAGAACAACTCTGGCCCCGCCTCCGCCATGATGAAGCCACACCCACTGATACTGCACTGTCACAATAAAATAAAACAAACATACAGCTTATCAACCTTTTTTCACTGATGTTCCTCAGACGCAGTTTTAGTCCAGTACCCCCTGACGTGGACAAAACATTTATGGAATTAAAACGGGAACAGTGTGTGATTAATT
Source organism: Siphamia tubifer (assembly GCA_020466265.1). Classification (NCBI taxonomy): domain Eukaryota; kingdom Metazoa; phylum Chordata; class Actinopteri; order Kurtiformes; family Apogonidae; genus Siphamia; species Siphamia tubifer. The sequence goes on from CM035790.1 coordinate 36,170,729, forward strand.
AAATACAAACTTGGTTGTAGTTGTGTCTTAACTTCTTATTTTTGGTTGTAGTTGTGTCTTAACTTCTTATTTTTGGTTGTAGTTGTGTCTTAACTTCTTATTTTTGGTTGTAGTTGTGTCTTAACTTCTTCGTCTCCAGCTCCAGTCATTGTTTCAGTGAACTTCATGTTTCCTGTTGTTATTGGTCTATTAATAAAACATGACTGTTGATCCTTTATGCTAGCTACAGCTAGGTTCAGCGATTTTTTTAAATAATTATTTTATTTGTCAATAAACATTGCAAGCATTTTGTTTAACAAAATCCATAACATTCTGCCAGGAGTGATGACATGGAAATAATAGATACAAAATAATCAGAAACAAGAAAATAAAGTTTACCTGAATGTGTTGCGCATGTTAGCTTGAGCTAGTGAATAACACTGCTCATAGTCAACGTAGTCTCACGTCACATTGTTCTGCACATGCTCAGTATACACAGTTCTATCAGTGTTCTGCACATGCTCAGTATACACAGTTCTATCAGTGTTCTGCACATGCTCAGTATACACAGTTCTATCAGTGTTCTGCACATGCTCAGTATACACAGTTCTATCAGTGTTCTGCACATGCTCAGTATACACAGTTCTATCAGTGTTCTGCACATGCTCAGTATACACAGTTCTATCAGTGTTCTGCACATGCTCAGTATACACAGTTCTATCAGTGTTCTGCACATGCTCAGTATACACAGTTCTATCAGTGTTCTACTGAGGTAACACTGCCATCTACAGGTCACACCTTTGTTAGCACTGATCATTACAAAGCTCTGCGTTTAGCTTCCGTTAGTGTCCCAACAGGAAGCGACTGTGCAAATCGTAGCGGAATCCTGGAAAAGTCCCGCTTTAAACGCTAGGATTGGAGAGTTAGCCTGTCAGTCAAACTTGTTCCCCTGCCGACGTTCTTGATTCGAAAACTTCATTGTTAACAGCCTGTGAGTTCACCTTTGTTACGTGGTTTAAGTCCATACTAGATTACGTACAGGTACTACTGAGAAAATTAAGAATATCGTGTAAAGTTTTTTTATTCAGGTAACTCAACATAAAAGGTAAAACCAATACATTTATAGACTCATGACATGTAAAGTCAGATATATCAAGCATTTATTTGTTGTAATTTTGCTGATTATGATTTACATCTTATTAAAACTTCAAACTCAAAAACTCAGAAAATGTGAGTTTTGCTTGAAAGTGAGTTTTGTGAAGTTGTTCATCCTAATCAACAAAATCAAAACAAATGAAAGCTTGTAATATATTGATTTGCATATTATTGGTCTATATAATATGTACATTCCACCGTACACAAATGCAAACACCTTTTCAGGATATTCCAATTGTCAGAGTATGACTCTGAAACAGCTCAGCCAATCAGAAGCAGTTTGGTCAACTTTCCCAGATTCCACCTAGGATCGTCAACAGGAAGTTAAAGCACAGTGGGATTTTGTTGTTCTTTACATTTTGTAGTATTGTCTCAGTAAAAGGTTAACAGTAATAAACGTCCCTGTCCTTTTGGTTGTTTAACACCACCATCTATTAATGCTGTTCCTGTTCCGTTTTAGTCCCTAAAGTTTATCACTAGCTAAATGCTACAGAGTAAAGGCTATAAGCTGAAGACTATAAACTAAAGACAAAATAAAGGCTATAAGCTAAAGGCTATAATCTAAAGGCTATAAACTAAAGACTATAAGCTAAAGGCTATAAGCTAAAGGCTATAAACTAAAGACTATAAGCTAAAGGCTATAAGCTAAAGGCTATAAGCTAAATGTTATAAACTAAAGGCTATAAGCTAAAGGCTATAAGCTAAAGGCTATAAGCTAAAGGCTATAAGCTAAAGGCTATAATCTAAAGGCTATAAGCTAAAGGCTATAAGCTAAAGGCTATAAGCTAAAGGCTATAAGCTAAAGGCTATAAACTAAAGACTATAAGCTAAAGGCTATAAGCTAAAGGTTATAAACTAAAGGCTATAAGCTAAAGGCTATAAGCTAAAGGCTATAAGCTAAAGACTAAACTAAAGACTATAAGCTAAAGGCTATAAAGTAAAGGCTATAAGCTAAAGACTAAACTAAAGACTATAAGCTAAAGGCTATAAACTAAAGACTATAAGCTAAAGACTATAAGCTAAAGGCTATAAGCTAAAGACTATAAGCTAAAGGCTATAAACTAAAGACTATAAGCTAAAGACTATAAGCTAAAGGCTATAAGCTAAAGACTATAAGCTAAAGGCTATAAGCTGAAGACTATAAGCTAAAGACTATAAGTTAAAGGCTATAAACTAAAGACTATAAGCTAAAGACAAAATAAAGGCTATAAGATAAAGACTATAAGCTAAAGACTTAACTAAAGACTATAAGCTAAAGGCTATAAACTAAAGGCTATAAGCTAAAGACTAAACTAAAGACTATAAGCTAAAGGCTATAAACTAAAGACTATAAGCTAAAGACTTAACTAAAGACTATAAGCTAAAGGCTATAAACTAAAGGCTTAAGCTAAAGACTAAACTAAAGACTATAAGCTAAAGGCTATAAACTAACGACTATAAGCTAAAGGCTATAAGCTAAAGGCTATAAGCTAAAGGCTATAAGCTAAAGACTATAAGCTAAAGGCTATAAGCTAAAGACTATAAGCTAAAGGCTATAAACTAAAGACTATAAGCTAAAGACTATAAGCTAAAGGCTATAAGCTAAAGACTATAAGCTAAAGACTATAAGCTAAAGGCTATAAGCTGAAGACTATAAGCTAAAGACTATAAGTTAAAGGCTATAAACTAAAGACTATAAGCTAAAGACAAAATAAAGGCTATAAGATAAAGACTATAAGCTAAAGACTTAACTAAAGACTATAAGCTAAAGGCTATAAACTAAAGGCTATAAGCTAAAGACTAAACTAAAGACTATAAGCTAAAGGCTATAAACTAAAGACTATAAGCTAAAGACTTAACTAAAGACTATAAGCTAAAGGCTATAAACTAAAGGCTTAAGCTAAAGACTAAACTAAAGACTATAAGCTAAAGGCTATAAACTAACGACTATAAGCTAAAGGCTATAAGCTAAAGGCTATAAGCTAAAGGCTATAAGCTAAAGACTATAAGCTAAAGGCTATAAGCTAAAGACTATAAGCTAAAGGCTATAAACTAAAGACTATAAGCTAAAGACTATAAGCTAAAGGCTATAAGCTAAAGACTATAAGCTAAAGACTATAAGCTAAAGGCTATAAGCTGAAGACTATAAGCTAAAGACTATAAGTTAAAGGCTATAAACTAAAGACTATAAGCTAAAGACAAAATAAAGGCTATAAGATAAAGACTATAAGCTAAAGACTTAACTAAAGACTATAAGCTAAAGGCTATAAACTAAAGGCTATAAGCTAAAGACTAAACTAAAGACTATAAGCTAAAGGCTATAAACTAAAGACTATAAGCTAAAGACTTAACTAAAGACTATAAGCTAAAGGCTATAAACTAAAGGCTTAAGCTAAAGACTAAACTAAAGACTATAAGCTAAAGGCTATAAACTAACGACTATAAGCTAAAGGCTATAAGCTAAAGGCTATAAGCTAAAGGCTATAAACTAAAGGCTATAAGCTAAAGGCTATAAGCTAAAGACTATAAGCTAAAGACTATAAGCTAAAGACTATAAGCTAAAGGCTATAAGCTAAAGACTATAAGCTAAAGACTATAAGCTAAAGGCTATAAGCTAAAGACTATAAGCTAAAGACTATAAGCTAAAGGCTATAAGCTAAAGACTATAAGCTAAAGACTATAAGCTAAAGACTATAAGCTAAAGGCTATAAGCTAAAGGCTATAAGCTAAAGACTATAAGCTAAAAACTATAAGCTAAAGACTATAAGCTGAAGGCTATAAGCTAAAGGCTATAAGCTAAAGACTATAAGCTAAAGACTATAAGCTAAAGACTATAAGCTAAAGACTATAAGCTAAAGGCTATAAGCTAAAGGCTATAAGCTAAAGACTATAAGCTAAAGACTATAAGCTAAAGACTATAAGCTAAAGACTATAAGCTAAAGGCTATAAGCTAAAGACTATAAGCTAAAGACTATAAGCTAAAGACTGTCTGAACTTTCTGATCAATAATCAAACCATCAACATTGTCTTAAAACTTTTCTTTGTAGACCACAGTTAAGTTCTGTGTTTAGTTTAATCGGTTTTAACCTCCAGCTGTAAATGACAACATGAACTGACCTCTGACCTCAGATGCAACAGACCATGTACACGCTCAGTAGATCCACTTCCTGTCCTGAACCGGGTCTTGGATCTGTCACAGACCAGAACATGCACACATTTTCTGATGTTTGGGCTGAGAGGAAAAAGCCTGAAAGTCAGGTTTGTGTGGGCGTGGCCTGTGAGGGGGCGGGTCCTCCAGCAACCGGGCAGGTGAGTTTCACCCACACATGCCGGAAAAACACGCAAGAGAAACTAATGAGGAAGTTTGTTCTGGAGGCGGGGCTTAACATGGACATGTGACCAGTGGAGGCAGGGCTTAACGTGGAAATGTGACCAGTGGAGGCGGGGCTTAATGTGGACATGTGACCAGTTCTATCATTTTTTTCTTCTCAACTCAAAATCATGAGTTAAAATGGGGGTGGGGTTTAACCTGGACATGTGACCAGTGGGGGCAGGGCATACAGACAGAGCATGCTCCACACAGATAGGCCCCCCACACTGGTTCTGGGCGGGGCTTTACATCTGGTCCTGGTTTGATCTGGATCAGGCAGAACCAGTTCTACCTCATTCCTCTGATGGGCGGAGCTGAGCTGGTTCAGCTGATGCCTTCCTGACATCTGATTGGTCAAAGCTGCATGACTGCACAGTGACCCAGTGCATGATGGGAAAAAGAACAACACACACACCAAGGCTGAATCTCATTTCACCCCCCCTCCTTTAGCCCTACCCCTTCAAACAGAGGGGTGGGTCAATGACCATTACCAGGGGCGCTTTGACACCATCTGAGGCCCTGGGCTAAACTTTTTTTGCCCCACTCCAAAAAAATTTTAAATAAAATGAAAAAACAACAGGTCAACTTCAACGGTTGAAACAGGAACAATAGACTATGAGCGACGACGTAGCAAATCATCAAGAGCAATTCAGTCACAAAACTCAACACATTATATTATCAAGTGTTAGTCTCAGCTTCACTTATTGTGTCCAGTTCATCTGCGGAGGCGTGGGGACACACCAGTAGGTCTTTCAGGTTCTCAACATCAGACACTCACTCAGGTGATCAATCCCCGGCTCGTGTCCCAGCTGCTGAAGACCACTTTTCAGACGTTTTGATCCAAATCCACCTGGAGGCTCTCTCTGCGGTCACTGTGGGGACATGACGTCTGTCTCTGCGGTCACTGTGGGGACATGACGTCTGTCTCTGCGGCCTCTGTGGGGACATGACGTCTGTCTCTGCGGTCACTGTGGGGACATGACGTCTGTCTCTGCGGTCACTGTGGGGACATGACGTCTGTCTCTGCGGTCACTGTGGGGACATGACGTCTGTCTCTGCGGTCACTGTGGGGACATGACGTCTGTCTCTGCGGCCTCTGTGGGGACATGACGTCTGTCTCTGCGGCCTCTGTGGGGACATGACGTCTGTCTCTGCGGCCTCTGTGGGGACATGACGTCTGTCTCTGCGGCCTCTGTGGGGACATGACGTCTGTCTCTGCGGCCTCTGTGGGGACATGACGTCTCTCTGCGGCCACTGTGGGGACATGACGTCTCTCTCTGCGGCCTCTGTGGGGACATGACGTCTGTCTCTGCGGCCTCTGTGGGGACATGACGTCTCTCTCTGCGGGGACATGACGCCTCTGTGGGGACATGATGTCTCTCTCTGTGGGGACATGATGTCTCTCTGTGGCCTCTGTGGGGACATGATGTCTCTCTCTGCAGGGACATGGTGTCTCTCTCTGCGGGGACATGATGTCTCTCTGTGGCCTCTGTGGGGACATGACGTCTCTCTCTGCGGCCTCTGTGGAGGACACAACGTCTCTCTCTGTGACCTCTATGGGGACATGATGTTTCTCTCTGCGGGGACATGATGTCTCTCTCTGCGGCCTCTGTGAGGACATGATGCCTCACTCTGCGGGGACGTCTCTCTCTGCGGGGACATGATGACTCTGTGGCCTCTGCGGGGACATGATGTCTCTCTCTGTGGGGAAATGATGTCTCTCTCTGCAGGGACATGGTGTCTCTCTGCGGCCTCTGTGGGGACATGATGTCTCTCTCTGCGGCCTCTGTGGAGGACATGATGTCTCTCTCTGCGGCCTCTGTGGAGGACATGATGTCTCTCTCTGCGGTCACTGTGGGGACATGACGTCTCTCTGCGGCCACTGTGGGGACATGATGTCTCTCTCTGCGGCCTCTGTGGGGACATGACGTCTCTCTCTCTGTGGGGACATGAAGTCTCTCTCTGCGGTCTTTGTGGGGACATGACGTCTCTCTCTGCGGCCTCTGTGGGGACATGACGTCTCTCTCTGCGGCCTCTGTGGGGACGACGTCTCTCTCTGTGGCCTCTGTGGGGACATGAAGTCTCTCTCTGTGGGGAAATGATGTCTCTCTCTGCAGGGACATGGTGTCTCTCTGCGGCCTCTGTGGGGACATGATGTCTCTCTCTGCAGGGACATGGTGTCTCTCTCTGCAGGGACATGGTGTCTCTCTCTGCGGGGACATGATGTCTCTCTGTGGCCTCTGTGGGGACATGACGTCTCTCTCTGCGGCCTCTGTGGAGGACACAACGTCTCTCTCTGTGACCTCTATGGGGACATGACGTTTCTCTCTGCGGGGACATGATGTCTCTCTCTGCGGCCTCTGTGAGGACATGATGCCTCTCTCTGCGGGGACATGATGTCTCTCTCTGTGGGGAAATGATGTCTCTCTCTGCAGGGACATGGTGTCTCTCTGCGGCCTCTGTGGGGACATGATGTCTCTCTCTGCGGCCTCTGTGGAGGACATGATGTCTCTCTCTGCGGCCTCTGTGGAGGACATGATGTCTCTCTCTGCGGTCACTGTGGGGACATGATGTCTCTCTGCGGCCACTGTGGGGACATGATGTCTCTCTCTGCGGCCTCTGTGGGGACATGACGTCTCTCTCTCTGTGGAGGACATGAAGTCTCTCTCTGCGGTCTTTGTGGGGACATGATGTCTCTCTCTGCGGCCTCTGTGGGGACGACGTCTCTCTCTGTGGCCTCTGTGGGGACATGAAGTCTCTCTCTGCGGCCTCTGCGGGGACATGATGTCTCTCTCTGTGGGGACATGTCTCTCTCTGTGGCCTCTGTGGGGACATGATGTCTCTCTCTGCGGCCACTGTGGGGACATGACGTCTCTATGCAGCCACTGTGGGGAAATGACGTTTCTCTCTGCGGCCTCTGTGGGGACATGATGTCTCTCTCTGCGGTCTCTGTGGGGACATGACGTCTCTCTCTGCGGCCTCTGTGGGGACATGACGTCTCTCTCTGTGGGGACATGACGTCTCTCTCTGCGGCCACTGTGGGGACATGACGTCTCTCTGCGGCCACTGTGGGGACATGACGTCTCTCTCTGCGGCCTCTGTGGGGACATGAAGTCTCTCTCTGCGGTCTCTGTGGGGACATGACATCTCTCTCTGCGGCCTCTGTGGGGACTTGACGTCTCTCTCTGTGGGGACATGACGTCTCTCTCTGTGGGGACATGACGTCTCTCTCTGTGGGGACATGACGTCTCTCTGCGGCCTCTGTGGGGACATGACGTCTCTCTCTGCAGCCTCTGTGGGGACATGAAGTCTCTCTCTGCAGCCTCTGTGGGGACATGACGTCTCTCTCTGTGGGGACATGAAGTCTCTCTCTGCGGCCTCTGTGGGGACATGACGTCTCTCTCTGTGGGGACATGAAGTCTCTCTCTGCAGCCTCTGTGGGGACATGACGTCTCTCTCTGTGGGGACATGACGTCTCTCTCCAGGGGCGTAGCAGCCATTTTAAAAGTGGGGGGGGTTGTAGTGTTAGTCCGAGCACCGTAACTAGGGTGACCATTCGTCCGGACAGTCCGGTTTTAGAGCCATCTGTCCGGCCGTCTGTCAAGTGTCCGTCTTTTTCACATTTTGTCCTCCTTTCATACAATCGTCCGCCACCGTTGCATTAATCGTCATAAATCCCCACCCGTTATTTACACTTGCTACTCTGCGATGTTTACAGGCAGCTAGCATGTCGTAGGCTATGCTATGCGCGCACAGCTGATGCAGTACCATGCAGCAACGCCCATACTGAGCTAGTATTTTCAATCATGACCCCATGGAGCAATGAAAGGAAGCGCCTTAAAGTGGACACAGTGAAGTTTTAGGGTTAGGGTTAGTGCAGGGTTAGGGTTAGGGTTAGTGCAGGTGTGTGTCAACCTTCACAGAGGTGGACAAAACATTCCTGACAAATAAGCTGCTTTTGGAGGCAGCCAGGAAAGGGCTGAAATATAAGAAGGCCTAATATGTCTGTGGTGAGGACAACTAGCAATGGACTTCATAAAGAAAAACGTTTTTATAGACTTATTACAACTAAATATTTTAATTTAAATGTGATTCAATATTTCATTTAGACCTAAATTACAGTGATTTGTCAGAGCAGAATGGATGAAGCCTGAGCAGATAGGCTGTTGTCATTCTTTTTTTTTTCCCTTTTTGAAGAGTTCATATATGAACCAGTAGGCTATAAATGACACAGACCTACAACTTTCATTTCTTGAATATTCAGCTTTTTGTTGCCATATGATGGCATGGCTAAGACTATTTTTTTTAGTGATTAATTATTACTGATATTTTCTTGTCCATATCATCTTGGTCAATTTGCCACATCTTTGGATGTTCAATGTCAATAAATTGTGGAAATAAATGACAATAAATATACATTTACTTCATACATTATTCATTAGTTGTTATTCCTGGACACCCACTAAAATCCATTTTCTGATGTTCTTTTCATTAATCATTTCACACACACACACACACACACACACACACACACACACACACACACACACACACACACACACACACACACACACACACACACACACACACACACACACACACACACACACACACACACACACACACACACGTATGTATGTATGTATGTATATATATATATATATATATATATATATATATATATATATATATATATATATATATATATATATATAATTATTTTTTTAATGTATTTAATGTTATTGTATTTTGCATTATTTACTATTTTAATAAATGTATTGTATTTCAACATATTTATTCAATGAAGGGATGCATTGATAGAACAAGAGGAAATAGTTATGTTAAAGAACATCTACATGACGTTTATGCAATTAATCCAATATATATTATGATATAATATACCCAATATAAACTATAAAAGTGCATTCATGTATTGAACTATATTTCGGTTTAACACTCACATGACTTGTAAAAGACGTTTATCTTCTGCCGTCTCTTCCTTTTTCACATCTCTACCAAAAACAATAATGTTGAATATCAAATTGGCCCACTATCAACTTCACCTGCTTCATAGCTGACCACCAAGAATAATATAGTGTAATTCTCCATTAACTCATTCACTGCCATAGTTTCATTCATTTCAGTTGTATGGTCACTGTCATTCCTCCTACTCTGTCCTGTCCAACAGCCCAAAGAGTTCCAGTGTGAACCCTGAGCTTCTCTTGTGACAGTTCACCTAGAATTAAAACCAGGAAAAAACGACACTTTTTTCACGAGTGGGAATTAGTGTGTAATTACAGTAGTTGCTGCGTGACAATTAAAGCCAAAAAAGGCACCAGTCAGTTCCCAAACACCAGAGTAAAAAACAATAACATCACACCACAGCTCAATCATAAGCAGAACAAACACAATAGAATTTTAAAATGGCGCTAACCCAGCAGACATTCAAATAGCCGACACTCCTAAAGCGCACACACCAGCCCAGTTACCCTGTAGTCCAGGAGTTTAAGTGTTACCTAACATTTGTCACAGGGACGAGGAAACGCCACCACTTCCTACCTCCGTCCTACATTCAATCGCAGCAGTGAACGACAGCAGCGTTCACTTCCTCAGTCGACTGTTTAGTTTTGCTGGTGGTCGGAGCTGGTGGGCTCGGTCAAATGTGATTGGCTGGACAGGTCAATCAAATGTAACTGGGCCAATGGGATAGGCCTATTAATGGAAGGGACTGGGGTATGCCTCATTTTGGTACCCCAGTGCACCACAAAGGCGGGGAAACGTTTTAATGCCATAGAGTGTGTGTGTGTGTGTGTGTGGGGGGGGGGTTCGCCTTTTTGTAAAAGTGGGGGTGTTGCAACACCCCCATCCCCCACGGGTGAGACGCCCATGTTTCTCTCTGCGGCCTCTGTGGGGACATGATGTCTCTCCTCTTTGCAGCTCCTGGTGTTCCCAGGAGGCTGTACACCTAACACAGCCAACCCTGACAGCCCCCCTCCACTGGCTCCTCCCACATTCATCCATGAGCTCCTGGTACTTGAGTCGCTAGCGCTCGCTGGCCTCCTCCATGGGGTCCTCCTGGCATATTTCGTCCCCTGGCATATTTCGTCCATCACAGCAGACTCACGAGGCCTTGGGCCTAAAAATCTGATAAAACGTTTAAATCTCAGTGTTATATTTCAGGTCATATTAACGTCCACCCCTTAGTCCCGCCCCCTGCAGGCCATTCTAATCTACCATCTGGAAATGGCCCTGGTTCTCGTTCTGTGGCTCAACAGGTCCGGTTTCTACTAAAAATGGACAAAAGAGCATGTGGTTCCTTTCAGAAAACTTTAATCTGATAATAATTGACATGAATGTGTGACCCAGAAACAGAAAGTCCAACATGGTTCTGGATGTGTGACCCAGAAACAGAAAGTCCAACATGGTTCTGGATGTGTGACCCAGAAACATAAAGTCCAACATGGTTCTGGATGTGTGACCCAGAAACAGAAAGTCCAACATGGTTCTGGATGTGTGACCCAGAAACATAAAGTCCAACATGGTTCTGGATGTGTGACCCAGAAACAGAAAGTCCAACATGGTTCTGGATGTGTGACCCAGAAACAGAAAGTCCAACATGGTTCTGGATGTGTGACCCAGAAACAGAAAGTCCAACATGGTTCTGGATGTGTGACCCAGATTCAGAAAGTCCAACATGGTTCTGGATGTGTGACCCAGAAACAGAAAGTCCAACATGGTTCTGGATGTGTGACCCAGATTCAGAAAGTCCAACATGGTTCTGGATGTGTGACCCAGAAACAGAAAGTCCAACATGGTTCTGGATGTGTGACCCAGAAACAGAAAGTCCAACATGGTTCTGGATGTGTGACCCAGAAACAGAAAGTCCAACATGGTTCTGGAGTAGTTCTATGGTGGTTCTGTGTTGATTCCAGGGTGGTGGTTCTCCAGTGGTTCTATGGTGGTTCTGTGGTGGTTCCAGAGTGGTGCTTCTGTGGTGGTTCTGCAGTGGTTCTGTGGTGGTTTCAAGGTGGTGGTTCCAAGGTGGTGGTTCCAAGGTGGTGGTTCCAAGGTGGTTCCAAGGTGATTCCAGGGTGGTAGTTCTGTTGAGGTCATGTCAACCTGGTTCTGGTTCTGTTCAGAAGTCTTTGTAATGCAGTAACCTGTAAAAAAACAGAGTGATGAAAGCACACATGTGACCTGAAGAAGCCCCGCCCATAAAAAAAGGTCTAACCTCCAGAGAGGGGCGTGGCCTTTATCGTTGGCCAATGAGAAGAAGCCGCTGTGAGGGGAGAAGCTGAGGCAGTTGGTTCTGAAACACGTCTTTCTACTGGAAACCGGGAAGTTGGAGAACACCGATAGGCTGGGGAGGTGGAGCTAAAGAGGGAGGGGCATAGAAAACACATGACATTAGTTAACCAATCAGAAGCTCCTCTGGAAAATGATTGACAGCAGACACACAGAAGTCCTGAAGTGGAACTGTTGTGGATTTTCATCATGGATCAAAGATGTCGACACCGGAAGTTGAGTAGAAAAAGGCTCAGTTTATTCTGACATATACAGTCCTTTATAGTCCATTTTCAGATACTCGTTCCTCACCCTAAACCTGCTCTAACCAGTTTCCATGACGTCCTTTGACGTCATGGATTAGTGCTGTCTCCTCATATAGTCATAACAACATAACATTCACTCTTCACTTATCTTACAACCCTGATAGCTTTGACACACAGAAGGGCAATGTGACCTTTCTTCTCACAAATGATATGTCATACATATGGATATATATATTAATTCCCAACATTCCCCCCTTTGATAATTATCAACTTCATTTACCAGTTCAATGCAAGTAAGGGTGAAAAACCTGTCAGATGTTTATTAACAGGAAAAGTCCCTTACGACCCCCAATCAGAGTATGAGCCTTCTGCACATGTTTATATTTGGAGCGATCACCAGTGGCTTGCATTGAAGGGATGTCAACCGAGATGGATTAAAACTGAGCTGTGAATAATTTATCTAACTGTTGATTTCATGTTGATTAAATATTGAGTAATATAGGATCTTATGTAATTTATAGACACTATTGATTCCAATTAATATAATATAGTAAATAGTAAGTAAATAACAAATAGTAAAATACAACACTTAATTTGAAATTTGTGTATAAACCACCTCATTTAAATTAATATCAGATATTGATTATGAATTATCATATTGCAAAGTGAATACATGAAATGTGGATTACTATGATTATTGATTGAATATGGATTAATATGATTATTGATTACCTATTCTATAAAAGAAAATCACAACATTGTCATTTAGGATGGAGAACAATCATAACAACAAAGACAGTATAACCATTGATTAGTGGATGAACAATGAAATAATGAACAATCTTGTTGTGAATAGACATGAATATGTATGAATAACTTTGAATCATACCCAAAATAAATATTGAAGAACATAAACAGTCCAGTCCAGTAGTCCATGTCCGTGTTGAGCTAAAGTTAACGTCCTTATGTTTGTCAACATCAGTTTCACCTGTCTACAGTTATCAGTTTTGGCTTAAACTATAAAATAAATAATCACTCACTGCTACACTCCTCATTTCGGTTAAACTATCGTCTGTTCTGGGCGGCTGTGGTTCCGTTGGTAGAGTGCTACGTCCAAAGAGCAAAGGGTCAGCAGTTCACATGTTAAAGTGTCGTTGGGCACTGAACACTAAGTTAGTCCTCATAGGGTCAGGAAGTGCCTGTGTAGGACTACAGCTGTCTACTGGTGTATGAATGGGTGAATGTGGGCACATACTGGTGTATGAATGGGTGAATGTGGGCACATACTGGTGTATGAATGGGTGAATGTGGGCACATACTGGTGTATGAATGGGTGAATGTGGGCACATACTGGTGTATGAATGGGTGAATGTGGGCACATACTGGTGTATGAATGGGTGAATGTGGGCACATACTGGTGTATGAATGGGTGAATGTGGGCACATACTGGTGTATGAATGGGTGAATGTGGGCACATACTGGTGTATGAATGGGTGAATGTGGGCACATACTGGTGTATGAATGGGTGAATGTGGGCACATACTGGTGTATGAACTGTGCTATATACGTACAGTCCATGTACCATTCTAGTTTTAACATCAACTTTTTACCATTGGTTAGTGTTCTAAGGTTTACCTCAGAGATGATAACATTATTATTTCCTTCTTTAGCAGATCCTTGTAACCGTAGGACATTAATGTCTTCATGGGTTAGGGTTAGAGAGTCAACAACATTTGATTGACCTTGTTTTTTGCCTCTCAAAACACACAAATCAGAACTCCTTATCATTGGCAGTGTTACTAGTTTGGGCCGGTATAGAAACATTTGAGCTGTTTTTGCTAACATTTTAGCATTATGAAAACAGCACTACAAACTATTATTTTATGATTTAAACAAAACAAATTCAGTATATTTCACTTCCTCATATTAGGGCTGATTTTGAACCACTGTGTTGTCATGGTAACCATCATGTGTTGGCACAGGTGGAAAGTAACGGAGTCAACGTAACAAAGTCAACGTAACGAAGTCAACGTAACGAAGTCAAAGTATGTGGTAAACTTGCTAAATCGATGTGTGACACCGTAGCGTTCTCTGGACCCCTGCCTAATTTGTCCAGTGATGAGATGTCCTCTAGGTTGTCATCATTTAACCGCTGGTTGTCTAGATGGTGCTCAGAAAACCATGTAGTTTTCATAGATAAGTGGCGTACGTTCTGGGGAAAGCCTGGGCTCATTGGCAGAGATAGCATACATCCCACTGGGGAAGGTGCCTCTCTCTGAGCACAAAATGTGGCTGCTAAATTTAACCTGTCAATATGACAATTCAGAGTGTGGGCCCAGGCGCAGAGTCGTAGAGTAAAACACTTCTGTGTGCATCATCAACTTCACTCTGAGCTGTCACAAACCCAACATGTAGTAAGTAATAGAAAAACTGTGTCTATCCCCTGTGTAGTTAATAATAAACACTGTGTAGTTAATAATAAACACTGTGTAGTTAATAATAAACACTGTGTAGTTAATAATAAACACTGTGTAGTTAATAATAAACACTGTGTAGTTAATAATAAACACTGTGTAGTTAATAATAAACACTGTGTAGTTAATAATAAACACTGTGTAGTTAATAATAAACACTGTGTAGTTAATAATAAACACTGTGTAGTTAATAATAAACACTGTGTAGTTAATAATAAACACTGTGTAGTTAATAATAAACACTGTGTAGTTAATAATAAACACTGTGTAGTTAATAATAAACACTGTGTAGTTAATAATAAACACTGTGTAGTTAATAATAAACACTGTGTAGTTAATAATAAACACTGTGTAGTTAATAATAAACACTGTGTAGTTAATAATAAACACTGTGTAGTTAATAATAAACACTGTGTAGTTAATAATAAACACTGTGTAGTTAATAATAAACACTGTGTAGTTAATAATAAACACTGTGTAGTTAATAATAAACACTGTGTAGTTAATAATAAACACTGTGTAGTTAATAATAAACACTGTATAGTTAATAATAAACACTGTGTAGTTAATAATAAACACTGTGTAGTTAATAATAAACACTGTATAGTTAATAATAAACACTGTGTAGTTAATAATAAACCTAATATTATTAAACCTATAGGAGATCAAATAATTTAATAAAAATAGTTTAAAGTAATAATCAGATTAAAAGAACATCTAACAATTTTATCCAATGTGGACTGATCAATATTAGATCTATTTCTTCCAAATCTTTATTATTAAATGATCTAATCAGTGATCAATAGATTGATATTTTAGCTGTGACTCAAACCTGGCTTCAGCAGGATGAATATGTCCCATTAAATGAATCCAGGTGAACTATCACACAGCCAGAACCAGTGGTGGTGGTGGAGGAGTGGCAGTAATATCTCACTCCAGTTTAGGTCTTAGCCCTAAAATTAATCCTAAAATTAATCCCACTTACCACTCCTTTGAAAGTCTACTTTTATCCATTACTTTCCCCAACTGCAGAAACCAAAAACCAGTCCTTTTTGTCATAGTCTACCGCCCTCCTGGTCCTTATTCACAGTTTTTATTAGAAGTCTCTGACTTTCTATCCAGTGTAGTGTTGAACTGGGATAGGATTAGAATAGTTGGTGATTTGAACATACATGTTGATAACAACACTGACTCTCTTAGTAATGCATTTAGTGACCTACTAGATGGATTAGGCTTTATCCAAAATGTTCATAAACCAACCCACATTCACAGACACACCCTCCATCTGATCTGAACACTTGGTGTTGAAATGAGTGACCTGGTTGTTTTTACCCATAATCCCATACTCTCAGATCACTTTTTAATGACCTTCCAGGTTTTGTTTGAGGATATTTCTACCTCAGTGATTAAAACACAAATGAAAAGGATACTATGTGACCGTGCTGTCTCAAAGTACAAAGAGTTAATTCAGTCACTAATTGTGTCTATGTCATGTGATTATGTAAAGGACACATTTAGTCCCCGTCCCATTTGTCCCCCTTAAAACTTCCACTTGGTTTTAAGTGCCCCTAAAAAGTAAATTCCACTCATCAAGGGGAAATAATTCCCCCTGAAAATGGGACACCACTCGCCAAGTGAACGTAACAAAAGTGTTCACGTCACACGCTGACAAGTCTACCCCGCCAAATATGAAACCACCCCTCCGCGAGACTGACATCAGCTGACTACTATTTACACGGAGGACAAATGGCGGTCCCAGCTGTGTTACCTGTTGTGTTGGTTCTGTTTATTTACCTTCGGGATGCGCAGAGAAGAAATGCGGCAAACAGAAGACGCATTCGCCGTCTACTTTGCCTTTCAGTCTTGTCTCAGGTATGTTGATTTATTTAAATATTTTCATGTATTTTTTCTTCAATAGTTGGCGATTTATAACATTAACGTTAGCATTACCGCTAGCTTGACAAGGTAACATTACCGGTCCAGTTCCTCCAGCTGCGGCCGCCATTTTTGTTGTCAGAAATCAGTCGGCTCGCTGAGCTCGCAGTGCATCATGGGTAATTTCATCTTCCCCTCAAAACGAAGTCCGCAACCAACCTCACTACATTTTGAGGGTTGATTTTAAGGGCAAAATCGCACTCCCACTTGCTCCCCTAGGTAATGGGACACCCTACCCCTACACATGAACGCGCAAAATCTAGGGTTAGGGGAAATTTTAGGGTTAGGGGGAGAAATGGGACAGGGCCTTAGTCCCAGTATAAGTGATGAGTTAGTCGATAGTACCATGCTCACATTAAAAACTACGTTAGATATAGTTGCCCCCCCTTAAGTTAAAAACTACTAAGATTAGATGAACCTCCCCATGGTACAACACTGACACTCGCTCCATTAAACAAACAACCCCTAAATTAGAGGCAATGGAGGCGATCCAACTTAGAAGATTCTCTCAATGCCTGGAAAAATATCTTAATAAAGTATAATCCATCTTTGCGTACAGCCAAAACTAGATATTACTCATCCATAATAGAAGAAAACCAGAATAATCCTAGATTCCTGTTCAGTACTGTAGCCAGACTGACAAACAGACACACCTCCGTGGAACCAGTTATTCCATCCACGCTCCATTCTGATGATTTCCTGCAGTTCTTTAACAATAAAATATCAACTATTAGAGACAAAATAGACACATTTCTCCCAAATATTAGATCAGAAAAAGCAGTGGTTTCAAACCTAGGCCTTTTTATAAATCCCTCTGTAACACTAAATAATTTCACCACTGTAGACCAAACTGATGTCATATCTATTATCATGTCTTCCAAATCATCACCTGCCTCTTAGATCCAATTACAACTAAACTCTTTAAACAGATTCTGCCCCTAATTATTAGCACTGTCCTAAATATAATTAACACTTCATTAATTACTGGATATGTGCCACAGTCATTTAAATATGCTGTTATTAAACCAATTCTGAAAAAGCCTACCTTAGATCCTGACATTTTAGACAATTCTAGGCCTATATCCAATTTGCCCTTCCTGTCAAAGGTTTTAGAACGAGTAATAGTTAAACAGCTGTGCCAATTCCTGCAGGATAATAGTTTATTTGAACAGTTTCAGTCTGGCTTTCGTGCCCATCATAGCACTGAAACAGCGTTAGTTAAAGTTACTAATGACTTATTATTAGCCGCTGACATGGGATTAATATGGGTCCTGGTGTTATTAGACCTTAGTGCAGCCTTTGACACCATTGACCACAGTATCTTAGTGCACAGATTAGAATGTGATATAGGTATTAGAGGAGCAGCCCTCTGCTGCTTTAAATCATATTTATCTGATCGCTACCAATTTGTTCACGTTAATCAACAATCAACGAACGAAGTCAAAGTAACGAAGTCAAAGTAACGAAGTCAAAGTAACGAAGTCAAAGTAACGAAGTCAAAGTAACGAAGTCAATCAAACAAAGTCAAACAAACAAAGTCAAAGTAACGAAGTCAAAGTAACGAAGTCAAACAAACGAAGTCAAAGTAACGAAGTCAAAGTAACGAAGTCAAAGTAACGAAGTCAAAGTAACGAAGTCAATCAAACAAAGTCAAACAAACGAAGTCAAAGTAACGAAGTCAAAGTAACGAAGTCAAAGTAACGAAGTCAAAGTAACGAAGTCAAACAAACGAAGTCAAAGCAACGAAGTAAAAGTACTTCATTACTGTACTACTTAAGTAGATTTTTTATGTATCGTTGTCTTTTAATCTCACAGTTTTAACATTCTATTTCACAAATATAGGTGGTGCAGTGGTTAACAGGGTGGTGCAGTAGTTAACAGGGTGGTGCAGTGGTTAACAGGGTGGTGCGGTGGTTAACAGGGTGGTGCAGTGGTTAACAGGGTGGTGCGGTGGTTAACAGGGTGGTGCAGTGGTTAACAGGGTGGTGCGGTAGTTAACAGGGTGGTGCAGTGGTTAACAGGGTGGTGCAGTGGTTAACAGGGTGGTGCGGTAGTTAACAGGGTGGTGCGGTAGTTAACAGGGTGGTGCGGTAGTTAACAGGGTGGTGCGATGGTTAACAGGGTGGTGCGGTGGTTAACAGGGTGGTGCGGTAGTTAACAGGGTGGTGCGGTGGTTAACAGGGTGGTGCGGTGGTTAACAGGGTGGTGCGGTAGTTAACAGGGTGGTGCAGTAGTTAACAGGGTGGTGCGGTGGTTAACAGGGTGGTGCGGTGGTTAACAGGGTGGTGCGGTAGTTAACAGGGTGGTGCGGTGGTTAACAGGGTGGTGCGATGGTTAACAGGGTGGTGCGGTAGTTAACAGGGTGGTGCGGTAGTTAACAGGGTGGTGCGGTAGTTAACAGGGTGGTGCGGTGGTTAACAGGGTGGTGCAGTAGTTAACAGGGTGGTGCAGTAGTTAACAGGGTGGTGCGGTATTTAACAGGGTGGTGCGGTAGTTAACAGGGTGGTGCGGTAGTTAACAGGGTGGTGCGGTGGTTAACAGGGTGGTGCGGTAGTTAACAGGGTGGTGCGGTAGTTAACAGGGTGGTGCGGTAGTTAACAGGGTGGTGCGGTGGTTAACAGGGTGGTGCGGTGGTTAACAGGGTGGTGCGGTGGTTAACAGGGTGGTGCAGTAGTTAACAGGGTGGTGCGGTGGTTAACAGGGTGGTGCGGTGGTTAACAGGGTGGTGCGGTGGTTAACAGGGTGGTGCGGTAGTTAACAGGGTGGTGCGGTGGTTAACAGGGTGGTGCGATGGTTAACAGGGTGGTGCGGTAGTTAACAGGGTGGTGCGGTGGTTAACAGGGTGGTGCGATGGTTAACAGGGTGGTGCGGTGGTTAACAGGGTGGTGCGGTAGTTAACAGGGTGGTGCGGTGGTTAACAGGGTGGTGCGGTAGTTAACAGGGTGGTGCAGTAGTTAACAGGGTGGTGCGGTAGTTAACAGGGTGGTGCAGTAGTTAACAGGGTGGTGCGGTGGTTAACAGGGTGGTGCAGTGGTTAACAGGGTGGTGCGGTAGTTTACAGGGTGGTGCAGTGGTTAACAGGGTGGTGCGGTGGTTAACAGGGTGGTGCGGTAGTTTACAGGGTGGTGCAGTGGTTAACAGGGTGGTGCGGTGGTTAACAGGGTGGTGCGGTGGTTAACAGGGTGGTGCGGTGGTTAACAGGGTGGTGCGGTAGTTTACAGGGTGGTGCGGTAGTTAACAGGGTGGTGCGGTGGTTAACAGGGTGGTGCGGTGGTTAACAGGGTGGTGCAGTAGTTAACAGGGTGGTGCGGTGGTTACCAGGGTGGTGCAGTAGTTAACAGGGTGGTGCAGTAGTTAACAGGGTGGTGCGGTAGTTAACAGGGTGGTGCGGTGGTTAACAGGGTGGTGCAGTGGTTAACAGGGTGGTGCAGTGGTTAACAGGGTGGTGCAGTAGTTAACAGGGTGGTGCAGTAGTTAACAGGGTGGTGCAGTAGTTAACAGGGTGGTGCAGTAGTTAAAAGGGTGGTGCGGTGGTTAACAGGGTGGTGCAGTAGTTAACAGGGTGGTGCGGTGGTTAACACTGGTGCCACAGACAGAAGGTTGTTGGTTCTACTCCCACACCAGACCTTTCTGTGTGGAGTTTACATGTTCTCCTCGTTTCTCCAGGTACTCTAGCTCCTCCCACCATCCAAACATATGCACTGATAGGTTAACTGGTTAACTGGTTAATCTAAATCACCCACCCATCACCCATGTGGATAACGTGTGTTCATACCGGAGTCCATTTGGTGAATCAGAAATGCTTTCCCCCTGGTCAAAAAGTAGGATACTCGACCCTCTCTGTCTATTCATGTAGTACAGGGCTGTCAAAGTCATTTCAGTGATTGTTTGTCTATATATGTTCAGTCCTGGGGTGAACTGCAGGGTGACCTCTGACCCTGCCTTCACCCATTGCAGCTCAATTAGGCCTCCAGTGACCCCAATGACCCCTGTGACGATAAAGCGGGTTCAGATGATGAGTGGCAAGAGTACTTTTTTACTTTTACTGAAGTAGATGAGTTGAATCAGTACTTCTACTTTTAACAGAGTATTTATTCACACCAGTAGCTGTACTTCTACTTAAGTACAGAATGTGAGTACTTTGAACACCTCTGTGTGATGGTGTTTAGACTCCAACACCAGTCAGCCACTAAGCCTGTGTTCAAAAAATCGATTCACGGCGAAAAAACGCAAGATCGATCCAAAAAACATGTGGATCGATTTTTTTTTTGTCTGCACTATTTTCTCGATTGCTCGCGGGACTATTTTCTCCAACGCGCAAGGAGCATGAAGCGGTTTCCGGCAAAACGAAACTTAAGACAAGAATATCATTCAAGATGGAGGAAGCTGAAGACATAAGAACACCGCGGGGAATGAAATCAGATGTGTGGAAACACTTCGGCTTCAGACGATACGATGACAAAGACGAACTGGACAAAACGAATGCAGTGTGCAAATTGTGCCAACAAGTAATAAAGTATCACCGCAATACCACCAATCTAAGGAACCATTGATCCAGGCATCACCCCGAGGCAGCTAGTGCTAAATCTGACACGAAGCCGACTGCACTTGAAAATGCTTTTGGTGCAAAATTCCCCTCCTAGTCTAAGCGTGCTTTGAGCCTCACAGAGGGAGTCGGGATCTTTGTTTGTAAAGACCTCCGCCCCTACAGTGTTGTCGAAAATGCTGGTTTTCGGCTACTAGTAAAGAGGTTAGAGCCACGCTATGTCTTGCCCAGCCGAAAACACCTAAGTGAGAGAGTCATTCCAGCTATGTATGCTAAGTCAAAAGACGCCGTTGCCAAGTCAGTGCACTGAGAGAGAAGCGTTGACATTTTTTATGGTCATTGTTTCTTTGTTCTGGTTTGTTTTACTCCTTCCAAGAGTATGTTATTCAGCCAAGAGTGTCACCTGACTTATCTGACTAAGTTATTAGTCTAGTACAGTTCCTAGTGCCACTACTACCTGTCATGTTAGAGACAGATCAGTTTTTCTGTCCATTTTTTTTTCTTTGAGGTCATCAACCCTGTGTATTATTATTTGGCTAAAAGAAGGCCACCAAATGTCAGTTTTTATTTTGACAAATACAATCAAATAAAACCTTGAGATGTTTTCCTTTAAAAATAAATGAGCTTACTGTCAAATGTGAACTCTTGTCTCTGTGTGTCCTTACACATACAGATACAAGCACAAACACACATGAGGCTGTTAATACGGTGAGTTTTTATTTAATTCAGCAATATTAATGCAGTGAATCGATATCGAATCGAATCGTGGATCGAATCACATCATGACCCAAGGAATCGAAATCGAATCGATTCAGGAAATCTGAATCGATTCCCAGCCCTATCAGCCACTCACCAGTTTCACGGCCTCGTCCTCTGCCCATGACGCCATGGCCAAGATCTCTGACGAGGGGTTAAAGGTCAGAGAGGTGGCTGGAGTCACCAGGTTCATCACCGCCTTCAGAGGCTTGGGATTGGACAATTTAAGACATTCCTCCTGGGAGTAGACATTGACAACGCCTGAGTGAGAGCTGAAAGAAACAATGGCATGACCATCAGTGACGACACTGGATGAACCAATCACAAAGCAGGCTGTAGGGGGCGTGGTTTACCCGCAGGCCAAGTATTGGCCATTTGGCGACGCAGCCATCGATGTCGCCTTCACGCAGCCATCATCGGAAAACTTGTGGACGCAACGACTGCTGCCGACGTCCCAAATGAATACCTCGCCCTCATCTGGACAAATGTGGACACACAAGACAACATGTTAACACCTAGCTAAACATACACCTAGGTAAACATATACCTAGGTAAACATATACCTAGGTAAACATATACCTAGGTAAACATACACCTAGGTAAACATACACCTAGGTAAACAAGCTAAAACCCAAGTAGATTCAATTCCATTTTATTTATAAAGCCCCAAATCACAACAAAGTCGTCTCACAGGGCTTTACAAAAACACAATCAGCTACAGAGATATATGAACAGTCCCAAGCATCCCCTGTCCTTAGACCCTCCTTCTCGGCAAGAAAAAACTTCAAAACCCAGTGGGGGGGCTGGTCCAGACACCAGACAGGCAAGGGCAGGGGTCCAGGGTCACAGGTCAGCACAGGCAAGACACAGCAGATCCTGTCATCCATGGCTCCCACGCACCACTCCTAACCCTAACCACTCCCACACACCACTCCCTCAGGGCTAACACCCTGGTAAACATGCTAACCTCCAGGTAAATGTGCTAACACCACATGCTAATACTCAGGTAAACCCGTTAACCCCTAGGTAAATGGGCTAATACCCTGGTAAACATGCTAACATTCAGGTAAATGGGCTAACACCCACACACCAATGCTCAGGCTAACCCCATGCTAACCCCCAGCCATGATCAGTCATGTCACTCACATGATCCAGCGAAGACTTTCGAACCGTCATGTGAGAAGGCGACACCGCAGATGTTTCCATTGATCTTCATACTGCGAACAACTTCCTTAGTCTGAAAACACAGTTAGAGCGTCTGACAACGTCCAGTGGCTTTTAGCGCCATTAGCGCTGTTAGTGCCATTAGTGCTGTGAGCAGAATTAGTGCTGTTAGTGACGTTATTGCTGTTAGTGGTGTTATTGTTATTAGCAGCGTTATTGCTGTTAGCAGGTTTAGTGCTGTTAGCATTGTTAGTGGCTTCAGTGCTGTTAGCGGCGTTAGTAGTGTTACAACCCATTGTCACATGACCCCAAACAGAAGAAGCAGAACCCCACCT
Organism: Siphamia tubifer; assembly: GCA_020466265.1. Taxonomy (NCBI): domain Eukaryota; kingdom Metazoa; phylum Chordata; class Actinopteri; order Kurtiformes; family Apogonidae; genus Siphamia; species Siphamia tubifer. Next base: position 36,193,972 of record CM035790.1, read on the forward strand.
TTAGCGTCAGCAGGTGCAGGTAACCACGGGAACCAGACAGAAGCAGGGCATCTCCCTCAGGACACACACAGAACTTCTTCACTTTGGACTCGTTCAGACCTGAAACACAAACCAGTTTTCACAGAATGTTCTAATTTGACCTCTGAATTAAAACTGTTTGTGAAAAATAGTGTTGGTGAAACGTGTTATGGCTACAGTTGTAAAACTACATCACTCTGAGCACAGACCAAAGGTCTGCCAAGGTTTGGATATGGATGTTTGTAAGGTATTCCCAATGTGTTTGTATGTAACACCAGGTACACGTTTATATTATTGTTCGTCATTTATTATTCTGACTTACACAAAAAACGAAGGAAAAAAAAAGCGGGCCACACCGCTGTAAATGTTAAAATGTGTGGCCTGTTCTCGAAAGATGTGCTATCCTTCAGGATTGACATTGCGATGCATGGATTTCGTATAAAATGTGAAAAGCCAGTAAAAAATGTCCATCTTAAATGAATTGGGCCATGTTTACATCTCATAATTCTGATATATTATACAGATGCCACATTATTAAACCAAATAAAACTCCATTCATTCTTAATGGGACAGACAAAAACACTCCTGCTTCTTCATACTTTGTGGCACAGACTTCATTTAAACTTTCAAACACAGTCATTTTTGTGGTGTCTTTAGGATGTGATTGTCATGAGGGTGTGATTTACGGTTGTCGATAGAGAACTCAGTAAATCCACCCTGAAAAGACCAAAATCTGACTTTTTATCAGTGGGTGATGTCATCGCTAGAGCACGAGAGAAGAAAAAATTAAGCTGAAAAATGTCTCAATAACTCGTCCTCACGGCAAAACCATAAATAGTAGACAAACAATCTTTTCCACAAATGTTGCCATGGTTGTGAGAATTCAAACAAACCAGGGTTTGAAGATCTAGCTCTTTTTAAAGTGAAATGACAGGAACCTGTTTGGGATGATGTCAGGGATTTCTGTCAATAGACTTCTATTGGAAAAATCATTTCTGTCTCATGTTGAGTTCAGTGTTTTTCAAATTGTTCTAACTCACTTATTTTTCACAGTACACACATAAAAAGTACATGTACTTGTTCCTCACACCCTCCTGTCACTCATCATCAACTTTGTTTTCAACAATTATTTACACTTTTACCAAAAATCACAGTAGTTCAGAGGCATGGTTTAACATTCAGACAGACTTTACTCCAGTCAGCTCTGTGTGTCTGCGTGTGGAACTACAGGCTGGTTTCCATGGCAACGGAGAAAGTACTTTACTCACAGACAATGGGAGGAGCTTTAACATAAAATGGGAGGAGCTTTAATAGAAGTGACTCAGTCCACAAACAGTAACAAACAGATTCACATATGAAGTGAACAGCAGATATTTCTTCCTTTGACCAGAAACAACTACAGCGACAAGAGACGCACGTTTCCTTCAACACCATGACCTCTGACTATGACCTCTGACTATGACCTCTGACTATGACCTCTGACTATGACCTCTGACTATGACGCACCAGACAAAAACATGGACTGATGGTTCAACTGATGGATGGACGTCTGGTTTAATTAACTAGTGTTCCGTGTTTGCTCACAATTTATCTTATCGGTCATTAACAATCCCTTTGAGCACAGGGGTCACCCCTGATGGTGACCCCTGACCTCTGACAGAGTGACCCCTGACCTCTCACGGCGTGCACAGGTGTGACTCGTCCCTCCATCATGTCATACAGGTAGAAGACTTTGCTCCTCACACCACTGGCAATCACGCTGCGTCCATCTGCACTGAATGCAGCTTTGTGGACGGGGAAGCGCTCCAGGTGGATGCTCTGGATCTTTGGGTTCGTCTTCCCGTCCACCTGCGGGAGAGACAGAGAGAGAGAGAGTGACTGAAAGATAGAGAGACAGAGAGAGTGAGTGAGAGAGCAAAGGGGAGAGAGAGTGAGTGAGAGAATGAAAGAGAGAGAGTGAGTGAGAGAGACAGAGAGAGAGAGAGAGAGTGAGAGAGACTGAGAGAGAGAGAGAGTGAACGAGAGTGACTGAGAGAGTGAGAGAGACAGAGAGAGAGAGAGTGAACGAGAGTGACTGAGAGAGTGACTGAGAGAGTGAGAGAGACAGAGAGAGAGTGAACGAGAGTGACTGAGAGAGTGACTGAGAGAGTGAGAGAGACAGAGAGAGAGTGAACGAGAGTGACTGAGAGAGTGACTGAGAGAGTGAGAGAGACAGAGAGAGAGTGAACGAGAGTGACTGAGAGAGTGACTGAGAGAGTGAGAGAGACAGAGAGAGAGTGAACGAGAGTGACTGAGAGAGTGACTGAGAGAGTGAGAGAGACAGAGAGAGAGTGAACGAGAGTGACTGAGAGAGTGACTGAGAGAGTGAGAGAGACAGAGAGAGAGTGAACGAGAGTGACTGAGAGAGTGACTGAGAGAGTGAGAGAGACAGAGAGAGAGTGAACGAGAGTGACTGAGAGAGTGACTGAGAGAGTGAGAGAGACAGAGAGAGAGTGAACGAGAGTGACTGAGAGAGTGACTGAGAGAGTGACAGAGAGAGAGAGAGCGCAAGTGCGAGAGACACGTCGTTAAAGTCACATGACCCGGTCTGCCGCAGGGCCGTCTGTCAAACACGTACCTGGAAGATGGAGATGGAACAGTCCAGTCCTGCCGTCATGACGACCTGAGATGAGGGGTGGAACTGGACTGAGGTCAGCTGATCGTGTGATGGACGTTCATTGTTGGCATGGCGACACCTCTTCATCTGAGGACACAGGGAGGGGTGTGGCTTTATGGCAGGAGGTGGAGCTTAAGGATCTACTGATGGATCTGGACACAGTAACTAACCCAACTAGTTTACTGTAACTAACCCAACTAGTTTACTGTAACTAACCCAACTAGTTTACTGTAACTAATCCAACTAGTTTGCAATAACTAACCCTTAGTATTCCACTGGACAGACGATCTGAAGACGACACCAGGTTCCCAGTCTTCCTCAGCAGGTGGTCATCATCATCATCGTCATCATCATCTTCATCATCATCTTCATCATCAGCAAAGACACAAATATTCAACAAATAACAACAACAACAGCCTTCATCGTTTGCTGAATCATTCATTTATTTTACCTTTTTTCTTGTCACTGAGCTCTGCCCATTTTGGAGCCCCGCCCATCGCCTTCTGAAACCTGAGACACAGTTAAGACCCAGACCCAGCCAGACCCAGACCCAGACTCAGACCCAGACCCAGACTCAGACCCAGACCCAGACCCAGACCCAGACCCAGACTCACTGTTCCTTCATCCTCTCCTGGAGGCGGGCTTTGCTCATGGTTGACTCCGCCTCCCCCTTGATCAGGTCTCTACGGTAACGGTGCATCATGTCCACCCTAGGACATAGAGAGTTATGGTTATGATGTCACTTCCTGTTGGCAGATCTACGGTGGTGGTTCTTACTCTTCCTCCAGCTCATCATCTTTGTCCACCCAGGCAGCTTTTCTGATTGGCTGTGGCTGAGACTCAGCGTCTGATTGGTCGGAGTCCTCATCTCCGTCGACCAGTAGGGCGTCACCTTTGTGTCCTTCACCATCGTCCTGATTAGAGACAAATGTCCATGAACCCCTGAGGACACCACATCTGTCACATGTGGATTGAATAAGTCGCTGTTTTTTTATAAAAATAAAAGTTGAAACTTATTTCCTTTGTGAAGTAGGTTAAATGCCTGTCCCTGGCTGTGTCCTCTGTTGTTGACCTGGCTATGTCCTCTGTTGTCTGTCCCACCACTACTGTGTGTTTTTGAATCTCACCAGTTTTAACCAATAGGAGGCTCCGCTCAGAACAGTGAGGAAGTGCTAGCTAAGTCGTGCAGTAGTTTTAGCCACACCCTGTGATTTTAACAGTAAACTGAAGTCAAGCCTGGACTCAGTTTGTCCATTTTTAACTAAAACAGTCAGAAGTAAATCTATACCCCCCATGGAGAAAAAATGATCAAATCAATCAATGAAAACAAAAGTGCAGGAGATGGAGGAAGTTAAACTAGTAGTGAATTACCAAAGTTTACACCAACAACTGAACACGTATAATAACAGTTAAAGAGGAAAGAAGTTGATATTTTTTATGGTAAATAATAAATGTTCTGCATTTATATAGTTCTGTTCCACCTTCATGGTTCAAAGCTCTTTACATTAGCCTCTCATTCACCCATTCACACACACACTCATACACCAGTAGGTTTCTAAGGTCAAAGGTCAGTCCTACTGGGGGCCTAAGTCAGGGTTCAGTGTCTTGCCCAAGGACACTTCGACATGTGGACAGCCAGAGCTGGGACGCGAACAGCCAACCTCTTGGTCATTGGGCGACCCACTCTACCACCTGAACCACAGCCGCCCCTATAACTGATCACAGACCATAAAAACAAACCCTGGTTCCTCTTCTTTATTTTTAATATTTTAACACAAACTCATTTTAATAAAACTTTGAACTCACCAACTGACGTTCTTTACAGGAACTTTACAGGAACTTTACAGGAACTTTACAGACCACTGTGGAACTAAAACCAAGGACATCACATCTAGCCTTTTATCTGTTGACATACCTGATCAGGTGTCCTTACCTGAGGACACACTGGACACTTTTGTCCTGGTTGATGTTTGGACACTTGGTGGACTTTTCTCTGAAGTAAATCCAACAACCTTCCTTTTAGACCCAGTTCTCACATCACTGTTAAAATCATTTTATGGATTCTTTAAGGAACAGTTTTTAAACATTATGAATTGTTGTCTTCAGACGGTGTCTTCACCACTGTCTTTAAAACGGTGGTGGTGAAGCCCCTTCTGAAGAAGAGCAACTTAGATCCAAATGACTTTAATAACTACCCACCTGTGTCCAACTGACCTTTATTAAGGAACATTTTAGAGAAACTGTTTTTAACCAAGTCAATGACTTTTTAAATAGAACTAACATCTTAGAAAAGCATCAGTCTAGTTTTAGGATGAACCCCAGGACAGAGACAGTGCTTTTAAAGATTTGAAATGACCTCAGGTGGAAGTTAGATAATAAAAAACTCACACTGTTGGTTCTACTGGATCTAAGCGCTGCCTTTGATCCAGTAGAACCAACACATTTTATTAAACCTGGTCTGTTTTTAACTGGTTCAATTCTTACCTCACAGACCGATGTTTTTATGGATACGTGTTCCTCTGGAACCCATGGAATTAGTTGTGGGGTTCCTCAGGGGTCAATTTTAGGTCCCATACTTTTCAATCTTTATTTGTTACCCCTTGGGGACGTCATCAGTTTCCATAGTTACGCTGACGACACTCAGCTGTACATTGCCGTGTCTCCTGGTGACACAGGGCCGTTAGAAACCCTGTTAAATTGTATTTTAGCATCAAGTCATGGATGGCAGTGAATTTCCTACAGTTCAACCAGGACAAAAAAGTGAAGTTTTAGTTCTAGGTCCTGAAGGCCAGAGAGACAAACTTTTATCTAAATTACTAAACTTTAAACCAGCAAAAATCTGTAAAAAAACCCAACTTGGGCGTAATTTTTGACTCTGAGCTGAATTTTATTCCACACATTAAAAATAAAACAAAGATCTTTTTTTTTTTTTTACCACCTTAAGAATGTAGCCAGAGTCCACCTGTTTCTCTGTCAGGCTAGCACAGAGGTGCTAATGCATGCTTTTATCTCTTCTGGTTTAGATTATTGTAATGCCCTGCTCTCTGGTCTTCCTAAAAAGAGCATTTTTAAACCTACAATTATTGAAAAACTCAGACGCTAACGTGCTGACGAGGACCAGAGGGCAGGAACACATTACACCGGTTTTAAAGTCACTGCATTGACTCCCCGTCCGCTTCAGGATCGATTTTAAGGTTCTTTTATTAGTTTTTAAATGTCTTGCTCCTTCTTATTTATCTGACCTACTTTTGACGTATCGACCCTCGTGGACCCTGAGGTCCTCCGGCAGTGGCCTCTTAACTGTCCCCCGAGCCAGGACTGAGACCCATGGCGAGGCAGCATTTAGCCACAATGGCCCCCGCCTGTGGAACATCCTGCTGGAGAAGCTCAGGGCTGCAGAGACTGTCCATACTTTTAAAAGATTAAAAACTCACCTTTTTACTCTGGCTTTGAACTAACTTTAAACATTTTTTATGTGCTTGTTATTTTATGTGTTTTACTCTTTTAACCTCTTACTTATGTTTTTGGTTTTTTTCTCCATTTCTTAGCTTAAAACTTTTATGTTTTAACTCCAGTGTTTCCTCGGGGGGGGGGGGGTCCTCCACACTGGGGGTTGTATCTGGCCCGCTGCTGGGGGTACTGCCCGCGCCTCAGAATCCAGACCAGATAGTATCAGGTTTTTTTTTCCTTCACTTCGTCTGACCTTCTGACCTCAGATGAGATAACACCCATAGGCTCCATGACGTCACGTAAAGACGTCACATGACGTCACGTAAAGACGTCACATGACGTCACGTAAAGACGTCACATGACGTGGCACCAATGGTATATTTGGTAAATGTATGACCTTTAACCTTAAAGCAGGTTATTGACATATTTAGTTCAATCAGACAATATCTTGTGCTTCATATTTAACATTAGATCTAACATGTGACATTTGGTCGTTGTGCGACGTCACATAACGTCAGAGTGACGTCATACGTGGTCGAATATTGAAATGGACATATGTGAAAAACAGGAGCCAGGATTTCTGGGGATACATAGCTTCATGTGACGTCACCACATGACCTAGTAACGCAGGGTGTCATGTTAAATGGTAGACAGATGTGGTAGCATGTCCTACCACCATTTTAATAACCTTCTGTCCTCCACTAAATGATCTGGGATCAACTGGACAGCTGTCCGTAGAAATGACCCCATGACGTGTCCTCATATGGACTGTCCAGACATGAGCCACTGTCATATATACACCACAGATGGGACCTTATCACAGCCTGGCTTTAGTTTGAGGTGGGTTATATCCATGTATTTAAATGTGCTCCTCACTCACCCAGCCTCCAGAACATTCTCCTACTTTAGTTTGACTTTATTTTTTGTTTTTTAGTTCATTAGCCTTTTTTTCCATGTTCATAATTTTGTTTATTATCACAGGCTGTCCAGATCACTTTAGGTCAAATTCGACTCAAAGTGACACCTGAACTAAAGTGAGTTTGACTGGGTTTTAGATGGATCCATTTTCTAACTCACCTGATCCAAACTCTGTAGAACCTGATAAAGACCTTCAGCTCCTGGAAGAGGAGAACATTTCAAACAGGCAGGATAGTGGATGCAGGACCTGGACTGGACCCTGCTGTTTGGGTTGATCATTTTTCACTCTTGTCCTCTGTATTTAATTGTTAATAATAATAATAATAATATTTATTTCTATAGCACCTTTCAGACAAACACTGTAGCCTAAAGTGCTTCACATTGATTAAAAATTAAAATACAATTTTAAGACAAGGGTGAAATAAAAAAATATATTTAAAATTTGATTACACACAAAATATACAATTTCAAAAGTAGAAGATAAACTGATTATACATGCATTAAATACATTAAGATTTGATTACACAATATATATACATAACATAGTCACACAGTTGTGACTCCATTCTTTCTCTTCCTTCAAAGGTTGATGAAAATCAAACAGTTTTTAGTTTTAAATCTACTCAGTGAAGTGTCTTTTGTAATTCTATTCCATAACTTTGGTTCATAGTTACCATAGTTACCAAAGGCTGCGTCCACACTTGTCTTTGTCATATATGTGGGAGTCACTATAATGACCTTAGTGTTCTAGTTTGGACACAACTGCTCAGTGAGTTTGAAATGGAACTGGGTCTTGTTCCATTTAAGGCTTTAGAAGTGAGCAGTAGTATTTGAAAATGACTTGTGTAGGTTAGTGGTAACCATGGAAACCAACACTGGACCTTCTTGGTTCTGGTTAGTAACCTAGCTGCACAGTTGTGGATCAGCTGCAGTCATTACAGTAGTCCAGTCTGCTGGAGAGAAAAGAACCCACATGGTTTTAAGGAACCTGTTGATTTACAACTGGTTTAACTGTGGCTGTGTTTGTGAGGAGGAAGAATGACCTTTGACCTTATTTATGTGGGACTGAAAGTTATAGTCTAGAGGAACTACCAGACTTGTCACTTCTGGTTTGATCCAGGAGGCGAGTTTGCCCATCCTACTCATCAGCGCCCTACTCATCACCATCGTACTCACCAGCATCGTACTCACCAGCATCCTACTCACCAGCATCCTACTCATCACCATCCTACTCACCAGCATCCTACTCACCAGCATCCTACTCACCAGCATCCTACTCACCAGCATCCTACTCACCAGCATCCTACTCATCACCATCGTACTCACCAGCATCCGACTCACCAGCATCCTACTCATTAGCATCCGACTCACCAGCATCCTACGCATCAGCATCCGACTCACCAGCATCCTACTCACCAGCATCCTACTCATTAGCATCCTACTTCTCAGCATTCGACTCATTAGCATCCTACTCAGCAGCATTTCTCTTTTTGCTTTAGGGCCAACAGTAGAATTCCTGTTTCGTCATTTAATTTCAGAAAGTTTCTGCTCATCCATTCATTTATTGCCATAAGTCAGTTTGTAATAGAATGAATGGCTGTGACGTCATTGGTTCTGCACAGATGTATATTTGTGTGTCGTCTGTGTAGCTATGGAAGCTAACATTATGTTTTCTAATAACATCTCCAAGCGGTAGCATATATAAGGAGAACAGTAGTGGACCCAGGCAGTTCCCTTGTGGAACCCCATAGCATGTGTCATGTTTGTTTGACACGTGGTCTCTAAGCCTGACGTAGAACTGTCTTCCTCTAATATATGTTTTGAACCACTGTAGTACACTGTCACAGAGACCTACCAGCTCTTCCAGACGATTAATCAGATGTCATGATCGATTGTGTCAAATGCAGCGCTTAGGTCAACGAGGACCAAGACTGAGACCTTATTAGCATCACAGTTAAGTCTGAGGTCACTACTAATTTTGGTGAGGGTGGTCTCAGTGCTATGACATGCCCTGAAGGCTGATGGGAATTCCTCTAAGATGTTATTCTCTTTGAGATAGTTATTTATTTGAGCAGAGAATATCTTTTCTAGTATTTTGCCCATGAACAGGAGATTAGATATGGGATGAAAACTGGCCAAATCGTTAGTGTCAAGGTTTGGCTTCTTTAATAATGGTTTAATAACAGCTGTTCTGAAAGCATCTGGAAAAATACCAGTTAGTAGAGATGTTTATAATCTGTAATAAATGATCTGAGACACTGTCAAATATTGTCTTAAAAATGCAGTGGGTACTGGGTCGATTCATGAGGTTGAGGAGTTCCATTCCCTGACAGTTGTGTAGAGTTGTGCTGATGTAATGCAGGTGAATGTTGCCATGGTAACAGCACAGGGACTGTAGACACAATCTGTTAATGTGGTGAAGTTAATACTGGACCTGATTGATGTTATTTTGTTTTTAAAAAACACGGCCAGCTCCTCACACTTGGATGCAGAGGGCTGGAGGGGGGTGGGGGTGTGAAGTAGCTTGTTGACCTTTGACCTGTCGTCTTCATGTTTCAGCTCTTTAGTATTTTTGGTGATAGTCGTTTTTTAATGGGGGCTCAAAATATAATTGTGTTTAGGACCCCAGTTTTTCCAGGGTGTCCCTGTGTTACTGTGAACACTACTGTGTGCTCAAACAGCCAATCAGAACATAAGTGTTCACTAACCCCGCCCACACCTCAGTATCACTCCATTCTGTCTCTAAAGGAATGTAATGACCGATAAAAATAAATAGTTAGTGAACACGGAACACTGGGTCCTGGCCCAGATTCTGGTCCTGGCCCAGATTCTAGTCCTGGTCCAGATCTCACCTGTGTCAGTTGGTCCAGTAATTGGTCCTCTGCTCCGAACACCAGGTCCTCTAGGATCCGGACCGTGTGGTCCTGGTGGCCCAGGGTCTTCAGCCTCTTCAGGTTCTGCTGTTTCCGCTCCTCTTCCGCCAGGGGGTCCACTCTGTGGCTCCGGGACCTCTTAGAGGACGGAGCCGCGTCCAGTTTAGTAAAATCTCCGTCCATCGGAACCAGGCTATGTTCAGACTCTGCACATGGAGGACTGTTTTTCCCTGAAACATGTGCTTCCTGTTATCCACCCTACGCCGTTTCCGGTTCCGGTTCAACATTATACGACACCTTCAAATTAAAAGCTTGTCATTAGCGGTGGCGAAGTCAACAACAGAATGACGTCATCTTGAGAAGAGCGAATTGACAAGAAACTGAATAAAAGAAATAAAAGAATAAAGTTATTGATGAAAATTAAAAACTAAACTTCTCATATTTGATCCTTTTATCAAGAACTTTCCTGATTTAAAGTTTAGTTTTTCATATTTATCTTTGTTTGAAATAATTTTCATCATTTGTGTAAAACGGGTTTTTATGGAAGAAAAAAATATCCCCATGAAAATCTGAATTATGGGATAAAAAGTTATCATTCATATAAAAATATGAAAATAATCCACCTATTGTTTGAAGACTTTCATATATAACCCATGTGCGGTCCTCCGTACAAGGCCCACAGGCTGTGTCCTACAATCGGGTCTTAAAGACCCAGATTCCAAATTTCAGTTCCACAGACTCATCAGTGCCCAAGGATACGGTACTGTTTTTAGTAGTAAGCAATGACACCATATAGTACGTATGAAAAGGTACAGTTGTGGACCACTGGCTCACTTTGACCCAGAGGACCGCACACAGGATAAATAAATGGACTTGCGGTTCCGCTGTTTTCACTTTGATCAGAAACGACAGATTCTGAACCAGTTTTTATTCAACTTTAGTTACGGTTTCGATTAAAGAGCATGCGTTTCAACTGCATCCACTCCACACCAGATCCAAGACCCACTGGATCCACTTCATACCAGATCCAGAATCAACTGGGTCTACATTAGACCTGATCCAGGTTCAGATGAATTTAGATTAGACCAGATCCAGATTCAGATGGATCTACAGGATCAGGACTGAAGACTGAACAGGTTTAGCTTCTTCATCCTGTTACTGAACAAATATTTATTTACAACAAATATTTAGAATGTTTATAAGGCAAATACTTAAAAAAACTAAATGTAAACAGGAAAAAAAACCTGGATCCACCTAGACCTGGAACCACCAGGACCAGGAGGTTCTAGATGAAACCCGTGGCACTGGATCTACAAATGGAACTTTTATAAACAATGGAGGAGACAAGGAGACATGCTAATGATGGGAGTCAGTGAAATGTTGAAGTGGAAAATGTTGACCACACCCACAGTGATGTTGACCACACCCACATCCATGTTGACCACACCCACTGTCATATTGACCACACCCACAGTCATGTTGACCACAACCATAGTCATGTTGACCACACCCACCGTCATGTTGACCACACCCACAGTCATGTTGACCACACCCACAGTCATGTTGACCACACCCAAAGTCATGTTGACCACACCCACAGTCATGTTGACCACAACCATAGTCATGTTGACCACACACACAGTCATGTTGACCACACCCAGTCATGTTGACCACACCCACAGTCATGTTGACCACACCCACAGTCATATTGACCACACCCACAGTCATGTTGACCACACCCACAGTCATGTTGACCACAACCAGTCATGTTGACCACACCCACAGTCATGTTGACCACACCCACAGTCATATTGACCACACCCACAGTCATGTTGACCACACCCACAGTCATGTTGACCACAACCAGTCATGTTGACCACACCCACAGTCATGTTGACCACAACCATATGGACCACACCCACAGTCATGTTGACCACCCACAGTCATGTTGACCACACACCCAGTCATGTTGACCACACCCACCGTCATGTTGACCACACCCACAGTCATGTTGACCACACCCATAGTCATGTTGACCACAACCATAGTCATGTTGACCACACCCATAGTCATGTTGACCACACCCACAGCCATTTTGACCACACCCACAGTCATGTTGACCACACACCCAGTCATGTTGACCACACCCACAGTCATGTTGACCACAACCATAGTCATGTTGACCACTCCCAGTCATGTTGACCACACCCACAGTCATGTTGACCACACCCACAGTCATGTTGACCACAACCATAGTCATGTTGACCACACCCATAGTCATGTTGACCACACCCACAGTCATGTTGACCACACCCACAGTTGAGTTGTCAATCAAACCCATTATTGGTCCAGGTGGTTCAGGTGAGTCCAGGTGGGTCCATCTTGTCACTTTAAAGTCTCCTCAGTCAGACTGGGCTGCAGTGTGTTAGTGATAATCAACTGATGTGAGGTCAGAGGTCATGTGACCTGTGCTCATGGTCTTCAGCCGTTCATCTGAGCGCTGGTTTCGGTTTTGGACTCAACGTAAATGTCAGAACAGACTTGAATGTTTCTAGACTTTTCTAAATTAAGTGAATTTGATCAAAAACAGTTTATTAGTTTAGTTTCATTAACGTTAATGGCTCTTAACTGTCTTTTATTGTGAAAGGATGGACAGGAAGTGTCATGTATGACTTTAAGGTGTTTCTACAACATGTTTGTTTTGTCTGAAGCAGTACGTTGTTATGGAAACAGAAAGGACACACCCGCAAACTGTTCAACCGCTCATTTAAATGTTCGACATAAAAAAGCAAAACAAAACAACAGAAAACGTTCGGAGTGTTTCTGACGCACGTCCTGCTGCTGCTTTTCTTCAAGCTCCACCCATCACCAGGAAGCCATGGTTCTTCAAAATAAAAGTGCAAAAAGTGCAGAAATGGAAAAAAAAAAAAAAAAAAAAAAAAAAAAAAAAACACGTAAGGAAGAAGCTGCGGACGAATCAGAGTCTGAGTTTCTGTCATGTGTCTTGAAACGCTCTGGCTCCTCCCCCTCCATGTTCTGATTGGTCCGTCCATCTGCCATGAGCTCTGGATGAGGTGAAGATACTGAAGCTGCAGGACGGGCAGATGTCTTGTGATGGTCGACAGATGTTTGAGGTTCACCTGCCGACGGGAGGAAGGGGCGGAGCTCCACGCATGACTGGGGAAAAAACCAACAGGAAGCAGTGTGAACAGGAAGCAGATATAAAAAGAAGTAGGGTGAACAGGAAGTAGAGTGAACAGGAAGTAGAAATAAAAGGAAGTGGGGTGAAGAGGAAGTAGAAATAAAAGTAAAGTGAACAGGAAGTAGAAATAAAAGGAAGTGGAGTGAAGAGGAAGTAGAGTGAACAGGAAGTAGAAATAAAAGGAAGTAGGGTGAACAGGAAGTAGAAATAAAAGGAAGTAGGGTGAACAGGAAGTAGAGTGAACAGGAAGTAGAAATAAAAGGAAGTGGGGTGAAGAGGAAGTAGAGTGAACAGGAAGTAGAAATAAAAGGAAGTGGGGTGAAGAGGAAGTAGAGTGAACAGGAAGTAGAAATAAAAGGAAGTGGGGTGAAGAGGAAGTAGAAATAAAAGTAAAGTGAACAGGAAGTAGAAATAAAAGTGGGGTGAAGAGGAAGTAGAGTGAAGAGGAAGTAGAGTGAACAGGAAGTAGAAATAAAAGGAAGTGGGGTGAAGAGGAAGTAGAAATAAAAGGAAGTAGAGTGAGGAGGAAGTAGAAATAAAAGGAAGTAGAGTGAACAGGAAGTAGAAATAAAAGGAAGTGGGGTGAAGAGGAAGTAGAAATAAAAGGAAGTAGAGTGAACAGGAAGTAGAAATAAAAGGAAGTGGGGTGAACAGGAAGTAGAAATAAAAGGAAGTACTTTTCATAGGATGCTTTGTTTTTGTCTAATACAGATGAACTAAAAATCTGTAAAAAGTGTGACTTTAATAATTTTGAAGTTTTATCTCAGAATTTAGAATTCTTTTATCTCTTAATTCTGACTTATCTTACAATTTAGATTTTTTTAAATCTCCTCTTTATGATTTTTGAATGTTTCCTAAATGGAACTATGACCCAATAAAACACATCTACACTAACTCACTTTCAAAGGATATATTTTAGCATTTTTTTGACAATTTTCAGTTTCTTCTGCTTAAATAAATATTATTTCATCCATAGCAAAAACAAACAAATGCAGTTTTTCTTTTGACTTTAGTATTTTTTCACACCAGTAGCTGTACTGCAGTACTATGACCAGCTCTGTGTCTAAATGACCATTGGGGAAGGTTTGCAGGTGCTAGCACCGCACTGCTAACATTAGCCGTTCAGCTGATGAGCTACCTGGGGCCCTGTGGCTGGGTCTGTGACCCCTGACCTTTGACCTACCTCTGTTGGCCTTGCTGGGATAGATCTTGGTGAAGTAGCGGTACTCGTCTGGGGGAGGGAAGTCATCCAGAGGGTGAAACAAATATTTAGACTCAAAATCATCTGGAATGATAGGAAAAAAGAAAAACATCGGTAACGTGATCAATAGTGATCAGAGGTCAATCAGCTGTTGGACAGCAGGACAAGGACATAAAAGGAGGCAACAGAAGGAAGGAGGACCAATCAGACTCACCCACAAAGGAGCAGAGGAGGGAGGAGTGGCCGTTTCTTATTGGAGGAGGCGGAGGGGGAGGAGCTGAGGGGGTGCGGGAGGGAGGGGGCGGCGGCTTCCCTCTGCATGGAGGGTCAGAGGTCAGCGAGGGGCTACCGTGTGCTCTGTAAGGAGGAGGGGGTGGAGCCTCTCTGCCACCAGACCGAGATGAAGATGATGATGATGAAGACTGGGAGGGAACTGGAGGAGCTGAGGAGACAGATCAATACAACTGATGAGTGCAGTTGATCAATACAACTGATCTTTACAGATGATCAGTAGAGTTGATCAATACAACTGATCACTACAGTTGACCATTACTGTTGATCACTACAGATGATCACCACTCACCTGCTCCTCTACCTGGTGCATCTCTGACAGAAGGTGGTGGCCTGTTTGCCTGTTGGGAGGGGGTGGGGGAGGCAGGGGGAGGTGGCGGGGCAGGACCTCTGGTGGGGGTGTGGCCTCCAGGGGAAGGGGCGGTCCTCTTATTACTGAGCGAGTTGTGACGCTGTGGCAGCTCCGGCCCGGTGGCGTCAACGCTAGCGGCCGGACTGTTAGCCATGCGGTAAGGTGGAGGGGGCGGGGCCAAGGAGGAGGAGGAGGAGGCAGGGTTTCCTCCAGAGGTGGGGGGGCGTCTGTTGTTGCTAGGTGATGGGGGAGGTTTGGAGGGGAGGGGAGGAGTGTTATTAGGAGTTAAGGGGAGTGGCTTCTCTCTATTGTAAGAGGAGGAGGGGGGAGAGGGTGCGTTGCCGCGGTGACTGAGTGGCGGTGGGGGGGTGGAGGAAGGGGAGGAGCTCAGGGTGGGGAGGGACGGGCGCTGGGAGTGAGACGTCTCCATGGGGGACGCTGCCTGAGGGGAGGGGCTCTCAGTATCGCCGTGGCGTTGACTGGGTGGACGGGGCGCTGCGGCGCGAGTGGAGGTGGAGCGCCCGCATGAACCGTCTGAAAAACAAGTACATCATTTACTGTACACAACTACATTTATATAAATATATGTACTTTATACAAATATATGTACTTTATACTCTTTACATTTATATAAATATTTGTACTTTATACTCTTTACATTTATATAAATATATGTACTTTATACTCTTTACATTTATATAAATATATGTACTTTATACTCTTTACATTTATATAAATATTTGTACTTTATACTCTTTACATTTATATAAATATATGTACTTTATACTCTTTACATTTATATAAATATTTGTACTTTATACTCTTTACATTTATATAAATATATGTACTTTATACTCTTTACATTTATATAAATATTTGTACTTTATACTCTTTACATTTATATAAATATTTGTACTTTATACTCTTTACATTTATATAAATATATGTACTTTATACTCTTTACATTTATATAAATATATGTACTTTATACTCTTTACATTTATATAAATATATGTACTTTATACTCTTTACATTTATATAAATATATGTACTTTATACTCTTTACATTTATATAAATATTTGTACTTTATACTCTTTACATTTATATAAATATTTGTACTTTATACTCTTTAAATTTATATAAATATATGTACTTTATACTCTTTACATTTATATAAATATTTGTACTTTATACTCTTTAAATTTATATAAATATATGTACTTTATACTCTTTACATTTATATAAATATTTGTACTTTATACTCTTTACATTTATATAAATATATGTACTTTATACTCTTTACATTTATATAAATATTTGTACTTTATACTCTTTACATTTATATAAATATCTGTACTTTATACTCTTTACATTTATATAAATATTTGTACTTTATACTCTTTACATTTATATAAATATATGTACTTTATACTCTTTAAATTTATATAAATATTTGTACTTTATACTCTTTACATTTATATAAATATTTGTACTTTATACTCTTTACATTTATATAAATATATGTACTTTATACTCTTTACATTTATATAAATATTTGTACTTTATACTCTTTACATTTATATAAATATCTGTACTTTATACTCTTTACATTTATATAAATATATGTACTTTATACTCTTTACTTTTATATAAATATTTGTACTTTATACTCTTTACATTTATATAAATATATGTACTTTATACTCTTTACATTTATATAAATATTTGTACTTTATACTCTTTACATTTATATAAATATATGTACTTTATACTCTTTACATTTATATAAATATTTGTACTTTATACTCTTTACATTTATATAAATATTTGTACATCAATACAGTTCAGTAATACTTCAATACAATACTACTACCACTACACTTGAGTAAGGCACTTGAATCAGGACTTGTATTTTTCACAGCAGTAGCAGTACTTGTACTGCAGTATAGACTGTGAGTACTTTGACTACCTCTGGTTAAAGACAACAGCCAATCACTGCACCAGAACTGACCTCCCAGTGGGCGGAGTTTGGGAACACCTGCTGTGAAAAGACTTCCCATTGGTGTAGCAGATCCTGGTGGACTGGATGCTCCGCTGCCATTGGCTCCTCCTGTCACTGCCTCGCCTCCTTTGGGCTCTGAGAACCACAACCCAAAGGACTGAGTGAGTGAAAGCCACGCCCCCTGTATGCATGAGGTCATTACAACATAATAATAATAATACATTATATTTCTATAGTGCTTTTCAAGGCACACAAAGTGCTTAACATTAGTGACCCATTATTCATTCACTCTCACATGCTACCTCTGGTGGTGGTATCCACAGTTTCCCTGGGGACTGACAGAAGAGTGGCCTACAGCCCCTCCCACCACCACCAAACATTTATACACCAGTGTCCAATGACACTGGAGGCAGGAGGGTGAAGTGTGTTTGCCCAAGGACACAACGGACTGACTAGGACAGAGCGGGAATCGAACCGCCAACCCTTCGGTTAACGGATGACCCTACCAACTCTACCAACTGAGCCATGGCTGCCCCAACATGATGACATCATACGATGATGTCACTGACTGTAAGAATGTGATGGTGCATTCAAATGGAGCAGGATTTAACACATTCAAATCTATGTGGGTGTGGCTGGAGGCGTGGCTAAAATATTTGTAGGGCCTTCATTCATTCACTTATTCATTCACTCGTTCATTTGTTCGTTCATTGACTCTGTTGTTTGTCTGCTCCTTCACTCGCTTGTTTGTTTGCTCGTTTGTTCACTCAATTCATGTATTCATTCATTCCTTCATTCGTTTGTTCACCCCATTTGTTCGTTCACTCCGTCGTTCGTTCATTTGCTCCGTTCATTCACTCCATCGTTCGTTCATTCACTCCTCCATTCGCTTGTTTGTCTGTTCACTCTGTCAATCATTCGATCACTCCATCATTCGTTAAGTCCATTTGTTCATTCGCTCACTCCATTCGTTCATACACTCGTCCGTTGGCTCCGTCCGTCCTTCGTCCGTTCGCTCCTTTGTCCGTCCGTCCTTCATCCGTTGGCTCCATCCGCCCTTCGTCCGTCCGCCTCTGTCTGCCCTTCGTCCGTTCGGCTCCGTCCGCCCTTCGTCCGTCCGGCTCCGTCCGCCCTTCGTCCGTCGGCTCCGTCCGCCCTTCGTCCGTCGGCTCCGTCGTTCGTCCGTCGGCTCCGTCGTTCGTCCGTCGGCTCCTTCGTTCGTCCGTCGGCTCCTTCGTTCGTCCGTCGGCTCCTTCGTTCGTCCGTCGGCTCCTTCGTTCGTCCGTCGGCTCCTTCGTTCGTCCGTCGGCTCCTTCGTTCGTCCGTCGGCTCCTTCGTTCGTCCGTCGGCTCCTTCGTTCGTCCGTCGGCTCCGTCGTTCGTCCGTCGGCTCCGTCGTTCGTACGTCGGCTCCGTCGTTCGTCCGTCGGCTCCGTCGTTCGTCCGTCGGCTCCTTCGTTCGTCCGTCGGCTCCGTCGTTCGTCCGTCGGCTCCGTCGTCCGTCCGTCGGCTCCGTCGTCCGTCCGTCGGCTCCGTCGTTCGTCCGTCGGCTCCGTCGTTCGTCCGTCGGCTCCGTCGTTCGTCCGTCGGCTCCGTCGTTCGTCCGTCGGCTCCGTCGTTCGTCCGTCGGCTCCGTCGTTCGTCCGTCGGCTCCGTCGTTCGTCCGTCGGCTCCGTCGTTCGTCCGTCGGCTCCGTCGTTAGTCCGTCGGCTCCGTCGTTCGTCCGTCGGCTCCGTCGTTCGTCCGTCGGCTCCGTCGTTCGTCCGTCGGCTCCTTCGTTCGTCCGTCGGCTCCGTCGTTCGTCCGTCGGCTCCTTCGTTCGTTCGTCGGCTCCTTCATTGGCTCCGTCGTTCGTTTGCTCCATCGCTCGTTCGATCCATCGTTCATTCGCTCCTTTGTTCGCACCGTTGTTCGTTCATTGGCGCCTTCATTCGTTCGCTCCATCGTTTGCTTGCTCCTTTGTTCGTCTGTCTGCTCCGATCCGTTCGTTGCTTCGTTCAATCCTTCGTATCACTCCGTTCATCCACAGGTGCCTGTATGAAGTGCGTTCAGGTGTCTGTATGTGGTGCGTTCAGGTGTCTGTATGTGGTGCGTTCAGGTGTCTGTATGTGGTGCGTTCAGGTGCCTGTATGAGGTGCGTTCAGGTGTCTGTAAGTGGTGCGTTCAGGTGTCTGTATGTGGTGTGTTCAGGTGTCTGTATGTGGTGCGTTCAGGTGTCTGTATGTGGTGCGTTCAGGTGTCTGTATGTGGTGCGTTCATGTGTCTGTATGTGGTGTGTTCAGGTGCCTGTATGTGGTTTGTTCAGGTGCTTGTATGAGGTGGGTTCAGGTGTCTGTATGTGGTGTGTTCAGGTGCCTGTATGAGGTGCGTTCAGGTGCCTGTATGAGGTGCGTTCAGGTGCCTGTATGTGG
This sequence comes from Siphamia tubifer, assembly GCA_020466265.1. Lineage (NCBI taxonomy): Eukaryota > Metazoa > Chordata > Actinopteri > Kurtiformes > Apogonidae > Siphamia > Siphamia tubifer. Next base: position 36,213,346 of record CM035790.1, read on the forward strand.
TGTGTTCAGGTGCCTGTATGAGGTGGGTTCAGGTGTCTGTATGTGGTGTGTTCAGGTGTCTGTATGTGGTGCGTTCAGGTGTCTGTATGTGGTGCGTTCAGGTGTCTGTATGTGGTGCGTTCATGTGTCTGTATGTGGTGCGTTCATGTGTCTGTATGTGGTGCGTTCAGGTGTTTGTATGTGGTGCGTTCAGGTGTCTGTATGAGGTGCGTTCAGGTGTCTGTATGTGGTGCGTTCATGTGCCTGTATGTGACGTGTTCAGGTGTCTGTATGAGGTGCGTTCAGGTGCCTGTATGAGGTGCGTTCAGGTGTCTGTATGTGGTGCGTTCAGGTGTCTGTATGTGGTGTGTTCAGGTGCCTGTATGAGGTTCGTTCAGGTGCCTGTATGAGGTGCGTTCAGGTGCTTGTATGTGGTGGGTTCAGGTGTCTGTATGTGGTGTGTTCAGGTGCCTGTATGAGGTTCGTTCAGGTGCCTGTATGAGGTGCGTTCAGGTGCCTGTATGTGGTGTGTTCAGGTGCCTGTATGAGGTGTGTTCAGGTGTCTGTATGTGGTTTGTTCAGGTGTCTGTATGTGGTGTGTTCAGGTGTCTGTATGTGGTGCGTTCATGTGTCTGTATGTGGTGTGTTCAGGTGTCTGTATGTGGTTTGTTCAGGTGTCTGTATGTGGTGTGTTCAGGTGTCTGTATGTGATGCGTTCATGTGTCTGTATGTGGTGGGTTCATGTGTCTGTATGTGGTGCGTTCAGGTGTCTGTATGTGGTGCGTTCAGGTGTCTGTATGTGGTGCGTTCATGTGTCTGTATGTGGTGCGTTCATGTGTCTGTATGTGGTGCGTTCAGGTGTTTGTATGTGGTGCGTTCAGGTGTCTGTATGTGGTGCGTTCATGTGTCTGTATGTGGTGCGTTCAGGTGTCTGTATGTGGTGCGTTCATGTGTCTGTATGTGGTGCGTTCATGTGTCTGTATGTGGTGTGTTCAGGTGTCTGTATGTGGTGCGTTCAGGTGTCTGTATGTGGTGCGTTCAGGTGTCTGTATGTGGTGCGTTCAGGTGTTTGTATGTGGTGCGTTCAGGTGCCTGTATGAGGTGCGTTCAGGTGCCTGTATGTGGTGTGTTCAGGTGTCTGAATGTGGTGTGTTCAGGTGCCTGTATGAGGTGCGTTCAGGTGCCTGTATGAGGTGCGTTCAGGTGCCTGTATGTGGTGTGTTCAGGTGCCTGTATGAGGTGGGTTCAGGTGTCTGTATGTGGTGTGTTCAGGTGTCTGTATGTGGTGAGTTCAGGTGTCTGTATGTGGTGCGTTCAGGTGTCTGTATGTGGTGCGTTCATGTGTCTGTATGTGGTGCGTTCATGTGTCTGTATGTGGTGCGTTCAGGTGTTTGTATGTGGTGCGTTCAGGTGTCTGTATGAGGTGCGTTCAGGTGTCTGTATGTGGTGCGTTCATGTGCCTGTATGTGACGTGTTCAGGTGTCTGTATGAGGTGCGTTCAGGTGCCTGTATGAGGTGCGTTCAGGTGCCTGTATGTGGTGGGTTCAGGTGTCTGTATGTGGTGTGTTCAGGTGCCTGTATGAGGTTCGTTCAGGTGCCTGTATGAGGTGCGTTCAGGTGTCTGTATGTGGTGTGTTCAGGTGTCTGTATGTGGTGCGTTCATGTGTCTGTATGTGGTGCGTTCATGTGTCTGTATGTGGTGCGTTCAGGTGTTTGTATGTGGTGCGTTCAGGTGTCTGTATGTGGTGCGTTCAGGTGTCTGTATGTGGTGCGTTCATGTGTCTGTATGTGGTGCGTTCAGGTGTCTGTATGTGGTGCGTTCATGTGTCTGTATGTGGTGCGTTCATGTGTCTGTATGTGGTGCGTTCAGATGTTTGTATGTGGTGCGTTCAGGTGTCTGTATGTGGTGCGTTCATGTGTCTGTATGTGGTGCGTTCATGTGTCTGTATGTGGTGCGTTCATGTGTCTGTATGTGGTGCGTTCAGGTGTCTGTATGTGGTGCGTTCAGGTGTCTGTATGTGGTGCGTTCATGTGTCTGTATGTGGTGCGTTCAGGTGTTTGTATGTGGTGCGTTCAGGTGTTTGTATGTGGGGCGTTCAGGTGTCTGTATGTGGTGCGTTCAGGTGTCTGTATGTGGTGCGTTCATGTGTCTGTATGTGGTGTGTTCAGGGGTCTGCATGTGGTGTGTTCATGTGTCTGTATGAGGTGAAATGAAGTAAAACCAAATGATGCGTTTAGGGTCCCACGTTGTTCCCATTGGTCGACAGCACAACATGAGTGATAACAAAAAACTGGTTATGACATCACAGGGCTAAAGTCACAAGACCAATCACCTATTGGCACAAGATTGGATGGATTAGACACATCAGCCCCAGAAGGACAGACTTTAACTAAAGCCCCACCCTGGTTTTAAAGCCCCACCCCATCCATCCCAAGTGAATCCAGGTGGGTCTGATTATCTAATGCAGTCACCTGTTTAGGTGTGGTTTAGCGGTTACCTGTGGACAGGTGCGGGCACCTGCTCTGTGGACAGGTGCGGAGGCTGTGGCACCTTCAACCACACTCTGCCTCAAACCCATGCGCAAACATGTTACATCAAACACTTTCAGGGCTCTGCAGGATGCCACGGGTCACCTGTCCTCTGACCCTCACCTGTCCCCCATAGTTATGGAGTTGACATTATCATATATTTTGTTATTTTAGTGGTCACAGCCCAGTTCAGACTAAAATACTTTGAAAGTCCTGTTCTAGTGTTCGGCTGATACGTCTTTTGTATGGAGGAGGGCGTGGCCTGTTTGTGAAGGTGGGTGTGGCCTATGCCAGCAGCTGGCGGGTGGATCAACTGACCCGGTACCCTCTGCAGAGCCCTGGTACCCATCAGAAGGTGAGGTGTTTTCTTACTGTCCAGAGACAGAGCCTTGACGGTCTTCGTCGGCGGTGCCCCCGGTGCCCCCGGTGCCCCCTGGGCCTTGGCGTGGCTCTGCGGCTGGTGTAGGTATTGGTATAAGCGAATGTATGGGTGCTCTGTGGGTGTCTGGCTCTTACTGTCCAGCAGCGGCGCGCTGCGGTCGTTCACCACCGCCACCTTCCTCAGCTTCGACCCTTTACAGATGTCAGACAGGAGGGCGCCACGACCTTTGACCTCCTCTCTGCTCAGCTTGGGAGGCGTGGTATTGACCTGCAAGGGGTTATGGGAAAGGAGAGGAAAGTAAGGAGCGTGACATTAGCCCTGTTTACAGCAGATGTTTTATTCCTATTTCATTCAGAGTTAAGTCACTGGATTATTTTGATCTTAATTTAATAATTCGTCGGACATGGAAACATTCCTCTGGAACCTTATTCCTGTCCTTCTGCTAATGCTCTGGTTGCCATGACGATAGACACATTGGGTTGTGGGCATTAGTTTGTTGGTTCCTATTGTTCAGATGTGTCCAAACTCTTCTACAGAAAGAGGAGGAGGAGGAGGGGTGTTTACCTGAGTGAAGGAGGAGAAGGAGGAGGAGGAGGAGGAGGAGGAGGAGGAGGAGGAGGAGGAGGAGGAGGAGGAGGGGTGTTTACCTGAGTGAAGGAGGAGGAGGGGGAGGGGTGTTTACCTGAGTAAAGGAGGAGGAGGAGGAGGAGGAGGAGGAGGAGGAGGAGGAGGAGGAGGAGGAGGAGGAGGAGGAGGGGTGTTTACCTGAATGAAGGAGGAGGAGGAGGAGGGGTGTTTACCTGAGTGAAGGCAGAAGGAGGAGGTGGACCCCAGGAGGAGGAGGGGGTGGGATGGGCATCCTGCTGTGATTGGTCACACCTGAAGGACCTGAAACAAGAATGTGCTGTTCAGAGCAGAAGCACACAGACCAGGTCCACAAAGAACACTTTGCTAAGGATTCTGGGTAGTGTAGTCAGGGTCAGTGTTAGTCATAGTCAGACTCGGTGGTCGCCTTGGCAACCAGATGTCTCGGTGGCACCAAGTCCCACAGAATTAGAATATTAAGATATTATTAATTATAAATATAATCATATAAAACGGCTGAAACAAATCAAATAACATAAGTTAACATAAAATAATGCAAATTAATTTAAAGGATATGAAAAAGAAATTAAATTATGCAAATACAGCATAAAGTTCGAGACAAAACATTAAAGGAAAATAAAGTAGAAAAAATTGTATGTAAATGTAAAATTCAATTTATCATAAGTGTCTCATAACTTAAAATATATATATATTCTGAACCATAAGATGAACTGAAAAGATTAACACACTGACAGTGAAACTAATATATGGATTAAATCTGTTAGTTTTTAGTGAGTGGGAATTTAGACTTTTTATCTGATAATTTAGACTTTGGTCTTGGTAAATATATAACACTAACCCTATAATATCTGACAGATGCAGTAAATATAATTTTCTACATTATCTTTGATCTTGGGATGAAAAAAACGTTTAACCATTGAAACATTAATTAATCATGTTTCTTGTCATTCGTCATTCAACAAAAGAGCCCTTATTGAAACAATAGCAGGTACAGTTAAATATCTTTATAATTCAAATCAGAGAAGAAAGTGCCAGTAAATCAATAAAACACTTCACATGTGTTGTTTTATCAAATTCATCAGATTTCTGCAGCTACATTTCAGTTAGCATCTACTGTGTCAAACGGCCTGAGCTCTGCGGATGATACATAAAACATTAACTCCTCTGTCTGTGACTGTGATGCAGATGTTTGGCTTTCAAACATCTGTAACCATCCGTCAGGTTCATTGTTCATACATCAGACCCATAACATACCTGCCCGACAGGTGAACGAAGAGCCGTTAGCTATTGGCTTGTGACTGACGCAGAGGCTCGCTGTTACTGCTAGCCCGTTAGCTTAGTATGCTAGCTGTATTACATCTGAACAGGTGAAATAAACCCACCAATGAACGTCACCGAACAGCGTCACGTTAGCTCATATTCAGTCCTTATAATCCGTGTTTTATGTCTATGTTGGAGTTAGAAGAATTGTTTTATTTAACATATAACTCTGCCGTTAAGCGTTAGCAGCACGGCTACAGATAGCTCTAAGAGGTTTTTTTTTTAGTTCAACACAAACCACGTGACTACATCCGACCGAAACGATGGATTTCAGATTCAGACCCAAAATAACTGAGAAAACTGGTTTCAGTTAAAGAGTAACAATAATGAAAAAAAAACGAATAATTTATTTGTAGGTTCCCTTTCTAACTGAATTATTATGTCGTAATATATATATATATATATATATATATATATATATATATATATATATATATATATATATATATATATATATATATTTTATTTATTTTTTTTTTTAAGTTATGAGACACATATCCTGTTAAATTGAATTTTACATATACATAACATTTTTTCTACCTTATTTCCTTTGATGTTTTGTCTTGAACTTTATGATGTATTTGCATAATTTCATTTCTTTTTCATATCCTTTAAATTAATTTATATTATTTTTTTGTTAACTTATGTTATTTGATTTGTTTCAGCCGTTTTACACCACAATAACGAAGACATTTGAAGTTAAATTAATTTTTTTCCCCCATGAAAGGGTTTTTAGTTTCTCTTTCACCATATTCCAGTTCAGTAAAATAGAATAGAATAGAATAGCCTCAATTGTCGCTGTTTTCACAGCGAAATTTGAAATGGACACCTCTGAATTTGCACGAATATAAAAATCTAAAAGATGAAATATTTATATATATACTTACATTAGTGAGGCTTGGCACACGACCTCATGGCTTGACCACTGCATCTGCACAGCTGATCCTCATGACTCTTTAGAGGCCATGAGGATTCATTATGAATTTGCTATTGCTGATCATGTGCCTTTTTCACTCTGTATAAATCTCGGAAACATACCTACTCTTATTCCAGTGGATCGCAGCACCAGTGTTGGGAAAGTTGACCTTAATTAGGAACTAGTTCATAGTTCAGTTCCAGTTAGTTAATATGAATTAGTTCAGTTCATCCTTCATTCTTATAAATTATCAACTAGAAGTTCATGGATCCTAAAATGAACTTTTTCCTTCTTTTTTGTGTTATTATTGTAAACGTAGTATTAACCGTTTCTGACGTTATCATGTAGTCAGAAAATCAGGGGTAAATACCGCCCCTCCAGGGCAGTAGTAAGTACCTTACCCCAGGGTTAACTTCCCTCTGCAGGTTCTTAGAACATAAGGAGTGGTTTCACTGAGTTTAGTTTTAATGTTTATTTACAAGAACGGGACAAACACCTGCTCTGGTCGACGGTCACACTCTGTACATTTAACTCTTTTTCTACACTCCCAAAAACTCTCTGAAACCCCCCCCCCCCGTCGAATAATACAAAAATGTCACCTATGATAATGCTGTGTTTTGATCCATTTTATTCCTTATAGGACTCAATAATTACAACGTGATAAGAACCAAATATGAACTAAATAAGAGCACAGTTCAATAAATGCCAGAATAACAGCGTTCACAACTTCCTGTTCATTTGACAAAAGTGAACGAGTCGTTCACGTTCGTCAAAAATATGATATAGTTCATGAACAATCGTTCAGGTACAACACTGAGCAGCACTCATGTGGGGAGAATAGACTGGTGTAACCTCACTGAGGAAGATCTTAATAAATATTATGCACAGTCTGATGCCTTGTTGAGTAACATTAAAAAACCTAAGGATGCCTTTATATGTTGTGATATTAACTGTAAGAGCACCCTACATGTTACTGAACTATGCTCCCTGTATGATAGTATTGTGAAATCCCTCCATGTCTCATGTACACCTCTATATAAGTGTACTACTGTACCACCATGTACACCTCTATATAAGTATACTACTGTACCACCATGTACACCTCTATATAAGTATACTACTGTACCACCATGTACACCTCTATATAAGTATACTACTGTACCACCATGTACACCTCTATATAAGTGTACTACTGTACCACCATGTACACCTCTATATAAGTGTACTACTGTACCACCATGTACACCTCTATATAAGTGTACTACTTTACCACCATGTACACCTCTATATAAGTATACTACTGTACCACCATGTACACCTCTATATAAGTGTACTACTGTACCACCATGTACACCTCTATATAAGTGTACTACTGTACCACCATGTACACCTCTATATAAGTGTACTACTGTACCACCATGTACACCTCTATATAAGTGTACTACTGTACCACCATGTACACCTCTATATAAGTGTACTACTGTACCACCATGTACACCTCTATATAAGTGTACTACTGTACCACCAGGTACACCTCTATATAAGTGTACTACTGTACCACCATGTACACCTCTATATAAGTGTACTACTGTACCACCATGTACACCTCTATATAAGTGTACTACTGTACCACCATGTACACCTCTATATAAGTGTACTACTGTACCACCATGTACACCTCTATATAAGTGTACTACTGTACCACCATGTACACCTCTATATAAGTGTACTACTGTACCACCATGTACACCTCTATATAAGTGTACTACTGTACCACCATGTACACCTCTATATAAGTGTACTACTGTACCACCATGTACACCTCTATATAAGTGTACTACTGTACCACCATGTACACCTCTATATAAGTGTACTACTGTACCACCATGTACACCTCTATATAAGTGTACTACTGTACCACCATGTACACCTCTATATAAGTGTACTACTGTACCACCATGTACACCTCTATATAAGTGTACTACTGTACCACCATGTACACCTCTATATAAGTGTACTACTGTACCACCATGTACACCTCTATATAAGTGTACTACTGTACCACCATGTACACCTCTATATAAGTGTACTACTGTACCACCATGTACACCTCTATATAAGTCTAAATCACACAAAGCCAAGCCAGGTTGGAATGATTATGTGGGAGAGCTCCATGCTGAGGCTAGAAGGGCCTTCAAGGCATGGGCGGAGTCAGGCAGATTAAAATATGGCCCTTTATTTGAGTATAAGAAACAGGTACATGCAAGTTTTAAATATACTCCACGCTTCATCAAAAGGAATGAAAACACAATGAGGTCTGATTCTCTTGCAAGAAAAACTACAAAACAGTAGTCCTAATGATTTCTGGAAAGAAATTAAGCAAGTGAAGACCTGTAAAACCTCTACCAACCAGTATCGATGGTGTCAGTGGCTCAGAGGAAATTTCTGGGCTATGGAGGAAACATTACTATGAGCTTTTCAACTGTGTTAAGAGTAACATCCTCACGGTGGGCGCCATTGATACTAATGACCATGTGATTATCTCCTCACAAGAGGTCCATGAGGCAATAATGATGCTAAAGAACAGTAAAGCATGTGGTATGGACAAGATATCTGCAGAGCACTTGAAATCTGCGAGCAGAAAAGTCTGTCCTCTAATTACCATCTGTTTTACAGGGTTTTTAGTTCATGGTATTTTACCTGATTCTATTTGATCTGTTTTACTAACACCAATTATTAAAGATAAATCTGGGAAAATCAACAGTTCAGATAATTACCGGCCTATAGCCCTGGTCAGTATTTTATCCAAGGTCCTGGAGAGGACTATAATGAATAGGCTGGAACACTTTATCCTAACCTCTGACAAACACTTTGGTTTTAAACCTAAACATGTATTTTTACTCTCAAAGAGATTCTGGATTTGTACAACAGACACAATTCTACTATTTTTATGTGTTTTATTGATGCCTCTAAGGCCTTTGATCGTGTGAATCACGAAAAATTATTTTATAAATTGCAAAATAGAGGGGTCCCCAAGTCACTAATAAGAATTCAGATTTTCTGGTGTTCACACCAGAAGACTTATGTGAAATGGGCTGATTTCACCTCTGCTCCCTTTACTGTATGTAATGGAGTTAGGCAGGGGAGTATTTTATCTCCATTTCTTTTTAATATTTATATGGATGAGTTATCAAGCTGACTGAACAGTTGTAAAACAGGCTGTGTGATTGGGGATGCTATTGTGAACCACCTGATGGACACAGATGATCTGGTTGTCCTGTGTCCATACAGGCCTCCAGCAGCTACTCACAATATGTTCTCAATATGGCTCTGACTTTGACATTACATTTAATGGCAAAAAGAGTAACATCATGATCGTCAGAAGCAAGGAAGACAGTAAACTATCTTTTCCTGTCTTCTCTCTTTCTGGGACTGTCCTCAAAACTTGTAAAGAAGTTAAATATCGAGGACATTATTTGAGTGAGGACCTGTCTGATGATAGGGATATTCAAAGACAGTGCTGTGTCATGTATGCACAGGCTAACATGATGAAGACTAAATGTAGTATGTGCTCTTTGCATGTTAAGATAACTCTTTTTTAAAACTTTCTGCTCCCCCATGTATACTGGCCATTTGTGGCGTCACTACAAAAACAGCTCCATGCAGAGACTCAAGATGTCATATAATGATGAGCTGAGAATGCTGCTGAACGTGCCTAGAGGGAGCAGTGTGAGCCAAATGTTTGTGTTTGTGTTTCTACATGTCCTGCAGTACTCAGGAACCTCATGTACACCTGTATGTGCACAATGTCTAAATGGACAAACAGCATTATTTCTGCACTGGTAAATCCTGCCCTGAGTACAGTTATGTTCACCTCAAGGCTTTGGAGGTATTGGTGTTTTAGCTTGTATGTAATTATATGATGTTGGAAAATGTATTTGTTCTGTGTATATGTGTATGTGTGTTCATGTCTCCTGTTTTTATGGACCGCTGCTGTGTCCGATATAAAGAATTGAATTGAATTGCAAAGTAAAAGAGTCACAGTATACAATGACCGAGTGAACGCCGCATAAACACTGCACGGCCACATGATTAAATAAAAAATACACAGTACAAAATCACAATGTGTGATAATATTGAAATTGTACAGGTAAAAAATGCACAAGTTGATATAAATAAAAAATATTGCACTGTGTGCAGAGTGTGAGGTGGTAAAAGAAATAAAAAATAAAGATATTGCTCCAGGCTGAAATAAAAATACAAATGGTTGTTCAATATGAAAAATATCATTTCATACAATAATGTGGAGCCTTTTTATGGACGTCATGAATACAAACACACTGTTAATGGACAAATTAACATGTGTTTATTGCTTCATTAATGGAGAATATATTTATACTTTTATTTTGACAAGGTTCTATTTTGAAAAGTTGACGACAGCGATTGGCTCATTCTGACCAATCAGATCGCTGCTTTTACCCCACGCACCGCGGGATTTGAAAACTAAAATGGCGGATGTTAAACGGTAAGTTTCAAATGTGTTTTAAATAACACTGTTTTATCTGTTTTATATAATTTTATTCCTCTAAATTTTAACAGTTAAAACACCGATAAAAGACCGTAAATGTGTCAGATATCTTTAGAAAAGTCAGATTTAAGTTAGAGAAAAGAAATAGGCGGTTTTTAACACGAACAAACAATAATAATGAGGGAAGATGATGAGCACGATAATAATGGAGAACATGTAGAATATTGATAATGAATATTTGGGTTATTGATAGATGTGATGACAAGACAAAAGTACACTAGGGTCCATTTAGATAGTTAGGAAATATTCATGAAATATTTCAAAATGTGGTCAAAGTACACACATTCTGTACTGCAGTAGAAATACACACATTCTGTACTGCAGTAGAAATACACACATTCTGTACTGCAGTAGAAGTACACACATTCTGTACTGCAGTAGAAATACACACATTCTGTACTGCAGTAGAAGTACACACATTCTGTACTGCAGTAGAAGTACACACATTCTGTACTGCAGTAGAAATACACACATTCAGTACTGCAGTAGAAGTACACACATTCTGTACTGCAGTAGAAGTACACACATTCTGTACTGCAGTAGAAATACACACATTCAGTACTGCAGTAGGAGTACACACATTCTGTACAAGCAGTAGAAGTACACACATTCTGTACTGCAGTAGAAATACACACATTCAGTACTGCAGTAGGAGTACACACATTCTGTACAAGCAGTAGAAGTACACACATTCTGTACTGCAGTAGAAATACACACATTCTGTACTGCAGTAGAAGTACACACATTCTGTACTGCAGTAGAAGTACACACATTCTGTACTGCAGTAGAAATACACACATTCAGTACTGCAGTAGAAGTACACACATTCTGTACTGCAGTAGAAGTACACACATTCTGTACTGCAGTAGAAATACACACATTCAGTACTGCAGTAGGAGTACACACATTCTGTACAAGCAGTAGAAGTACACACATTCTGTACTGCAGTAGAAATACACACATTCAGTACTGCAGTAGGAGTACACACATTCTGTACAAGCAGTAGAAGTACACACATTCTGTACTGCAGTAGAAATACACACATTCAGTACTGCAGTAGAAGTACACACATTCTGTACTGCAGTACAAGTACACACATTCTGTACTGTAGTAGAAGTACACACATTCTGTACTGCAGTAGAAGTACACACATTCTGTACTGCAGTAGAAGTACACACATTCTGTACTGCAGTACAAGTACACACATTCTGTACTGCAGTAGAAATACACACATTCAGTACTGCAGTAGAAGTACACACATTCTGTACTGCAGTACAAGTACACACATTCTGTACTGTAGTAGAAGTACACACATTCTGTACTGCAGTACAAGTACACACATTCTGTACTGCAGTAGAAGTACACACATTCTGTACTGCAGTAGAAGTACACACATTCTGTACTGCAGTACAAGTACACACATTCTGTACTGTAGTAGAAATACACACATTCAGTACTGCAGTAGGAGTACACATATTCTGTACAAGCAGTAGAAGTACACACATTCTGTACTGCAGTACAAGTACACACATTCTGTACTGCAGTAGAAGTACACACATTCTGTACTGCAGTAGAAGTAGCCTCCTCCTCCTCCTCCTCCTCCTCCTCCTTGTCTCCTCCTCCTCTTCCTCCTCCTTGTCTCCTCCTCCTCTTCCTCCTCCTTGTCTCCTCCTCCTCCTCTTCCTCTTCCTTGTCTCCTCCTCCTCTTCCTCCTCCTCCTCCTTGTCTCCTCCTCCTCCTCCTTGTCTCCTCCTGCTCTTCCTCCTCCTTGTCTCCTCCTCCTCTTCCTCCTCCTCTTCCTCCTCCTCTTCCTCCTCCTCCTCCTTGTCTCCTCCTCCTCCTCCTTGTCTCCTCCTGCTCTTCCTCTTCCTTGTCTCCTCCTGCTCTTCCTCCTCCTTGTCTCCTCCTCCTCTTCCTCCTCCTCCTCCTCCTCCTTGTCTCCTCCTCCTTCCAGTTGAATGTGTGCTTTGTTTGTCATTCATGTCTTTTCTTAGTTCTTACTCACAGTCTTCTTCTTCTTCTTCTTCTTCTTCTTCTTCTTCTTCTTCTTCTTCTGTGGTTCTTTCCATCTCAGTGTCCTCCAGCGCTGTGACCCACTTGTGCTGGACCTCCATGTGGACTCAGATCAGCTGGCTTGTGCAGAATCATCCAGGATAGTGTTCTACCTCATGGTGCGTTGGTCTCATTGTGATGTAAATGTGGGCGTGTCTTTGTGCCTTCACTCCTTATGGCCTACTGTTGTAAATTTGCACCACACCAAATAATGTGTGTCCTCTGAATGTATCTTTTACTTCTTTTATGTCACACAATCACGTTTTAAAGTGAGTATAATAGGGCTGAACAATTTTAAGAAAACATATAATTGCAGTTTTTCTGGCAGACATTTTGATTTTAATTTAATTCACGGTTTTCTTCAAATCATGTTCCGTGGTTCAGCAACATTTGGAAACATCACAAACTAAAACCTCCAAAGAACTAGAAAAGCCTGGATCACCACCAAAATCTAATCATTTCTAGATCTCCCCTTTACCAACCTACCCTGAAAATTGTTTACTTTTTTGTTTGTTTTTGTTTTGTTTTTTTGTTTCTCCTTTTGTGCTGGTTTGGTTTTTCTCCTCTTTTTGTGATCTACTTATTTATATGTTTTTATTGAAGGACAGTTGGTGGTTGTAATAACACATCACCTTACAGTCTTTAATTACAATAGCACCGCCTGTTGGTTTCTGTCCCTGTCCGTCCTGTCCGTCCTGTCCAGTCTTTGTTTCCTCCTCACATCACTGAGGTGTAGCACTGCACTCACTGGCTTGTAAGGGAGAGTTCTAATGGGGGATGTCTGCTCAGCTTTCGGGGAGGACCGATGATGGTCACACACATGCACTAAATAGTCTAGTATATGTCTGCAAGACTGGAATATGTACTGATCTGAAACACTGTGGGGTTAAAAGATATAAAAAATAAATAAAATAAGTCAATGAATAGAAAAATAAAATAAAAAATAAGAGCAAAATGCAGACAAAAAAAAGGGAAGAAGAAAAAAGGGAAAAGAAGAAGAAGGGAGGAAAAAAGAAAATAAACAACAAAAAAAACTCTTTGTTACCTACTTTTCTATCTGCTCATTTGTTTTTAGTTGTTTTTTTTTGTTTTTTGTATATATGTCTATGTTTAGTACTTCAGTTATTGATTATTGGTATTGTTATTATTCTTATTGTTATTATTTTTATTATTATTATCATTTTTTTGTACTATGCACTATATTACTATAAGATGAATTTAGGTTATTGAGGAAGTGCAGAAGGGGTAGAATTAAATAAGATTATGATTCATCCTACTCCTTTTCGGACATGTCATTGTTATTATTATTATTGCTGTATTGATTATTGTTGCACTTTGCAACAATAAATCATTCAAATCAAAAAAAAAAATCAAATCAAAATTACATCATAATCCATCCATAGGTTTTGGAGTCATCTTGTACAGAATCAAACCAACGAATTCCAGCAAATACATGAGCTCCTTAGCAGAGGTAATACATGCCAGTGTTTATTGACAGGTGGAAGGAAGAGGAAAAATGTATGAGGGGGAAAAAAGGAAAAAGGTGGTAAAATGAAAAAGAAGAGGAAAACTGTAGGATACAAAAGGGGGGAAATGAAACCAAAAATAAGAGGGAAAAAAAGGAAAATAGGACAAATTGGGAGAAAAAGTGGAAAAAATTAAACCAATAGAAAGAAGAACAAGAAGAAGGGAAATAAGATGGAAATGGAGGAAAATAGGGAACAAATAAAAAAAAATTGGGAAAGAAGGAAAGTTGGGAGGGAGAAAATGAGAAAGGTGGAAAAATAAAAGCAAAATTGGAAACATTTAAGAAAAAAAAGAAAAGAAAATGGAGAAAGTAATAAAGGCAGAAAAATAACATTTGTTCATATTTATCAGTTTAACTCTACAGTGGTACCTCTACATACGGAAAGTGTCCGAGTAACGAAAAAACTTTACCTCAATTACGAAAAAAAATTCTATTTACGAAAGGAGACCGAAATCTACGAGACATAAATACAGTACATTCCTACACGTAACTACGTAATTTACGTAAATATGTACTGTACGTATCATCCCATTGGCTTTGAGGGCCATGATGCTTTTGGTGACCTTTGACCCTCATTTATCCCAGAGCGGCTGCTGTGTCTCCATGGTAACACACACACTTTAACGCTCATTTCTCCACCGAGACCAGCGCTGTTAGTATCAACAGTTGAGCCCAACGGTGCAGAAGAGTATATGACCCACACACTATCATCAGTTATTGGTCCAAACTTGGACTCCTCAAGCCCGGACACGTGGACCGTTCTACAGAACCTGGGTCTGCTACGCCGCTCAGATCCAGCGTCCTACAGCAGAGGCTCGGCCTCCAGAGACATGGGAGGCGGAGCCAGAGGAAGTAGAAGTGCGTCTGTGGCGGTGGATTTTCAGCTAAGCTAAGAGCTAACCCGTTCAGACTCGCCAACGTACGCTCAGTGGAAAACAAAGTGGACTACCTGAAGATTTAAACACCAAACATGATCCACCCTCATTCTCACCCAGACCTGGATCAACTCTTCTGTCCCGGACACCCACATTAGCCTGGACCCACTAACAGTATTCAGCTCAGACAGAAGCCACGCTGTCACAGGTAAACCTGCTGTGGGGGCGTTTGTATCTACGCTAACAGCTGCTGTTAGCCTGGACGGGCTAACATCTAAACCTACGGTTTCTTTTAACACATATTTCATACAAAATCTGTCATTTTGTATCATTTTTAAAGGGTTTGAGGGGTAGTATTGGGAGCCTTGGAACCAATTAAATTGAGGCTATTTATGAAAAATTCATGGTACAAAAACACTTCTGGAACGAATTAATTTAGTTAGTAGAGGTACCAGTGTATTTGTATTTTCTAATTCTAATGAAACATTTTCTGACAGTTGTATTCAGATCTGGTTCAGGTCTGTGTTACTTTAAGGCTAATGGAAAAAAAAAAAAAAATCAGTATGGGCTGTAAAAATAAACAACACAGCTTTGAACATCCCATAATAGTGTCAGTCTGAAGTGGTGTTACTGTTCAGCTCTACAGATGAATCACATGGTTGATTTGGATTCATGTTGACTGATAATCATTAAAACATTTTATGTCAGTTTTTTTTGGTACTAAAATTTGCTCCAAAATACACAACAACAAAAAGTGTGAAGAAAGAAAATACACAAAACATGATAAAATTCACCCAAAAATCTATAGACTTGTGTTTAAATGGAGGCCTTCCATGTTTTATCATCAGTGTCATGAAGTTGTTTGTTTGTAGGACAGCCGACGGGTCCAGAAGGTTCTGTTCCGTCAGCTGTTTGTTCTGGAATCCATGATGTCTCTACTGGAGGGTTTGGAATCTGCCCAGCAACTGATGACACTCCAGTGCCCCGCCCATTCAGGTGCACTGGCCGGACCCACCCAGGAGGGGCTGTATTCACATCTGCATTAACATGTGATGTCACCATGGTTACGCATGACCCTCCATTCCTCTGTCCAGGGGGCGGGCCCAGAGCCCAATGGAAGTCTCTGAAGGTCCAGAACCAATCAGGTCTGGAGGAGACGGAGGTTCTGCTGAAGACTCAACTGAACAAAGTGGACCAGCTTCAGACCAGGAGACAGAAACTGAGCCGACTGGTGGAGCAGCTGATGCAACAGGTCTGTGATGGCATGCTAACATGCTAACCTGAAACACGCTATCACAGACCAGCTGAAGTAACAGGTCTGTGATGGCATGCTAACATGCTAATCTGAAACACGCTATCACAGACCAGCTGACGCAACAGGTCTGTGATAGCATGCTAACATGCTAACCGGAAACACGCTATCACAGACCAGCTGACGCAACAGGTCTGTGATAGCATGCTAACATGCTAACCTGAAACACGCTATCACAGACCAGCTGAAGTAACAGGTCTGTGATGGCATGCTAACATGCTAACCTGAAACACGCTATCACAGACCAGCTGACGCAACAGGTCTGTGATAGCATGCTAATATGCTAATCTGAAACATATGTTCTCCTACTTCGTGTCCTTGTTCTCTCATGTCTGTCTTCATCTTGTCTCCTCTCTTTGTTCTCATGTCCATGCTGTCTCTTGTTCTTGTCCTCTGGTGTCTTCAGAAGACGCATCGTGATCAGCTGGAAGACTCTCTGCAGAAGGCCCAGAATGCTTTGCAGTCATGTGACCATCAGCTGACCCAGATGAGGGTGGAGTCAGAGGTGGTGTCTAATCAGCTGATCAACTGGCAGCGAATCAAGGATGAGTGAGTGTTGGTTCTGTTGGATCAGAACCTGTTGGTCCAGGTGTGGGTTCTGGTTCTCTTGGTTCTGACCTGGGTTGTCGTGATCTTCAGGTTGCAGTACCATGTCTCCGCTGCTCAGGACATCATGCACATCAACCTGCTCTCCTTCAACCAATCACAGCTGTGTGTGGAGCTGAGGCCACGCCCCTCCTCTCATCTGTCCACCAATCAGCTGGAGCCTCTGAAGCTGTCAATCACCTGGAGTCATGACAACTGCTTCCATCTGGAGGTGAGTCCAGTGGGCGGGGCTTGGGGGGTCAAGTTAGGGTGGAGCCAGCTGGTTCTGGGTGGTTCCAATGGGCGGGGCCAGCTGTTTGACCTGGTGTCTCTTGTCGTCATCAGGTGGGAGGAGACTTTTGTTGGCTATTGGACAGCTGCTCTACAGGTGGGCGTGGTCATTTTAGCGCCACCCTGTTGGACATCCTGAGCAGGTACATGGGCCAGGTGGACCTGCTGATGGAGATCCAAACCCTCAGATCCAGGTGAGACTGCCCCCCCTTTGTGTTGCCATGAGGGGGCTTTCCTGCTGAGGCTCATGGGTAATGTAGTTTGTTGGTGTGTGTCTCCAGTTTCGCCATCGACTGGCGTGCGTCTGAGCGTCTGCTGGTCTACCTGAAGTCTGCATCAGTGGTGTGTCAGCTGGAGGTGGGGGAGGACTACCCCAGGTCTGGGAGAGTCCAGCTCAGGTCTGTACAGAGAGACAGGATCACCCTGGACTCATCTGGACTGAAGGTAACACACCTAATCCCCTTAGACTGGTCCAGGTCTTTAGGTCCAGTTTTGGTCTAAAGGACACTTGTCCGTCCAGTTTACAGGGACGCTAAAATAAAAGCTTTTATTTAGTATCAGTGCCCACAAAGTCCACAACTGTCCCCTTAACTGTCCCCTTAATGTCTTTAAAACTGTGTCTTTCAGCCTGGACAACCTGATGCGTCTTTGTCTGACTGGTTGGTTTTACTGAGTGACTGGACTGATGGACTGGACTGATGGACTGGACTGATGGACACCTCCAGGGGACACTGTCTCCAATCTCTGTGATGTCCTCCAGAGGACACTGTGTTTAATGTCTCAATAAAGTTGTAGTCCCCCAAATGTCTCGGACTGACTTTATTCAAGTCAAACAGGACAAACTGCAGTACCTTCAGACTGGACATGTGGACATGTGGACATGTCCACATTTGTAACTTTTTTCTCTTAAAATGATTCATTTTTTAATGTCATATTTATGAACCTTAGTCAAACCCAAAACTCCAAAGAATCAGATAGAAATAAATCAGCACTGTTCCTATTTTTATCTTGTTTGGTCCATGTTGGGGAACGGGACTAAAAATATATTTGTTAGGAGGAACATTACTGAAGTACAGGGAGGAGACAAAAACCAAAATAACTAAACGCACATGAAGCAGATGGACCCACACACAGTACAAATATTTATATAAATGTAATGAGTATAAAGTATAAATATTTATATAAATGTAAAGAGTATAAAGTACAGATATTTCTATAAATGTAAAGAGTATAAAGTACAAATATTTATATAAATGTAATGAGTATAAAGTATAAATATTTATATAAATGTAAAGAGTATAAAGTACAGATATTTCTATAAATGTAAAGAGTATAAAGTACAAATATTTATATAAATGTAATGAGTATAAAGTACAAATATTTCTATAAATGTAAAGAGTATAAAGTACAAATATTCATATAAATGTAAAGAGTATAAAGTACAAATATTTCTATAAATGTAAAGAGTATAAAGTACAAATATTCATATAAATGTAATGAGTATAAAGTATAAATATTTATATAAATGTAAAGAGTATAAAGTACAAATACCTAAAGTGATAAATAACATGAACAGATATAAAGTCAATAATTCCATCACATCTGTCAAACATTTACTGAGTTTGAGTGTCAGGTGCAGGTGGGCGGGGCTTGTCATATGTGGGTGGGTGGGGCCTGTGGCAGTGTGTTCTGTGCTGATAGAGGCTCCTTCACACGCAGCATGTGCATCAGAACAAACAAACACTGTTTATACCTACAAGAAGACTGTAACAAACTGGACTAAACTGAACTAAACTGGAATAAACTGGACTAAACTGGAATAAACTGAACTAAACTGGAATAAACTGAACTAAACTGGACTAAACTGGAATAAACTGAACTAAACTGGAATAAACTGAACTAAACTGGACTAAACTGAACTAAACTGGAATAAACTGAACTAAACTGGAATAAACTGGAATAAACTGAACTAAACTGGAATAAACTGAACTAAACTGGAATAAACTGAACTAAACTGGAATAAACTGAACTAAACTGAACTAAACTGGAATAAACTGAACTAAACTGGACTAAACTGAACTAAACTGAACTAAACTGAACTAAACTGGAATAAACTGGAATAAACTGAACTAAACTGGAATAAACTGAACTAAACTGGAATAAACTGAACTAAACTGGAATAAACTGAACTAAACTGGAATAAACTGAACTAAACTGGACTAAACTGAACTAAACTGGAATAAACTGAACTAAACTGGAATAAACTGAACTAAACTGGAATAAACTGAACTAAACTGGAATAAACTGAACTAAACTGGACTAAACTGGAATAAACTGAACTAAACTGGAATAAACTGAACTAAACTGGACTAAACTGAACTAAACTGGACTAAACTGAACTAAACTGGAATAAACTGAACTAAACTGGAATAAACTGAACTAAACTGGACTAAACTGAACTAAACTGGAATAAACTGAACTAAACTGGACTAAACTGGAATAAACTGAACTAAACTGGACTAAACTGAACTAAACTGAACTAAACTGGAATAAACTGAACTAAACTGGAATAAACTGTGATAAACTAAAGTAAACTGGGATTAAAAGTCACCTTGAATAAACCTGGTCTCAAATGGACTAAACCTTGTCTAAACTGGACTAATTTGGTTTAATCTGGTCTAAACATGTAACGCCAAAAAGTTTCAAACATCTGAGGACAACATAACCATGTTATCGTGGTCTGATAACCATAAAACTACCAAAACCACAGAAGAAGAAAAAGAGACAGTCCTCAATCCAGCTCCAGTTACCATGACGACTTCAACCAACGATCAACCAGAGGCCCCGCCCACTGACCAGAATGGGACCTCCTCCGGGGAGGAGACGGCGGAGGTGCCTCCTGACTCAGGTCGGGAGGCGTTACCATGGCAACAGAAGGAGGAGGAGGAGCATGATGAAGAGATGCAGGCAGTGGCGTCGTCTCCAGACGGACGCTTCCTGAAATTCAACATCGAGATTGGACGCGGATCCTTCAAAACGGTTTATAAAGGACTGGACACTGAGACCACGGTGGAGGTGGCCTGGTGCGAACTACAGGTAAGACAGAAAAATATACTACAAACATGGCCGCTTGGCTCACACACAAATATATATACAGGGTCAGCGTTAGTCCTAGTCAGACCAGGGTCAGTGTTAGTCCTAGTCAGACCAGGGTCAGCGTTAGTCCTAGTCAGACCAGGGTCAGTGTTAGTCCTACTCAGACCAGGGTCAGTGTTAGTCCTACTCAGACCAGGGTCAGCGTTAGTCCTACTCAGACCAGGGTCAGCGTTAGTCCTAGTCAGACCAGGGTCAGCGTTAGTCCTACTCAGACCAGGGTCAGTGTTAGTCCTACTCAGACCAGGGTCAGCGTTAGTCCTACTCAGACCAGGGTCAGCGTTAGTCCTAGTCAGACCAGGGTCAGCGTTAGTCCTAGTCAGACCAGGGTCAGCGTTAGTCCTAGTCAGACCAGGGTCAGCGTTAGTCCTAGTCAGACCAGGGTCAGCGTTAATCCTAGTCAGACCAGGGTCAGCGTTAGTCCTAGTCAGACCAGGGTCAGCGTTAGTCCTAGTCAGACCAGGGTCAGCGTTAGTCCTAGTCAGACCAGGGTCAGCGTTAGTCCTACTCAGACCAGGGTCAGCGTTAGTCCTAGTCAGACCAGGGTCAGCGTTAGTCCTAGTCAGACCAGGGTCAGCGTTAGTCCTAGTCAGACCAGGGTCAGCGTTAGTCCTAGTCAGACCAGGGTCAGCGTTAGTCCTAGTCAGACCAGGGTCAGCGTTAGTCCTAGTCAGACCAGGGTCAGTGTTTGTCCTAGTCAGACCAGGGTCAGCGTTAGTCCTAGTCAGACCAGGGTCAGGGTTTGTCCTAGTCAGACCAGGGTCAGTGTTAGTCCTAGTCAGACCAGGGTCAGCGTTAGTCCTAGTCAGACCAGGGTCAGTTTTAGTCCTAGTCAGACCAGGGTCAGTGTTAGTCCTAGTCAGACCAGGGTCAGCGTTAGTCCTAGTCAGACCAGGGTCAGTGTTAGTCCTAGTCAGACCAGGGTCAGTGTTAGTCCTAGTCAGACCAGGGTCAGCGTTAGTCCTAGTCAGACCAGGGTCAGCGTTAGTCCTAGTCAGACCAGGGTCAGTGTTAGTCCTAGTCAGACCAGGGTCAGCGTTAGTCCTAGTCAGACCAGGGTCAGCGTTAGTCCTAGTCAGACCAGGGTCAGCGTTAGTCCTAGTCAGACCAGGGTCAGTGTATTTTCTGGACTATAAGGTGAAGTGAAAAGATTTTAATTTACAGTGAAACTAATATATGGATTAAATCTGTTAGTGTTTAGTGACTGAGAATTTAAACTTTTTATCTGATCATTTAGACTCTTGTGTGTTTTGTTCCGTGTTCCAACTCACCAATGTTTATAGTTATTGTAAGTGTTTATCTTCACTTAATGCTCCTTATAATCCAGTTCACCTTATAGTGTGAAAATACAGTAAATAAATCATTAAAGTTAACATTGACACTGATTATTCATGGACACTCAGTACGTACTCCATCAGATGTAGGACACTATGTTTACACATGATCATTTAGAATTACACTAAAAGGAAAGAGGGGTGTTGGCCTAGTGTTGGCCTCGTGTTGGCCTAGTGTTGGCCTCGTGTTGGCCTAGTGTTGGACTAGTGTTGGCCTAGTGTTGGTCTAGTGTTAACCCAGTGTTGGTCTAGTGTTGTCCTAGTGTTGGTCTAGTGTTGTCCTAGTGTTGGTCTAGTGTTGTCCTAGTGTTGGACTAGTGTTGGACTAGTGTTGACCGAGGGCACCACATTGACCAGAACTGGTCCTGTATATATAAGTCTAAAAGATCAGATAAAAAGTCTAAATTCTCCGTCACTAAACAGATTTAATCCATATATTAGTTTCACTCTCACTAAATTAAAGTCTTTTCACTTCACCTTATAGTCCAGAAAATACACTATCTTAATATTCTAATTCTGTGGGACTTGGTGCCACCAAGACATCTGGTTGCCAAGGCGACCGCCTGGTCTGACAATGACTATTACTGACCCTGGAAAAAATAGATAAATAAAAAGAAATATATATATATATATATATATATATATATATATACACACATATGTGACCCACCACCAGTAAACCAGACATAAGTGTGTGTAAATCCAAACAGAGTTATGTGTGTATCTTGGTAGAGTGTAAACTAAGGTTTAAGATGGTGAAAAAATGATGTTTCTATCACAAGTAGAACCAAAGTTATGGTCATTTTAATATCCACATTGGGACATATTTTACAATTTGCATATTTTTAGATATTGTCCGTTAAAGTTTTGGACTGTTTTGGGGTAGGAAGTCCTTAGCAACGCATAATAATTTGTATCCGATTGACACAAATTGTTGACAGATGTTAAAGGACACTCTGATGGACATGTCACAGAAGTTTTATATATTATAATAATAGGACAGAAGTGTGACGTATTATAATCATTTGGCTTACACCATTGGACAGAACATTCAATATAAGCTTTTACCTCGTACCAAACACTTGGGTGTTTACCCACGGAACGGAGATCGTTTTGTTCGGCGAAAAGAGGTGGAAGTCGTCTTTGTCTTTGCTCAGCAATACCTGAACTTTTGTCACCGCTTAAATAATTGACTCAATAAACACCTTTATTGATTGGATTTCAATGTAATGACCACAGGAAGTGAACATAGAGGTGTTAAGGTACCGTTTTTTGATAAGGTGTAAACACTAATAACAAATCACCTTCCAGCCTAAATTTGGCTGTAGCTCTGAACGGCTCAGCGCCACTTATGCCTGGTTTCGTGGTGGCGGGTCACATATATATATATATATATATATATATATATATATATATATATATATATATATATATAGAGAGAGAGAGAGAGAGAGACACGTATGTATGTATACAAAAGAGAGTTTGTATAGGAGTGTACATGCATACAGTGGTGGGCGGGGCCTAATGTGAACTACAAACATGGCCACCAGTACAGGAAAACCATAAAAACATAAACATTTCTACAGGTATAAAAGACAATAAATAAATCCAGTGTTTCCATCATCAGCAGTAGCAGGTCCAGGGAGGCGTAAACCCTGAGTCAGGAGTCCGTTACCATGGTAACCATGGTCTGCCTTTATCTGCGTTCCAGCGTCTGCGTGGCAGATAAACTCAACTCATGACTCAGCAGGTTTTTCTGACTCTGAAACACACTCTGATTGGCTGGTTAGAGTTGATAAGAAACTCAGTGTTTATGAGGTCAAAGGTCACCTACACATGAAGGTTTCCAGTGTCACACAGTGACATCACAGCTGCCATTGGTCAGGGGTTAAACAGGTTTAATACACTTCCTTCTAAACTTTACTTATTGTTGGACATTTTTATCAGTCATTAATATTTTCCACATCATCATTAGGCCTTCGCCGCGGACAACGTCAGCGCAAGGCCTATTGAGTCTGCTGTGATGGCCAGGTGACCAAATATGCCAGGGGCGCGGTCGCCAGGGACAACTCGCACCACTCACACATTCACGGTAGCGAGATGTGTCCGAGCATGTGCTTGTCACACGCACACACCGCATACTTGTTCCTGCTCAGAATGAATGGGAGTCTATGGCCACGCCCACTCAGGGTCACTGACATGAGTGAAAGTGTGTCAAATGTGACCTCTGACCCCCTAGAGACATGGGGAAAGTCAAAAGATTTTTCTTTATTATTATTAGGCCTTCGCCGTGTACCAGGTCGGGTGCAAAGCCTATTGATACTGCTGCAGTTTGTTCTGATTCTGCCCCTTGACCTCTAATTTGACCCTCTGAACATGCATGAAAACTCACTAAATTTTGCACACACCTCAGAAGTGTGAAAAATTGCAAGTATTTATAGGTTTTGTAAAAGTCAGTTTAGAAATGTGTCTACAGCGCCACCTTGCAAAGGTGAAATAGTTTGTATTAGGCCAGATCACACCCTAGTGAAGTTAGAGCTATGAAAATCACTACACATGTTCAACATATGATGATGAACAAAAAACGTAATGATGACCACGCCCATAAACCAACAGGAAGTCCGCCATCTTGGATTGAAATTTTTTTTTATTTTGAGTCGTCGTTTTCACTGTCATTGGAATTTTTCTATCTCCTCTTTGGCCGTTGGACTAAATGAACTCAGAATCCATGAACACGATCTAGACAAGTGGGACTTTAAAAGTTATCCAATT
Source organism: Siphamia tubifer (assembly GCA_020466265.1). Classification (NCBI taxonomy): domain Eukaryota; kingdom Metazoa; phylum Chordata; class Actinopteri; order Kurtiformes; family Apogonidae; genus Siphamia; species Siphamia tubifer. Next base: position 36,237,568 of record CM035790.1, read on the forward strand.
TATTTGGAAAAGTTGCATCGTTTTTGTGCTACGCTGTCGCAAAGTTTGCAAACATTTTGGGAAAATTACCACTACAAAAACTTCTTCAGCTCGGACATACGAACACTGATTTGGCTCAAATTTGACTCAGACGTTGCATGGCGAGGCGGTCGCCCGAGGAGGCGGTCGCGAGGAATGGGGAAGGCCTTTGAGACTGCTACAGTTTTAATTTGACTTGTTTTTATTTTCATTTGTACAAAATAAATGTTCTTTTAGTTTTTGATTAATGTTTTTTAAATATTGCTATTTTTGAGAAGAGGTCTCACTCTGATGCTGGTAAAAAAATTCCTTTATTTATTTATTTAAAATATACTGTACTATTTAGTTTGAAAAAGTAATGAGTCTATTCTGAGAATATAAATTACAAATATTTATATAAATGTAAAGAGTATAAAGTACAAATATTTATGAACAAATGTAGGGAGTAAAAGTAAAGTACAGATACCTAAAAATGTTACTTCAGTACAGTAATGAAGTATGTATAGTGAGTTCCTTTATGGTACAGATTGTATTTCAGAACCGTTGGTTGTTACAGACTCATCGTCTGACAAAGTCAGAGCGTCAGCGTTTCAGTGAAGAAGTGGAAATGTTGAAGAACCTGCAACATCCAAACATTGTCCGCTTCTTTGACTCCTGGAAGTCCACACTGAGGGCACAGAAGTGTACCATCCTGGTGACTGAGCTGATGACGTCTGGGACACTGAAGACGTGAGTCCAACACAAACCATATATACAGTCAGTGTCCGCTCATGTCCAACAGACCTACATGTGGACCAACAGCTGAAGAAGAAAAAAACTTGTAGTAGATTTTTAAAAAATATTTTAAAATGTAAAATGAATAGCGTGTTTGTGTGGTCCAGTATGGTCCAGCAGAGGTCCCCGGGGGACTCCAGCAGAGGTCCCCGGGGGACTCCAGCAGAGGTCCCCGGGGGACTCCAGCAGAGGTCCCCGGGGGACTCCAGCAGAGGTCCCCGGGGGACTCCAGCAGAGGTCCCCGGGGGACTCCAGCAGAGGTCCCCGGGGGACTCCAGCAGAGGTCCCCGGGGGACTCCAGCAGAGGTCCCCGGGGGACTCCAGCAGAGGTCCCCGGGGGACTCCAGCAGAGGTCCCCGGGGGACTCCAGCAGAGGTCCCCGGGGGACTCCAGCAGAGGTCCCCGGGGGACTCCAGGTGTCAGTGGTTTAGCTACAGTTTGTCTGGCCGTCCTCAGGTACCTGCGTCGCTTCCGTCAGATGAAGCTGAAGCTGCTTCAGCGCTGGAGTTTCCAGATCCTTAAAGGTCTCCAGTTCCTCCACTCTCGCTCCCCACCCATCCTACACCGAGACCTCAAGTGCGACAATGTGTTCATCACTGGACCCACGGCGTCCGTCAAGATTGGAGACCTGGGACTTGCCACGCTCAAGAAGGCCTCGTTCGCAAAGAGCGTGATTGGTACGGAGTTCAAATAAACTGTGTCACAGTTGAACACATTCACTTCAAAAGTTCCAACATCCAGTTTATTCACATCATGTCCTCACATGGATTTATTACAAATACACATTACACCTGACCCTGGACTGTTTTGACTTTTTGATGTGGTGCATTCAGGGACCCCAGAGTTCATGGCTCCAGAAATGTACGAGGAAAAGTACGATGAGGCTGTGGACGTCTATGCCCTGGGAATGTGTATCCTGGAGATGGCCACGTCTGAGTATCCTTACTCTGAGTGTCAAAATGCCGCACAGATCTACCGCAAGGTCACCAATGTAAGCCCCGCCCACGTGAGCAGCCAACGCCTCCGGTGTTTGGTCCCATTTGAACATGTGTCTTTTTCTCAGGGAATCAAACCTGACAGTTTCTTCAAAGTCACTGTTCCAGAGCTGAAGGAAATTATTGAAGGCTGCATTCGGACCAACAGCAGCGAGAGGTAACCAATCAGAGAGCTGTATTTGTACATGAAGCAAGTGGGGGGTAGGGTCGAAAAGCAAAGGGGGCCGCACTGGCACAGAGTCACTTGTCTACGGGTCTTGGTTCCTTCAGGTTCACCGTCCAGGACCTGCTGGACCACAGCTTCTTCCAGGAGCAGCTGGGCGTCCACGTGGAACTGGCTGAGGACGATGACGGCATGAAGACGGTGCTCAAGCTGTGGCTCCGTATGGACGCCAACAAGAAGCTCCAGGGGAAGTACAAGGACAACAACGCCATCGAGTTCCTGTTCGAGATGTACAAGGACGTCCCTGAGGAGGTGGCCCAGGAGATGGTACTGGGATCAAGGGTTAGAGGTCAGAGGTGCCCGAGAAGATGGTACTGGGGTCAGGGGTCATAGGTGGCCCAGGAGACGGTACTGGGGTCAAGGGTTAGAGGTGCCCCAGGAGATGGTACTGGGGTCAAGGGTTAGAGGTCAGAGGTGCCCCAGGAGATGGTACTGGGGTCAAGGGTTAGAGGTCAGAGGTGCCCGAGGAGATGGTACTGGGGTCAAGGGTTAGAGGTCAGAGGTGCCCGAGGAGATGGTACTGGGGTCAGGGGTCATAGGTGGCCCAGGAGACGGTACTGGGGTCAGGGGTCAGAAGTGGCCCAGGAGATGGTACTGGGGTCAAGGGTTAGAGGTCAGAGGTGGCCCAGGAGATGGTACTGAGGTCAGGGGTCAGAGGTTAGTCCAACATCAGAGGTCAGAGACTGGGAGCAGAGGTTAGAGGTCAGGGAAAGGTTAGTTGACTTAAACAGCTGTTGGTCTCGAGTTTGAATGTTTACATTTTTTGTGTTAATGTAATAAAAGTGAAAATATGGTTTTATAAAAGCAGAGTTTATAAATGTTTAGATCAAACAGGGTCCCTATGTTTTGAAAAAACCTGGAGAAGTTTGGGGATTTGAAAAATGCAAATTCCAGGCCTGGAAAGGATTTGGAAGTAAAAAGACCCAGAAAGTTTTGGAAAAGTCCTGGATTTTTTTACACAGAATAATAATGTGATTAATAATAAAAAAAATAGTTTAAATGAGTGAATAAAAAGTTAATTTAATGTCGTCTTAACCTTAACAGGAAGTGAACTTCCAGGTCACTTCCTGTTCACTCAGTGTTTATGGATTAAAATCTGCCCAAATTAAATCTAAATGTGAGGAAAGTGTGGATTTAAAGTGTGTCTTCACTGGGACATGGACATAAATGTTCATTTAATGTTGAACCAAACATTGTCATTAATTTAATCGTTAAACCTCTGAGGGTAAACCTTTTATTATTATCATCCACTGGTGTTTTTAGGAGGACGGAGTCATGGAATTTTGACCAACGTCCTGGAACAGTGTGTGTGAAACCTGTGTGTGACAGTCTGGGGCTTTGTCTTTAGTTTGGGATTTCAGTTGCTCTGTGGTGTTTTTCTGCTCTGTCTTCGTTCCTTGGTGTGTCAGGTCATCCTGGGTTTCGTCTGCGAGGCCGACTATAAACTAGTTGCCAAGGTGATCAGACACCGGGTGTCAGCCATAATGCGTCAGAGGGAGAAACAGCGCCGCTTACAGGAGGAGTCTGACCCCGCCCCCAACACTGCTGCAGCGGCTACAAGCACCAATCAGGTCAACTGCACTTCCTGTTATCGTAAAAGCTCTGTAGGAAGGGGCAGGGCTAAGGCTGTGATTGACAGGACCATAAAGGTTTCATTTTACTGCCTGACACAATAAAGATGTATCTGTCTGTCTGTTTAAGGTACAGGAGGAAGTGTCACCCGTTTCCTGGATAAAAGCTCCGCCCACAGCATCAAACAGCCCAGTGGATTGTGGGACAGAAGGAGAGGAGGACAAGAAGACGAGGACGCATGTGTCGACTCCACGTCAGTAGAACGATCAAACCAGGGTCGGCATTTGTCATAGTCAGACTAGGCAGTCGCCTAGACAACCAGATGTCCCACAGAATTAGAATATTAAGATAGTGTATTTTCTGGACTATAAGGTGAAGTGAAAAAACTTGAATTTACTGACAGTGAAAATAATATATGGATTAAATCTGTTAGTGTTTAGTGACTGAGAATTTAGACTTTTTATCTGATAATTTTGGGGGTTTTATCTCATGATTTTGACTTCACTTAATGTGCTTTATAATACGGTGAAAATACGGTGCTTATTTTTTTAAAGAATTTTGAAAAAGCTTCACGTACCCCTTGCAGTACCGCTAGGATATATATATATATATATATATATATATATATATATATATATATATATATATATATATATATATATATATATATATACATACCAGTGTCTGGAAAAGGCTGGACTAAAGGACAGCACAGAGACACTACTCATGGCTGCACAAGAACAAGCCCTGAACACCAGAGCAATAGAGGCCGGGGTCTACCACATCAGACAGGACCCCAGGTGTAGGCTGTGTAGAGAAGCCCCTGAAACAGTCCAGCACATCACAGCAGGTGTAAGATGGTGGCAGGTAAGGCATACATGGAGAGACATAACCAGGTAGAGGACATACTGTACAGGAACATCTGTAAAGAGTATGGACTGGAGGTCAAGGGTCAAGATGGGAGAACCCCCCAAAGGTGACAGAGAACAAACAGGCCAAGATCCTGTGGGACTTCCAGATCCAGACCAGATGGTGATGGCCAATCAGCCTGACATAGTGGTGGTGGATAAACATGAGAAGACAGTGGTGGTGATAGATGTAGCAGTCCCCAGTGATAGCAACATGAGAAAGAAAGAACATGAGAAGAGAAGAGAAATACCAAGGGCTGAAAGAGGAGTTAGAGAAAATGTGGAGTGTGAAGGCAACAGTGGTACCAGTAGTGATGGGGGCACTAGGGGCAGTGACCCCCAAGCTGGGACAATGTCTCCAGCAGATACCAGGAACAACATCAGAGATCTGTGTCCAAAAGAGTACATTGTTAGGAACAGCTAAGATCCTGCACAGAACCCTCAGGCTCCCAGACCTCTGGTAGAGGACCCGAGTCTGAAGGAGACACCGCCCACGTGGGAGGGGCCTCTGGTAGAGGACCCGAGTCTGAAAGAGACACCGCCCATGTGGGAGGGGCCTCTGGTAGAGGACCCAAGTCTGAAGGAGACACCGCCCAGGTGGGAGGGGCCTCTGGTAGAGGTCCCGAGTCTGAAGGAGACACCGCCCAGGTGGGGCAAGAGGAACATATATATATATATATATATATATATATATATATATATATATATATATATATATATATATATATATGTACTTTATGATACATTTCACATTATTTATTGACTGTATCTAAAAAATATCAGATATTTAAATTTAAATGAAAATATGAAATACAATGACTTAAATGATATTATTGTACAAACTAGGCCAGTGTTTCCTAACCACTGTGCCGTGACAAATCATCAGGTGTGTTATAGTGATGCTGTGGCTCAAAAAGGTTTGAAAACACTGTACAGGTTCAAATCAGTGTCAGTTGAGTCTTTCACCACCATGGTTACCTGTAGGTATTTTTAATGTCCAGCAGGTGTCAGTATTCAGTCACACAGTATCGACAGTTTGGCAAAGTGTTTAAATGCTTCATGAGGCCTCATCGACCCATGACTACAGTTGAGACCAGAAAACCAGAGAATAATAATCACTCATAGGTCGCGTGGGAAAGCAGACAAACTCACACCGAGTGAAGAAACATGAGGGTTTAAATACTCTACAGACAGGTGTTCCACATGAGGGGCAATTAATGAGGGGGGAGGACAACACCAGTGACAGGAAGTGAAGTCAGAAAAAGTGACATGAACCTACATAGCAAAATAAAAGCGCAGACATTAACAATGACAGAAAAGACTCACAAAAATAAAAGACTTACAGGACACGGACTGCTTAAGTCATAACAATTTTATTTACCGAATAGTTTGTAAATGTCAATATTTTATAATTTAATGTTGATTTTTATGTATTAATTATTTATTTGTATCATTTATATGCAGAATGTTTGGTTTTTTCATGTCAAATTGATAAGAAAATAACATTTTCTCAGTTGTTATAGTATTATTTAACTATGTGGAACCGCAACAAAAATGAATGTGAAAGCCATGACTGTGGAATGTTTTGACAACATTCATTTGAAGGGCTACATCAGAACCTTCGGCAGGCCGCATTTGGCCCCCGGGCCGGATGTTTGAGACCCCTGATCCACAGTTAAATGTGATTTAAATCCAGTTTGTTTCGTCAACTTTGTCTGTTTTTCCACAAAACATATTCCAACCTGTGTCTTTGTGTCTCGTTGCCATAGTAACAGACGGTGCCACCGGCTCCTTCCCCTTGGCTTCCTCAGGCATCTCAGTGAACGTGGAAGCCCCGCCCCTGCTGATTACAAGCTCCTTCCCCGTCATAAGTCTTCCGACTCCTCCTTTTGCTGCGGTCAGGCGGACTAAACCTCCTCCACTTCCTGTTCTGCGTTTTCCCAAGGTACGACCACCAGGGGAACAAAAATGACCAAAATATTCAGTAAAATGGACAAAAAAAATCTATAAAATTAACTAAAATGACCAAAAATATTCAGTAAAATGAAGAAAAAAATCTATAAAATGAACAAAAATGACCAAAATCTTCAGCTAATGAACAAAGATTACCACATATATTCAGTAAAATGAACAAAATATTCAGTAAAATTAACAAAAAACGAAAAAAATATTCAGTAAAATGAACAAAAATGAATTTTTTTTACAATTCATTTTACTGAATATTTTGAACAAATTATTCAGTAAAATGAACAAATGTTTTGCATGGTTCAGAAGTTAACGTGGTTGTACTTCCTGTAGAGTATCGCCGTATCCCAGAATACAGTGCGGTCATCAAGATCAGTGGGCGGTTTCTCCTCACCTGTCGACAGGTAAGAAGGAGCCTTATCTGCCTCCAACGTGTCACATGATTCACTTTAACTGACGACTCCACGGTTTTCTTCACATCATTTCGTCTTCGTGTCCATAGCGCCACCTCTGACGTTACCTCGGGTCTGAGCGACAGTAATGAGGGCCAATCAGAGAGGAACATCCAGGAGGCGGGCAGACGGGAGGCGTCGAAGCAGTTCCGAAGGCGGGCTCGGGCGCGGCTGAAGATGACAGGCGTGTTGGACCCTGCGGACCGCGTGGTGGAGTGTCAACTGGAGACGCACGACAGCAAAATGGTCACTTTTAAGTTCGACCTGGACGGAGACAACCCAGAGGACATCGCTTCAGTCATGGTGAGGACCAGCAGCCAATCACAACCTGTGGCTACCGCAGGGGTGTCAAACATGTGGCCCGGGGGCCAAATGCAGTTTTAGTTTAAAAAAAAAATCACATGAAAATCTGGAAATATTGACATTTACAAACTATAATGTAAAAATAAAATGTGAAAAAACTTGAACCAGTATGAACAACCTGAAGACCCGGAGAGTGCAACATATTTGAGAGAGCACAGGAGACCAAAAGGGTTCGCATTTGCCAAACATTTTTATTTAAGCAAATTCATTTTAAATTAAACCCACGTTCCCGTGCCCAAAAACAAAAAGAAATCCCAACAAGTACAAAGAAAAGTCGGACCCATGTGAGCTGGCCAAATAAACAGAAGGACGGGAGGTGGAACAAACCAACCCAGGGTGTAGAATCTGCCCCTACCGCTACCCCTGCCCTAGTAAAACAACCTGCAAAATAAACCCTGTGAAAAGAAATCAAACGAAAACAGGACGTCCAGACTCACCGGGTCAAACAAGACAGAAAAAACAGCAAAAAGAAGTAGAGCAGCCAACAGCATCTCACAGCCAGAAAAATAACTGCTGGCGTACGCGCTCCTGAAGCCGGCGTCCTAGGTGGAAGCGAGGCAGGAACCACAGACAGGTCACTCCGAAGGTCGGGCTTATATGGTGGAAGCCAATCAGCGACCTGAACAAAAGTACATTAACACAAAAAATAGAATAATTGTCCAATCAAATAAATAATGACTCATAAAACAACAAGAGGAAAAAACGGTGCTGGAACATAACAACTGACTAAAGAAAATTCACGACTATTGTAAGTGTTTTTTTGATTCTTCGTGTAAAAATAGTCAAATGCAGTAAAAAGACACTAGAGTAAAATGATTAAATAAAAAGTAAAATCAGGAGTTAACTAATGGACCTGTGTGACGTAAAGACGCTTCCAACATGAACATGTGCATTTCTTGTTGTTGACCCAGTGTGTCTTCCATACGTCCCACTGTGGAAGGACTTGTCAGACTTGTGTCTTCCATACGTCCCACTGTGGAAGGACTTGTCAGACTTGTGTCTTCACAGCCTGATGACGTCATGGAAACCAAAGACACTTTACCCTCAGTGCTTTAGTTACCAAACAATGATGTTGTAAACCAACAAAAATGTTTTTTTCTTTTGTGTTTTTATGACTTTTCATCAGCTCCTTCAAAAAAATTTACTTTTTGCAGTCGGCCATTTTGAATCATCCAATATGGCGGCATCGTTAGAAATGGTCCTGCAGATGTAGACTGAGCACGTCCTCTGGAACCAATGTCAGACTTCTGCATACATTTACCCAATCCCTGATCCCAGTGGTTCTCAAATGGTGGTGCGTGTACCCCTGGGGGTACATGGAGGTACTACAGGGGGTGCGTGAAGCTTTTCAAAATTCTTAAAAAAAATAAGTAGTGTATTTTCCGCACTATAAGGTGCACCAAGTGAAGTCAAGATGATTAGATAAAAACTGATATAAGTTTAGATTTAATAAATAAGACACTGTTCCTCTTCTTTCATCCAAAACTGTTTTGTCCATGTCAGGGGGTACTGGACTAACAATATGTCTGTAAGGGGGACATCAGTGACCACTGGTTTACAGACTAGTGACAGCTGATGTTTGTTCAGATCCACAGGGACTTCCTCCTGCGCTCAGAGTGTCAAGGCTTTGTCCTGCGCATGTATGACATCATCAACAGCGCAGAGTCCCTGATCCACCAGAAACTGGGGGACGAAGACAAGTCATCACAGCTGACGTCAGCTGGTCTCCCACAGACCCAGGTAACCACACCACCACTCTGTCCATGATCCATTTAAGTAAAGCCTAACTAATATCTTCTGTTAATTATGGAAACAGACGTCATCTGGTTCCAGAGGTAGTTTCATTCACCAATTCATCAGTTGGTCAAGAGTTTAGCCATCCAGTGAGCTCCGGGACAAACGGAGCAATACCACAGGAAATGGTGGGGGCAGTAGAGAGGCCCAAGTGAAACATTTCTGAATTCTACCTACAAAGAAGGTCCTCACCAAGACTTTGATAATGGTCATGGAGGCCTAGTCCAAAAAAAAGACAGCTAGTGCTGTGTGGGGGGACAGGTGTCCTGAATGAAGGACATGGCCTGAGCAAGGACACGGTGGAAGGTGTCAACAGTCACCCTGAAAAACTGACAATGATTCTGTTCATCCATCTGACACATAGGTAGAACTATTGACACCCATTCACCACCATTGACACCCATTCACCACCATTGACACCCATTCACCATCATTGACACCCATTCACCACCATTGACACCCATTCACCACCATTGACACCCATTCACCACCATTGACACCCATTCACCACCATTGACACCCATTCACCATCATTGACACCCATTCACCATCATTGACACCCATTCACCATCATTGACACCCATTCACCATCATTGACACCCATTCACCACCATTGACACCCATTCACCATCATTGACACCCATTCACCACCATTGACACCCATTCACCACCATTGACACCCGTTCACCATCATTGACACCCATTCACCACCATTGACACCCGTTCACCATCATTGACACCCATTCACCACCAATGACACCAGTTCACCACCATTGACACCCATTCACCACCAATGACACCAGTTCACCACCATTGACACCAGTTCACCATCCTCTATCGTCCTTGTATCCAGTCGACTCACACTCATCTATTTCTGCTCAGTTTTTTCCTCCACAGTAAATTCATCTAAATCAATGCTTCAATAGATGCCATGTTTCTTGAACCGTCATCAAGGCACCTTGTTAGTGCCCCTCGAAGATTTAAAACAATATCCATAACATGGATGGAGGTATAAATACCAGCTCCTGGAGAAATGTCAGGAACAGACTAATTGCGTCCATTTGTGGAAGAATAAACGAGGCTTTATTGTTTTTGGGTGATGTCAGTATTTGTTCGACAGAGGGGTGTCATGTGACCTCGGTTCAGAACTTAGTGACCTTTATATTTATGAACTCAGGACTTTATTGTGTCACAAATACATCAATATAATGATCTAAACACATGTGGACCTGTGTGTGTCTTCAGTCCAGCGGGTCGGTACCAGAGTCAGGTCTGGGTCTATCCAGGACTCTGTCATCATCTTCTCTACCAGGTAACAACCAACCACTGCTGTGAAAAAATACTCTGGTAAAAGTACAAGTACTGCTTCAACTGCTTTAATGAAGTAAAACAGTACAACTACTGAACTGTAATAAAGTATAAAGTACAAATATTTATATAAATGTAAAGAGTATGAAGTACATATATTTATATAAATGTAAAGAGTATAAAGTACATATATTTATATAAATGTAAAGAGTATAAAGTACAAATATTTATATAAATGTAAAGAGTATAAAGTACAAATATTTATATAAATGTAAAGAGTATGAAGTACAAATATTTATATAAATGTAAAGAGTATGAAGTACAAATATGTATATAAAGTAAGAAGTTGTTAGAAAGATAAATATTACAGTACAGATACCTAAAAAGTGTACTTAAGTACTTGTACTCAGTTCCACTTTTACTTACCAGACATTGAAGACGATGACTCCTCCCCCTTGAAGGTTGCAGACTTCCTGGTTGACCCTGAGGCCACGCCCCCTGTCAGACCACTGGGGTCTCACTCCTTTCATACTTCCTCAGGTCTGACACTTTCACTTCATTTACACTCTGTACTGAAGCGGGTGACCTTTAGCGCTTTCCTCTTTCCTCTTCAGGCTCCGCCCACCAGCCCCTGCCCCTGCCCCAGTACCAGTACCAGTACCCTCTGGGCCTCCCCCCTCACTATCACCTCCCTTCCCCTCCTTACCCCGCCTACACCAGTCCCTTTCTCTCTCCTAGCCCTTCCCCCTCCGCTCCTCACCCTACTGCCCCTCCTCCTCCTCCTCCTCATTGGCCGACCCCTGATCAGCCTCTTTTCTCATTGGCTAATGTCTTTTCACTGGCCATGAGTGTGGCCCAGACCTTCATGCCTCCACCTGGGACCCCCAGCCAGGGTTTTCCCCCGATCAACCAGAGCCACATCCCCTCGTTTCCCTCCCCTCAAACTCCACCAATGACTCCGCCTCCCCGCCGTCCTTCCGCTAACTTCCCCTACAGTCTGCCCACTGTTCAGATAGGCTCCGCCCCCAGCAGCCAGCAGGTAGAGCCAGCAGCTCAAAGAGACTCGCCTCAGGTAGGACTAAAGCACTTTGACCTCTGACCTTAACCCCGCCCACTTTTAACAACTACTTTTGATTCTGTTTATTCATTGTGTGTGTTGTATTCAAATTTGGAATCTGCACAAATGCTGATGATGATGACGACGGACCCAGATAGTCTGACAGTTTATCATTAAAGGACCAGTTCAGTAAAACTAGATCAGTGGTAGAGTTCAGACCTGAGTGAAGCAGCACCAGTCTGTGCTAATGCTAACGCTAACACATTAAACAAGATCAGTGGTAGAGTTTAGACCTGAGTGAAGCAGCACCAGTCTGTGCTAACGCTAACGCTAACACATTAAACAAGATCAGTGGTAGAGTTTAGACCTGAGTGAAGCAGCACCAGTCTGTGCTAACGCTAACGCTAACACATTAAACAAGATCAGTGGTAGAGTTTAGACCTCAGTGAAGCAGCACCAGTCTGTGCTAATGCTAACGCTAACACATTAAACAAGATCAGTGGTAGAGTTTAGACCTGAGTGAAGCAGCACCAGTCTGTGCTAACGCTAACGCTAACACATTAAACTAGATCAGTGGTAGAGTTCAGACCTCAGTGAAGCAGTACCAGTCTGTGCTAACGCTAACGTTAACATATTAAACTAGATCAGTGGTAGAGTTCAGACCTCAGTGAAGCAGTACCAGTCTGTGCTAATGCTAACGCTAACATATTAAACTAGATCAGTGGTAGAGTTCCGACCTGAGTGAAGCAGCACCAGTCTGTGCTAATGCTAACGCTAACATATTAAACTAGATCAGTGATAGAGTTCAGACTGCAGCGAAGAAGCAGCGAATTGCTAACACTAACGCTAATGCTAACACATTAAACTAGATCAGTGGTAGAGTTCAGACCTCAGTGAAGCAGCACCAGTCTGTGCTAACGCTAACACATTAAACTAGATCAGTGGTAGAGTTCAGACCTCAGTGAAGCAGCACCAGTCTGTGCTAACGCTAACGTTAACATATTAAACTAGATCAGTGGTAGAGTTCAGACCTCAGTGAAGCAGTACCAGTCTGTGCTAATGCTAACGCTAACATATTAAACTAGATCAGTGGTAGAGTTCAGACCTGAGTGAAGCAGCACCAGTCTGTGCTAACGCTAACGCTAACACATTAAACTAGATCCGTGATAGAGTTCAGACTGCAGCGAAGAAGCAGCGAATCGCTAACACTAACGCTAATGCTAACACATTAAACTAGATCAGTGGTAGAGTTCAGACCTCAGTGAAGCAGCACCAGTCTGTGCTAACGCTAACACATTAAACTAGATCAGTGGTAGAGTTCAGACCTCAGTGAAGCAGCACCAGTCTGTGCTAACGCTAACACATTAAACTAGATCAGTGGTAGAGTTCAGACCTCAGTGAAGCAGCACCAGTCTGTGCTAACGCTAACGTTAACATATTAAACTAGATCAGTGGTAGAGTTCAGACCTCAGTGAAGCAGTACCAGTCTGTGCTAATGCTAACGCTAACATATTAAACTAGATCAGTGGTAGAGTTCCGACCTGAGTGAAGCAGCACCAGTCTGTGCTAACGCTAACGCTAACACATTAAACTAGATCAGTGATAGAGTTCAGACTGCAGCGAAGAAGCAGCGAATCGCTAACACTAACGCTAATGCTAACACATTAAACTAGATCAGTGGTAGAGTTCAGACCTCAGTGAAGCAGCACCAGTCTGTATTTAATGCTTTAGTTTATATAAATGTATTTAATGCTTTAGTTTATATAAATGTATTTAATGCTTTAGTTTATATAAATGTATTTAATGCTTTAGTTTATATAAATGTATTTAATGCTTTAGTTTATATAAATGTATTTAATGCTTTAGTTTATATAAATGTATTTAATGCTTTAGTTTATATAAATGTATTTAATGCTTTAGTTTATATAAATGTATTTAATGCTTTAGTTTATATAAATGTATTTAATGCTTTAGTTTATATAAATGTTTTTAATGCTTTAGTTTATATAAATGTTTTTAATGCTTTAGTTTATATAAATGTTTTTAATGCTTTAGTTTATATAAATGTTTTTAATGCTTTAGTTTATATAAGTGTTTTTAATGCTTTAGTTTATATAAATGTTTTTAATGCTTTAGTTTATATAAATGTATTTAATGCTTTAGTTTATATAAATGTATTTAATGCTTTAGTTTATATAAATGTATTAGCAGTGATCCTGGTCTGGTTTGTGTTCAGGGGTCTCCTCCAGGGTCCATGTGTCCCAGATTGTCCCCCATACCCGAAGGTGAGTGTCAGCTGTGTCTGGAACCTTCTAGAACCTGAGTGTGTAGCTCCTCCCCCTGGATTCTTCTTCTCTTCTTCACAGTGAACAAACTTCCCGCCGTCACCGTTGGCCGTTTCCGCGTGAGTCCGTGCGATGGCGTCCGCGCCGTCCATCACCTGGACACCCCCCCCCTCAGCTGGGCCACGCCCACTGCCCATTCCCCACCTCCCTTCAGGTCCGACCAATTGGAGAGTTCCACCAGCAGCAGCAGCACAGAAGGGGACAGCCAATCAGAGGCCAATGTCAACACAATGAAAGTCTCCCTGACCAATGAGGCTTCTGGTTACCATGACAACACAGATGAACAGGATGATGCGGATAGGAAGAGGAGAGGTCAGCCGAGACTGAGCCTGAGCCTGGGGGAGGGGTCTAGCGGTTTCAACCAACCGTGGAGCCGCTACGCATCACACATCACCTCTGATGAATCAGACAGCGACAAAGACGACATGTGGGAGGAGCTTCAAGAGCTACGTGACAGGTGATAGGTTGACACATGTTCATTAAGTTTGTGGACCTATTTGAGGCAGCAGAAGCAGACACATGTCCGTATAAAGTCAACAGGAAGTCCAGCAGCTCCTGATGGCTTTGGCTGAACTCACTGTTTTTGGCCTTTCCAGTCATGTGACCTTTGACCTAAGAATGACCTCACACTGACAACATACCACTTCTATAAAATACCTGATGTTCTCAGATTAGTTTAGTTTAATGTTTATTTGACAGTGAGCCACACAATATCCACAAGGCTCATTTTTATCCATCGTCCCTGGACAGACAGATGACATGAAGACATTAATAACAAAGGGAAAAAATAAACATGTGGGTAGAATTATGTGCAGATAAACACCTACTGCAAAGTATATCATTTTAAAACATCGAGAACTAGAACCTCTGTAAAGCAGCACCATTCTGTGCTAACGCTAACGCTAACACATTAAACTAGATCAGTGGAAGAGTTCAGACCTCTGTAAAGCTGCACCAGTCTGTGCTAATGCTAATGCTAACACATTAAACTAGATCAGTGGAAGAGTTCAGACCTCTGTAAAGCTGCACCATTCTGTGCTAATGCTAACGCTAACACATTAAACTAGATCAGTGGTAGAGTTCAGACCTCTGTAAAGCAGCACCATTCTGTGCTAATGCTAATGCTAACACATTAAACTAGATCAGTGGAAGAGTTCAGACCTCTGTAAAGCAGCACCATTCTGTGCTAACGCTAATGCTAACACATTAAACTAGATCAGTGGTTATCTCATCTGAACAAAAATGACCAAAATCAGTAAAATGAATAAAATATTCAGTAAAGTGAAAAACTAGAGAACTCTGAGGGCAGACCTCTGCAAAGCAAGCGCAAGTATGTAAAGAAAAATGTAATCTGTAAAAAAAAATGAAGAAAATGCTTGAATTTAATTTGTTCAAACTATTAAAATTGTTGTAATTTACTTTCTACTGATTATAACCATTTACATGAATTTACATCTTTAGTGTTGATCTTAAATCTGAGTGTCATTGAATAGTCCAAATGTGAAAAATTATAAAAGCACATTATCATTAAAGTTAACTCATTCATTAAACTTAAGTTATCCATTAGAGTTAACTTATCTATTAAATTTAACTTATTCATTAAAGTTAACTCATTCATTAAACTTAAGTTATCCATTAGAGTTAACTTATCTATTAAATTTAACTTATTCATTAAAGTTAACTCATTCATTAAAGTTAACTTATCTATTAATGTTAACTCATTCAATAAAGTTAACTCGTTCATTAAAGTCAACTCATTCCATGAAGTTCACTTATCTATTAAAGTTAACTCATTCATTAAAGTTTACTTATCCATTAAAGTTAACTTATTTTATTGAAGTTAACTTATCCATTAAAGTTAACTTATTTTATTGAAGTTAACTTATCCATTAAAGTTAACTCATTTATTAAAGTTAACTTATCTATTAAAGTTAACTCATTCATTAAAGTTAACTTATCCATTAAAGTTAACTCATTTATTAAAGTTAACTTATCTATTAAAGTTAACTCATTCATTAAAGTTAACTTATCTATTAAAGTTAACTCATTCATTAAAGTTAACTTATCTATTAAAGTTAACTCATTCATTAAAGTTAAGTCCTTTATTAAAGTTAACTCATTCATTAAAGTTAACTTATCCTTTAAAGTTAACTTATTTTATTGAAGTTAACTTATCCATTAAAGTTAACTCATTCATTAAAGTTAACTCATCTATTAAAGTTAACTCATTCATTAAAGTTAACTTGTTCATTAAAGTTAAGTCCTTTATTAAAGTTAACTCATTCATTAAAGTTAACTTATCTCTTAAAGTTAACTCATTCATTAAAGTTAACTTATCTATTAAAGTTAACTCATTCATTAAAGTTAACTTGTTCATTAAAGTTAAGTCCTTTATTAAAGTTAACTCATTCATTAAAGTTAACTTATCTCTTAAAGTTAACTCATTCATTAAAGTTAACTTATCTATTAAAGTTAACTCATTCATTAAAGTTAACTTATCTCTTAAAGTTAACTCATTCATTAAAGTTAACTTATCTATTAAAGTTAACTCATTCATTAAAGTTAACTTATCTATTAAAGTTAACTCATTCATTAAAGTTAACTTGTTCATTAAAGTTAAGTCCTTTATTAAAGTTAACTCATTCATTAAAGTTAATACATCCATTAGATTTGGACCTGGCTGTGGCGGCCATATTGGATTTGTCCATTTTGAGGTATGATGGGACATTTTTTTCCCAACAGCCTTTAAAAACACTGTGTGACAAACATGAACATAAATGATTTCATGGTTCAACGGTTTATCAAACACAGTCTGACAGTATGAGATGTGAGTTACAATCATAACATGTTTATAAACTTTGAGTCTGTTCTTGTTTCTGTAAAATACCTGATGTTCTTGGACACCTACTGCATCTCTCCACTTCCTGTAGACACCTGGTGGAGGTACACAGCCTGCAGGCCAATCAGAAGCAAGAGATTGAGCAGCTGTACTTGCGCATGGGTAAAGTCCCGCCCCCTGGCATCGTACCTCCGGCGGCCATGTTGAATCATCGCCAACGCCGCCTTTCCAAAACTGGAAACTATTCACCTGTCCGTAAAAACAGCCTCCAGAGGCTGGATGTCCCGCCCCCTGCAGGTGAGGAGGAAACACAACACCCTTACCTGTGCTCTGCTTCTTTTAAATCTGACCTTTGAACTTTTGCGTGTGTCCCACTCACTCAGGGATCATGCGGACCGGTTCAGGCAGCAGCAGTGGGTCTTTTGACCGGCCTGGGAAAGGTGTGACCTTTGCCCCTGAACACATGGTGAGACCAGCTACACCTGAAACCTGCACAGTTACCATGGTTACCACAGGTCAAGGACTTCCTGGAATGACAGGGAATTCCTAGCCTAGCCTTGACTAGACTAGCCTAGCCTAGACTAGACTAGCCTAGCCTAGACTAGACTAGCAGTGCTATCTGTATTCATTCCATATATGGGTCTAGTGGTGCTTCATAGTCAGAGGAGGCGGGGCTAAAAGGTTGTCTTTCAAATCCTCTGTATGCAATAGGACGGTACTACAACCAATCAGTGTAATCTTTAGGATGACGTAGTTAGAGCGACTGAAAGTTGACGGAGGAGTCTGGAGAAAGTTAGGAATGACTAAACAAAATGGTGGATTATGGAGCTGAACGACTGTTGTCGCTTCTGTAAAAATAATTTAAAGATTGTTGACGTTTTCTCACATTCTTCACTCATCTGTGATAAAAGGAAATCTACACCTGTTGTTGTTCTTCTTCTATGGTTGTTTACACTTGTTTGTTCTAGACAAAAGTTACATTGAGTGAAACTAGGCTACTACGATAGAATATTAGATTTACTGATGCTAGGAGGAGCTAGTGTGGCTAGGCTACTACGATAGAACATTAGATTTACTGATGCTAGGAGGAGCTAGTGTGGCTAGGCTACTACGATAGAACATTAGATTTACTGATGCTAGGAGGAGCTAGTGTGGCTAGGCTACTACGATAGAACATTAGATTTACTGATGCTAGGAGGAGCTAGTGTGGCTAGGCTACTACGATAGAACGTTAGATTTACTGACGCTAGGAGGAGCAAGTGTGGCTAGGCTACTACGATAGAACGTTAGATTTACTGATGCTAGGAGGAGCTAGTGTGGCTAGGCTACTACGATAGAACGTTAGATTTACTGACGCTAGGAGGAGCTAGTGTGGCTAGGCTACTACGATAGAACGTTAGATTTACTGACGCTAGGAGGAGCTAGTGTGGCTAGGCTACTACGATAGAACGTTAGATTTACTGACGCTAGGAGGAGCTAGTGTGGCTAGGCTACTACGATAGAACGTTAGATTTACTGACGCTAGGAGGAGCTAGTGTGGCTAGGCTACTACGATAGAACGTTAGATTTACTGACGCTAGGAGGAGCTAGTGTGGCTAGGCTACTACGATAGAACGTTAGATTTACTGACGCTAGGAGGAGCTAGTGTGGCTAGGCTACTACGATAGAACGTTAGATTTACTGACGCTAGGAGGAGCTAGTGTGGCTAGGCTACTACGATAGAACGTTAGATTTACTGACGCTAGGAGGAGCTAGTGTGGCTAGGCTACTACGATAGAACGTTAGATTTACTGACGCTAGGAGGAGCTAGTGTGGCTAGGCTACTACGATAGAACGTTATATTTACTGACGCTAGGAGGAGCTAGTGTGGCTAGGCTACTACGATAGAACATTAGATTTACTGACGCTAGAAGGAGCTAGTGTGGCTAGGCTACTACGATAGAACATTAGATTTACTGACGCTAGGAGGAGCTAGTGTGGCTAGGCTACTACGATAGAACATTAGATTTACTGACGCTAGGAGGAGCTAGTGTGGCTAGGCTACTACGATAGAACATTAGATTTACTGACGCTAGGAGGAGCTAGTGTGGCTAGGCTACTACGATAGAACATTAGATTTACTGACGCTAGGAGGAGCTAGTGTGGCTAGGCTACTACGATAGAACATTAGATTTACTGACGCTAGGAGGAGCTAGTGTGGCTAGGCTACTACGATAGAACGTTAGATTTACTGACGCTAGGAGGAGCTAGTGTGGCTAGGCTACTACGATAGAACATTAGATTTACTGACGCTAGGAGGAGCTAGTGTGGCTAGGCTACTACGATAGAACATTAGATTTACTGACGCTAGGAGGAGCTAGTGTGGCTAGGCTACTACGATAGAACATTAGATTTACTGACGCTAGGAGGAGCTAGTGTGGCTAGGCTACTACGATAGAACATTAGATTTACTGACGCTAGGAGGAGCTAGTGTGGCTAGGCTACTACGATAGAACGTTAGATTTACTGACGCTAGGAGGAGCTAGTGTGGCTAGGCTACTACGATAGAACGTTAGATTTACTGACGCTAGGAGGAGCTAGTGTGGCTAGGCTACTACGATAGAACATTAGATTTACTGACGCTAGGAGGAGCTAGTGTGGCTAGGCTACTACGATAGAACATTAGATTTACTGACGCTAGGAGGAGCTAGTGTGGCTAGGCTACTACGATAGAACATTAGATTTACTGACGCTAGGAGGAGCTAGTGTGGCTAGGCTACTACGATAGAACATTAGATTTACTGACGCTAGGAGGAGCTAGTGTGGCTAGGCTACTACGATAGAACATTAGATTTACTGATGCTAGGAGGAGCTAGTGTGGCTAGGCTACTACGATAGAACATTAGATTTACTGATGCTAGGAGGAGCTAGTGTGGCTAGGCTACTACGATAGAACATTAGATTTACTGACGCTAGGAGGAGCTAGTGTGGCTAGGCTACTACGATAGAACATTAGATTTACTGACGCTAGGAGGAGCTAGTGTGGCTAGGCTACTACGATAGAACAATAGTTTTACTGACGCTAGGAGGAGCTAGTGTGGCTAGGCTACTACGATAGAACAATAGTTTTACTGACGCTAGGAGGAGCTAGTGTGGCTAGGCTACTACGATAGAACATTAGAGTTACTGACGCTAGGAGGAGCTAGTGTGGCTAGGCTACTACGATAGAACATTAGATTTACTGACGCTAGGAGGAGCTAGTGTGGCTAGGCTACTACGATAGAACATTAGATTTACTGATGCTAGGAGGAGCTAGTGTGGCTAGGCTACTACGATAGAACATTAGATTTACTGATGCTAGGAGGAGCTAGTGTGGCTAGGCTACTACGATAGAATATTAGATTTACTGATGCTAGGAGGAGCTAGTGTGGCTAGGCTACTACGATAGAACATTAGATTTACTGATGCTAGGAGGAGCTAGTGTGGCTAGGCTACTACGATAGAACATTAGATTTACTGATGCTAGGAGGAGCTAGTGTGGCTAGGCTACTACGATAGAACATTAGATTTACTGATGCTAGGAGGAGCTAGTGTGGCTAGGCTACTACGATAGAACGTTAGATTTACTGATGCTAGGAGGAGCTAGCACAGATGGCAAAAGGACCTTATGTTTTCACTAGAGTCCATCCGTCCGTCCGTTAGCAACATTACTCAAAAACATGAACAGATTATGATCAAATGTTCAGGATGTGTTGTTAGTGTCACATTAGGTTTTAATGGTGACTTCTTCTGTTTTTATTACAGTGAAAGTGAACTTGATGAAGATGAAGACACATGCCACTTTACGTCCACGGCCTGTGGGTTCAGACAGATTTAGTTTCAGATCCATTGACCATGTAACAATAATATGAATGGATTATATTTATATACTTCCTGTTTGTCTATTAATAGCACTTCACATTAGTGATCCTATATTTATTCACTCTCACACCTGGTGATGCTA
This sequence comes from Siphamia tubifer, assembly GCA_020466265.1. Classification (NCBI taxonomy): domain Eukaryota; kingdom Metazoa; phylum Chordata; class Actinopteri; order Kurtiformes; family Apogonidae; genus Siphamia; species Siphamia tubifer. The sequence goes on from CM035790.1 coordinate 36,258,163, forward strand.
AACTTCATATGTATCCACAAATGTCCAGGGGCAGACTGACAGAAGACTAGCAGACATTTTGTTCCTACAGCCCCTCCCAGCTCCACCTTTGGCCCCTCCCATCACCAAACATTCATACACCATTGTGACTGACACTCGAGGCTCCTCCCACCTCCACCTTTGGCCCCTCCCACCACCAAACATTCATAGACCATTGTGAATGACACGGGAGGGTCCTAAGGAGCTCAGATTGTGAAGTGGATGCGTTTATTTGAACAATATTGTGCCTCAGTTTATCATTAGTCCATGTCTTTTATTATGGAGCAGTTCATTTTAGTAGATTTTATTCCAATTCTAGTGTGGTTTAGTGGATTTCTACTGCATTTTAGTTCAGGATTCTCAAACTCATATTCTTCATTTTTCACATTCAGTCTGATTTGATCCAATGGGTCAAACCAGTAAAATGAAAACATAATAACCTAGAAATAATGACAACTACACATTTATGTCATGGTTTTAGTGAAAAAACACCATTCAATTATGAAAATACTTTCATACCATACATTACCCAAATGTAAACAAGTTACATTTCCTCAGGAAAATCGGGTTAATTTTAACAATATTCTGCATCAGTTTATCATTAGTCCATGTGTTTGATTATGGATCAGTGCATTTTACTGGATTTCATTCTATTTGTAGTGTGTTTTATTGGATTTTTACTGCATTTTATTTGACTCTGGCATTATTGACAATTAATTCATCCCAGGGGCCTCTATTGAAGGCACTGGCGGGCCACATTTGGTCCCTGGGCCACATGTTTAAAGCTGTCATTCTATGCTTATTTATTAATATTAACTTTATTAAAGGACTCATTCTATGCTTATTTATTAATATTGTTGTTCTTCATTGTTATTGAATTCATTGTGTGTTGGTTCTATTTATAAAAACGTTCAGATTGTTTTGTTTCCAGTTGTTTTTTCACGGTAGAAAAATGACTGGAGGTGGAACAACACAGTTTACTTCTACTTCCTCATACATGTCCATGACGCGCTGATGAGGCGTCTGTGATTGGCTCAGAATGTGTGAAAAAACACTCCCCCCTCCCCTCTGGCTCTGTGTGTGTTTACCATCCCAGAGTAACATCCAGCTAGGTTTGGTGACGTCACTTGTTTTGAAAACGTGCAGTAAAAAAACAGTCTTTATTTCCACAGAGACACATGAACCAGTTTGATCCAACAGTTTTTTACAGTTTGTGCAGCAGCTACTGTGGCGCCGTCTGCTCTAGTAGATGCTAATGCTAATGCTACTGCAGATTGGCTGCAATGGGGGAGGGGCTTAACCCCAGGTGGGTGGGGCTAAAGTCCATCTGACGTCAGATGGACCGTCTTTTTCTGGGTCCCTGGTTCCTGTTGTTGTTTAGTGTGAATGCAGTATGCAGCCAGTGGAGGTGATGAACCACTGTTAAAGGAGCATGTGTTGGTAAGTCTGGGTGAGCCATCACCATGGTAACGCTGGGTGAGCCATCACCATGGTAACGCTGGGTGAGCCATCACCATGGTAACGCTGGGTGAGCCATCACCATGGTAACGCTGGGTGAGCCATCACCATGGTAACGCTGGGTGAGCCATCACCATGGTAACGCTGGGTGAACCATCACCATGGTAACGCTGGGTGAGCCATCACCATGGTAACGCTGGGTGAGCCATCACCATGGTAACGCTGACAAAAGTGGAAAAATGGTTTTAGCAGAATGACACCTTTAAGACCCTTGCTTTAATTGTAACTGGATAAATGTATCTGAAGAACAAACACACACATGTTGGATTTATGACCCATTTGTTGACTCTCACATTATTGGTTGTGTCATTGGTCACATGACTCACATGCTACTGCCAATTGGCTGTCGGTGGCAGTAGTTGGCGGGGAGGTGGCGGAGGAAACCACCTACCTGTAGACAGAGACGCAGACCCTGTGGACCAATCAGTGATGAGCGTGGGCGCGGTCACCTGTTTCAGCCCTGAAGTCTTTTGTACTGGGACACCTCCCACTCCAGATAGACGCTGGTGTCCAGCATTTTCTTGTACCGGTAGTCCTGCAGATCCAGGTCCATCCTGAGCTGGATCAGCTGCTCCTCCAGAGTGGTCACCTGGTGGACAAAAAATAATCAGATAAAGTCTGGTCAATGTGGTGCGCGAGTTCAGTGGTTGTCAAACTGTTTTCACTGATGTTCCCCCTGAGAAACATATTTGTAGTCCAGTACCCCCTGACAGGAGCAAAACATTTATGGAAGAAAATAGAGGAACAGTGTAAAATCACTGTCTGATTTATTAAATCCAAAGTTATATAAGTTTTTATCTGATAATTTTGACTCTTGTGTGTTTTGTTCCGTGTTCCAACTCACCAACATTTATAGTTATTGTTAGTGTTTATCTTCACTTAATGCTCCTTATAATCCAGTTCACCTTATAGTGTGAAAATACAGTAAATAAATCATTAAAGTTAACATTGACACTGATTATTCATGGACACTCAGTACGTACTCCATCACATGTAGGACACTATGTTTACACATGGCCTAGTGTTGGACTAGTGTTGGCCTAGTGTTGGCCTAGTGTTGGCCTTGTGTTGACCAAGTGTTGGTCTAGTGTTGGCCTTGTCTTGTCCTAGTGTTGGTCTAGTGTTGGCCTAGTGTTGTCCTAGTTTTAGTCTAGTGTTGGCCTAGTGTTGGTCTAGTGTTGGGCTAGTGTTGGCCTAGTGTTGGCCTAGTGTTGGTCTAGTGTTGTCCTAAGGTTGGTCTAGTGTTGGTCTAGTGTTAGCCTAGTGTTGGGCTAGTGTTGGTCTAGTGTTGGCGTAGTGTTGGTCTAGTGTTGGTATAGTGTTGGCCTGATGTTGGGCTAAAGTTGGCCTAGTGTTGGACTAGTGTTGGCCTAGTGTTGGGCTTGTGTTGGCCAAGTGTTGGTCTAGTGTTGGCCTTGTCTTGTCCTAGTGTTGGCCTAGTGTTGTCCTAGTTTTAGTCTAGTGTTGGCCTAGTGTTGGTCTAGTATTGGGCTAGTGTTGGTCTAGTGTTGGTATAGTATTGGCCTGATGTTGGGCTAAAGTTGGCCTAGTGTTGGTCTAGTGTTGGTCTAGTGTTGGCCTAGTGTTGGTCTAGTGTTGGTCTAGTGTTGGCTTAGTGTTGGTCTAGTGGTGACCTAGTGTTGGTCTAGTGTTGTCCTAGTGTTAGTCTAGTGTTGGGCTAGAGTTGGCCTAGTGTTGGTCTAATGTTGGCCTAGTGTTGGCCTAGTGTTGTTCTAGTGTTGGCCTAGTGTTGGTCTAGTGTTGGCCTAGTGTTGGCCTCGTGTTGCAGTAGTGTTGGCCTAGTGTTGGAGTAGTGTTGGCCAAGTGTTGGCTAGTGTTGGCCTAGTGTTGGAGTACTGTTGACCTAGTGTTGGTCTAATGTTGGCCTAGTGTTGGTCTAGTGTTGGAGTAGTGTTGGCCAAGTGTTGGCTAGTGTTGGCCTAGTGTTGGCCTAGTGTTGGAGTAGTGTTGGCCAAGTGTTGGCCTAGTGTTGGTCTAGTGTTGGCCTAGTGTTGTTCTAGTGTTGGCCTAGTGTTGGTCTAGTGTTGGCCTAGTGTTGGCCTAGTGTTGGCCTCGTGTTGGAGTAGTGTTGGCCTAGTGTTGGCCTAGTGTTGGAGTAGTGTTGGCCAAGTGTTGGCCAAGTGTTGGCTAGTGTTGGTCTAGTGTTGACCTAGTGTTGTCCTACTGTTCGTCTAGTGTTGGAGTAGTGTTGGCCTACTGTTGGTCTAATGTTGGCCTAGTGTTGACCTAGTGTTGGAGTAGTGTTGGCCAAGTGTTGGCTAGTGTTGGCCTAGTGTTGGAGTAGTGTTGGAGTAGTGTTGGCCAAGTGTTGGCCTAGTGTTGGCCAAGTGTTGGCCTAGTGTTGGCCTAGTGTTGGTCTAATGTTGGCCTAGTGTTGGTCTAATGTTGGCCTAGTGTTGTCCTAGTGTTGGAGTAGTGTTGGCCAAGTGTTGGCCAAGTGTTGGCTAGTGTTGGCCTAGTGTTGGCCTAGTGTTGGAGTAGTGTGAGCCAAGTGTTGGCCTAGTGTTGGTCTAGTGTTGGTCTAATGTTGGCCTAGTGTTGTTCTAGTGTTGGTCTAATGTTGGCCTAGTGTTGGTCTAATGTTGGCCTAGTGTTGGCCTAGTGTTGTTCTAGTGTTGGCCTAGTGTTGGTCTAGTGTTGGCCTAGTGTTGGCCTCGTGTTGCAGTAGTGTTGGCCTAGTGTTGGAGTAGTGTTGGCCAAGTGTTGGCCAAGTGTTGGCTAGTGTTGGCCTAGTGTTGGAGTACTGTTGACCTAGTGTTGGTCTAATGTTGGCCTAGTGTTGGTCTAGTGTTGGAGTAGTGTTGGCCAAGTGTTGGCTAGTGTTGGCCTAGTGTTGGCCTAGTGTTGGAGTAGTGTTGGCCAAGTGTTGGCCTAGTGTTGGTCTAGTGTTGGTCTAATGTTGGCCTAGTGTTGTTCTAATGTTGGCCAAGTGTTGGCCTAGTGTTGGTCTAGTGTTGGTCTAATGTTGGCCTAGTGTTGTTCTAGTGTTGGTCTAATGTTGGCCTAGTGTTGGTCTAGTGTTGGCCTAGTGTTGGTCTAGTGTTGGTCTAATGTTGGCCTAGTGTTCTAGTGTTGGTCTAATGTTGGCCTAGTGTTGGTTTAGTGTTGGCCTAGTGTTGGCCTCGTGTTGGAGTAGTGTTGGCCTAGTGTTGGCCTAGTGTTGGAGTAGTGTTGGCCAAGTGTTGGCCAAGTGTTGGCTAGTGTTGGTCTAGTGTTGACCTAGTGTTGGAGTAGTGTTGGCCAAGTGTTGGCCTAGTGTTGGTCTAGTGTTGGTTTAGTGTTGGTCTAATGTTGGCCTAGTGTTGTTCTAGTGTTGGTCTAATGTTGGCCTAGTGTTGGTCTAATGTTGGCCTAGTGTTGGCCTAGTGTTGTTCTAGTGTTGGCCTAGTGTTGGTCTAGTGTTGGCCTAGTGTTGGCCTCGTGTTGCAGTAGTGTTGGCCTAGTGTTGGAGTACTGTTGACCTAGTGTTGGTCTAATGTTGGCCTAGTGTTGGTCTAGTGTTGGAGTAGTGTTGGCCAAGTGTTGGCTAGTGTTGGCCTAGTGTTGGCCTAGTGTTGGAGTAGTGTTGGCCAAGTGTTGGCCTAGTGTTGGTCTAGTGTTGGTCTAATGTTGGCCTAGTGTTGTTCTAGTGTTGGTCTAATGTTGGCCAAGTGTTGGCCTAGTGTTGGTCTAGTGTTGGTCTAATGTTGGCCTAGTGTTGTTCTAGTGTTGGTCTAATGTTGGCCTAGTGTTGGTCTAGTGTTGGCCTAGTGTTGGCCTAGTGTTGGTCTAGTGTTGGCCTAGTGTTGGCCTAGTGTTGGCCTCGTGTTGGAGTAGTGTTGGCCTAGTGTTGGCCTAGTGTTGGAGTAGTGTTGGCCAAGTGTTGGCCAAGTGTTGGCTAGTGTTGGTCTAGTGTTGACCTAGTGTTGTCCTACTGTTGGTCTAATGTTGGCCTAGTGTTGACCTAGTGTTGGAGTAGTGTTGGCCAAGTGTTGGCTAGTGTTGGCCTAGTGTTGGAGTAGTGTTGGAGTAGTGTTGGCCAAGTGTTGGCCTAGTGTTGGCCAAGTGTTGGCCTAGTGTTGGCCTAGTGTTGGTCTAATGTTGGCCTAGTGTTGGTCTAATGTTGGCCTAGTGTTGTCCTAGTGTTGGAGTAGTGTTGGCCAAGTGTTGGCCAAGTGTTGGCTAGTGTTGGCCTAGTGTTGGCCTAGTGTTGGAGTAGTGTTGGCCAAGTGTTGGCCTAGTGTTGGTCTAGTGTTGGTCTAATGTTGGCCTAGTGTTGGTCTAGTGTTGGCCTAGTGTTGGACTAGTGTTGGCCTAGTGTTGGTCTAGTGTTGGTCTAATGTTGGCCTAGTGTTGGTCTAATGTTGGCCTAGTGTTGGTCTAGTGTTGGCCTAGTGTTGGCCTCGTGTTGGAGTAGTGTTGGCCTAGTGTTGGAGTACTGTTGGCCAAGTGTTGGCTAGTGTTGGCCTAGTGTTGGAGTAGTGTTGGAGTAGTGTTGGCCTACTGTTGGTCTAATGTTGGCCTAGTGTTGGCCTAGTGTTGACCTCGTGTTGGAGTAGTGTTGGCCAAGTGTTGGCTAGTGTTGGCCTAGTGTTGGAGTAGTGTTGGAGTAGTGTTGGCCAAGTGTTGGCCTAGTGTTGGCCAAGTGTTGGCCTAGTGTTGGCCTAGTGTTGGCCTAGTGTTGGTCTAATGTTGGCCTAGTGTTGGTCTAATGTTGGAGTAGTGTTGGAGTAGTGTTGGCCAAGTGTTGGCCTAGTGTTGGCCTAGTGTTGGTCTAATGTTGGCCTAGTGTTGGTCTAATGTTGGCCTAGTGTTGGTCTAATGTTGGAGTAGTGTTGGAGTAGTGTTGGCCTAGTGTTGGCCTAGTGTTGGCCTAGTGTTGTCCTAGTGTTGGCCCAGTGTTGGCGTCGGGCAGTGGTTCTCAAATGGGGGTACATATACCCCTAGGGATACATGAAGCTTTTCAAAATTCTTGACGCAAAAGGCGCACTGGACTATAAGACGCATTAACTGAAGTCTAAGGCCCTGTCCCATTTCTCCCCCTAACCCTAAAATTTCCCCTAACCCTAGATTTTGCGCGTTCATGTGTAGGGGTAGGGTGTCCCATTACCTAGGGGAGCAAGTGGGAGTGCGATTTTGCCCTTAAAATCAACCCTCAAAATGTAGTGAGGTTGGTTGCGGACTTCGTTTTGAGGGGAAGATGAAATTACCCATGATGCAATGCGAGCTCAGCGAGCCGACTGATTCCTGACAACAAAAATGGCGGCCGCAGCTGGAGGAACTGGAGATGAACAATTTCGTTGTAAGTATATTTTGGCACAGAGGCTATGACCGGTAATGTTACCTTGTCAAGCTAGCGTTAATGCTAACGTTAATGTTATAAATCGCCAACTATTGAAGAAAAAATACATGAAAATATTTAAATAAATCAACATACCCGAGACAAGACCGAAAGGCAAAGTAGACGGCGAATGCGTCTTCTGTTTGCCGCATTTCTTCTCTGCGCATCCCGAAGGTAAATAAACAGAACCAACACAACAGGTAACACAGCTGGGACCGCCATTTGTCCTCCGTGTAAATAGTAGTCAGCTGATGTCAGTCTCGCGGAGGGGTGGTTTCATATTTGGCGGGGTAGACTTGTCAGCGTGTGACGTGAACACGTTTGTTACGTTCACTTGGCGAGTGGTGTCCCATTTTCAGGGGGAATTATTTCCCCTTGATGAGTGGAATTTACTTTTTAGGGCACTTAAAACCAAGTGGAAGTTTTAAGGGGGAGAAATGGGACGGGGCCTAAATGATCAGATAAAAAGTCCTATTCTGGAATAAACAGTCAGGTCTGTAGTGCACAGAGTGTTGAGTTGTTGTGGTTGATATTGTTCATGAAGGTTCCATGTGTTACCTGGGTCAGGTATTCACTGAGCTGCCCGCCGTACTGGCTCAGGGTTTCGGCCAGTGTTCCCTCCAACACTTCCTGTAGAGGAAACACAGTCATGTGACCTGCTCTGTGTCCATCAGGTCTACAGGTTCTACTTCCTGTCACTTCCTGTGGATTGTGATGCTCACCGTGTCCAAGGTGGACTGCAGTTGGGTCTCCAGAGACTGCAGTGTAGACTGGACCTGGATGACTTGGGACCTGGACGACTGCAGGGTCTGGATGGCCACCACCACATTGTTCTAGTATATAGTGTATATGGTGTATATAGTGTATATAGTATATATAGTATATATAGTATATATAGTGTATATGGTGTATATAGTGTATATAGTGTATATAGTATATATAGTATATATAGTATATATAGTGTATATAGTGTATATAGTGTATATAGTGTATATAGTATATATAGTATATATAGTGTATATGGTGTATATAGTGTATATAGTGTATATAGTGTATATAGTGTATATAGTATATATAGTATATATAGTGTATATGGTGTATATAGTGTATATAGTGTATATAGTATATATAGTATATATAGTGTATATAGTGTATATGGTGTATATAGTGTATATAGTGTATATAGTATATATAGTATATATAGTATATATAGTGTATATAGTGTATATAGTGTATATAGTGTATATAGTGTATATAGTATATATAGTATATATAGTGTATATGGTGTATATAGTGTATATAGTGTATATAGTATATATAGTATATATAGTGTATATAGTGTATATAGTGTATATAGTATATATAGTATATATAGTGTATATAGTGTATATAGTGTATATAGTGTATATAGTGTATATAGTATATATAGTATATATAGTGTATATGGTGTATATAGTGTATATAGTGTATATAGTATATATAGTATATATAGTATATATAGTGTATATAGTGTATATGGTGTATATAGTGTATATAGTGTATATAGTATATATAGTATATATAGTATATATAGTGTATATGGTGTATATAGTGTATATAGTGTATATAGTATATATAGTATATATAGTATATATAGTGTATATAGTGTATATAGTGTATATAGTGTATATAGTATATATAGTATATATAGTGTATATGGTGTATATAGTGTATATAGTGTATATAGTATATATAGTATATATAGTATATATAGTGTATATAGTGTATATAGTGTATATAGTGTATATAGTGTATATAGTATATATAGTATATATAGTGTATATGGTGTATATAGTGTATATAGTGTATATAGTATATATAGTATATATAGTATATATAGTGTATATAGTGTATATAGTGTATATAGTATATATAGTATATATAGTATATATAGTATATATAGTGTATATAGTGTATATAGTGTATATAGTGTATATAGTGTATATAGTATATATAGTATATATAGTATATATAGTGTATATGGTGTATATAGTGTATATAGTGTATATAGTATATATGGTGTATATAGTGTATATAGTGTATATAGTGTATATAGTATATATAGTATATATAGTGTATATGGTGTATATAGTGTATATAGTGTATATAGTGTATATAGTGTATATGGTGTATATAGTGTATATAGTGTATATAGTATATATAGTATATATAGTATATATAGTGTATATGGTGTATATAGTGTATATAGTGTATATAGTATATATAGTATATATAGTGTATATGGTGTATATAGTGTATATAGTGTATATATAGTATATATAGTATATATAGTGTATATGGTGTATATAGTGTATATAGTGTATATAGTATATATAGTATATATAGTATATATAGTGTATATGGTGTATATAGTGTATATAGTATATATAGTATATATAGTGTATATGGTGTATATAGTGTATATAGTGTATATAGTGTATATGGTGTATATAGTGTATATGGTGTATATAGTGTATATGGTGTATATAGTGTATATAGTATATATAGTATATATAGTGTATATGGTGTATATAGTGTATATAGTGTATATAGTGTATATGGTGTATATAGTGTATATAGTGTATATAGTATATATAGTATATATAGTATATATAGTGTATATGGTGTATATAGTGTATATAGTGTATATAGTATATATAGTATATATAGTGTATATGGTGTATATAGTGTATATAGTGTATATATAGTATATATAGTATATATAGTATATATAGTGTATATGGTGTATATAGTGTATATAGTGTATATAGTGTATATAGTATATATAGTATATATAGTGTATATGGTGTATATAGTGTATATAGTGTATATGGTGTATATAGTGTATATAGTGTATATGGTGTATATAGTATATATAGTGTATATTTGATTTGATTTGATTTGAATGATTTATTTCGAACATGCGCAAAGTGCAACAATAATCAATACAACAATAATAATAATAACAATGACATGTTCGAAAAGGAGTAGGATGAAGCATAAACTTATTTAATTCTACCCCTTCTTCACTTCCTCAACAACCTAAATACATCTTGTAGTAATATAGTGCATAGTACAAAAAAGATGATAAATAAAATAATGACAATAACAATGATAACAATACCAATAATCAATAACTGAAGTACTAAACATAGACATATATACAAAAAAAGAAAAAAAAAAAAAACTAAAAACAAATGAGCAGATAGGAAAGTAGGTAACAAATAGAGTTTTTTTGTTGTTGTTTTCTTTTTTCCCTCCCTTCCTTCTTCTTCTTTTCCCTTTTTTTCTTTCCTTTTTCTAATTTTTTTGCATTTTGCTTTCATTTTTTATTTTTTATTTTATTTATTTTATTTATTTTATTTTAATTTTCTATTCATTCACTTATTTTAATCATGTATTTATTCATTTATTTATTTTTTATATCTTTTAACCCCACAGAGGGGGAGTCAACAGTGTTTCAGATCAGTACATATTCCAGTCTTGCAGACATATACTAGACTATTTAGTGCATGTGTGTGACCATCAGCGGTCCTCCCCGAAAGCTGAGCAGACATCCCCCATTAGAACTCTCCCTTACAAGCCAGTGAGTGCAGTGCTACACCTCAGTGATGTGCGGAGGAAACAAAGACTGGACAGGACGGACAGGACGAATGGGGACAGTAACCAACAGGCGGTGCTATTGTAATTAAAGACTGTAAGGTGATGTGTTATTACAACCACCAACTGTCCTTCAATAAAAAACTAAAAAATAAATAAGTAGATCAGAAAAAGAGGAGAAAACCAAACCAGCACAAAAGGAAAAACAAAAAACAAAACAAAAACAAAAAAATGTAAACAATCGGCACCGAGCACCACAACCGTGGATGTCCTGATAGTACAAAATAGAATAGAATGTAATAGAATAGGCCAGAAGAGGACACCAGTGCAGAAGAAAATGAGTTTAGTGTAGAGATTGTGGAGAGATTCTCAGCACATTCTGGCGAGTCCCATCATTCGTTGAAATGGGACTCAGTAGTAGCTGGTGAGACCCAATCAAACATGCAAGTGTGAAAGACCCCGAAGCCCAGAACAGCAATCACGACAAGGCAGGGCCAAGTCAACAGGGCAACCCCCACCTCGGGCCGCAGGAGCCACAGGACGCCACCCCCAGAGAGCCACCGGGACCACTGTGAACGACACAAACCCGGAGAACAAGAGGGAGCAGCTACAGACCCCCCCCAGCGCACCAAGACCGACCCAGGCGGCCCGGGGCACGACGACCCACCCGCCGCCCCAACCCCAACCCCGCCCACCCCAGCCCCCACCAACCCCCCCCACCCCACCACCCGACCCGCCCAGCCGAACCACTCACCCCCCCCGCCCACCCCCGAGGGGGCCAACGGCCCCACGCAGCCAGGAAACCAGACACAGGGAGCGAGCCGCCCACCGAGGGGGGCGGCAACCAGCCCATCACAAGGCAGGCCCACACCAGGCGCCGGCCGGAGGACATCGTAGCCCGGACCCAACGCGAGTCCAGAGGGCAAAATGGACAGTGTGCTGGGGCCCGGCAACGCCAACAGGGAGATACCCCCCACACACCCCGCACCCTGCCCCAGGTGAGCACAGTACACCCATGGCCCTCACCTCCCCACAATGCGTCCCAACAACCCCCACATGCCACCAGCCCGCAGTACAGCCACAGTGCCCACCAGACTGGCCAATCCAACCCCCGCATCCAGCCAAGAGCCATGGCACCAGCTTGGACCCGACGGGCAAGGAGGAGCACCCCCCCAACCACAGCCCCCAGGTCCCGGGGACCCCCCAGCACAGCAACATGGATAGTAGTCTACCCCCGCTACCCCATAGCCATAAGCCATAAGGCATAAGGGATAAGGGGGGCCGGGTCCCACCAGCGAGGCCATATTAGTGAACCCCCCCATTCCTCCCTGTTAATATGTCTCCAGATCCCTGACTGGAGACATTATCCCTGCACCGTGATTGTGTAACCCTGAGTGTCATGTGGTGCATTAAAAGTGGGGAAGCTGGTCGAGGCATCCAGGGGGCAGGCCAGGGGACCACAGAGGATGGATACTCTGGCCTACCCTGGCCTATGTTCCCCAAGCCATCCCAGATCTACCCCCAAGGTGTGAATGTGTGTGGTGCTTTAAAAGAAATTAGAGAGCAGGGGAGGTAAGCAAGAGGGGAATGGGGAAGAGACAAGGCCGTAGAGCCCTGCCATCTGCCCCACCACCGAGCCCAACATTCCCGCTCCCACCTGCTCTCGAGGCCCTAACTACTGTGTCCCTATATGTGCCTAAGAGTAGCTATATACAGTGAATTGTGTATATGGTGTATATGGTGTATATAGTATATATAGTATATATAGTGTATATGGTGTATATAGTGTATATAGTATATATAGTATATATAGTGTATATGGTGTATATAGTGTATATAGTGTATATGGTGTATATAGTATATATAGTATATATGGTGTATATAGTGTATATAGTGTATATGGTGTATATGGTGTATATAGTGTATATGGTGTATATAGTATATATAGTGTATATGGTGTATATAGTATATATAGTGTATATGGTGTATATAGTATATATAGTGTATATGGTGTATATAGTATATATAGTATATATAGTGTATATAGTGTATATGGTGTATATAGTATATATAGTGTATATGGTGTATATAGTGTATATGGTGTATATAGTGTATATGGTGTATATAGTGTATATGGTGTATATAGTATATATAGTGTATATGGTGTATATAGTATATATAGTATATATAGTGTATATAGTGTATATGGTGTATATAGTATATATAGTGTATATGGTGTATATAGTGTATATGGTGTATATAGTGTATATAGTGTATATGGTGTATATAGTGTATATGGTGTATATAGTGTATATGGTGTATATAGTGTATATGGTGTATATAGTATATATAGTGTATATGGTGTATATAGTGTATATGGTGTATATAGTGTATATGGTGTATATAGTATATATAGTGTATATAGTGTATATGGTGTATATACTGTATATGGTGTATATAGTGTATATGGTGTATATAATATATATAGTGTATATGGTGTATATAGTGTATATAGTGTATATGGTGTATATAGTGTATATAGTGTATATAGTATATATGGTGTATATAGTGTATATGGTGTATATAGTGTATATGGTGTATATAGTATATATAGTATATATAGTGTATATAGTATATATAGTATATATAGTATATATAGTATATATAGTGTATATAGTATATATAGTATATATAGTATATATAGTGTATATGGTGTATATAGTGTATATGGTGTATATAGTGTATATGGTGTATATAGTATATATAGTATATATAGTGTATATAGTGTATATAGTATATATAGTATATATAGTGTATATGGTGTATATAGTGTATATAGTATATATAGTGTATATGGTGTATATAGTGTATATGGTGTATATAGTATATATAGTATATATAGTGTATATAGTGTATATAGTATATATAGTATATATAGTGTATATGGTGTATATAGTGTATATAGTATATATAGTATATATAGTGTATATGGTGTATATAGTGTATATGGTGTATATAGTGTATATGGTGTATATAGTATATATAGTATATATAGTGTATATAGTGTATATAGTATATATAGTATATATAGTATATATAGTATATATAATGTATATAGTATATATGGTGTCTTGGCAGCAGCCGTCTACTGGTGTATGAGTGTGTGAATGGTTTTCTGTGAAGCACTTTGTGACCCATGTCTGTGAAAAGCACTATACAAATAAAGAGTACTTACTTACTTACTTCCTGTCAGCTGCTGTGATGCTGCTCCCCCAGCAGACCACACCATAAAAGATTGCGGATGCCACAACAGAGTCATAGAAGGTCTTTAGGAGTGCCCCCCCCCGCACCCCAAAAGACATCAACCTTCTTAGCAGATAGAGTCTACTCTGTCCTTTTTTATAAAGTGCGTTGGTGTTATGAGTCCAGTCCAGTTTATTGTTCAGGTGAACACCCAGGTACTTATAAGACGTCGCCCTCTCTATGTCCTTTCCCTGGATGTTCATTGGTGAAGGTGGGGGGTGGGGGGTCCGACGAAAGTCCACATCCAGTTCCCTTGGTCTTACTGGCATTGATCAGGAGGTGGTTTTGCTGGCATCAGTTGACAAAGTCCTGAATGAGTTCTCTGTATGACCTGTCGTCCCCGTCTGTGATGAGGCCGACGAAGCAGAGTCTTCAGAGAACTTTTGGAGATGACAGGAGGGTGATTGGTGTGAAAAATCCGCAGTGTAGAGGGTGAAGAGGAACAGCGCCAGCACTGTTCCCTGGGGGGCCCCTACGCTGCAGAGAACAGTGTCTGACACACAGCCAGGGGTCCTCACATACTGTGGACGAGTGGTGAGGTAGTCCATGATCCAGTATGTTAGGTGATGGTCCACTCCTGACTGAAGGAGCTTGTCCCTCAGGATGTCCAGCCTGATGGTGTTGAAAGCGCTACTCAGGTCCAAGAAGAGGACCCGGATAGAGCTCCTAGGTGACTCCAGGTGGGACAGGGCTCGGTGGAGGAGGAAGATGATGGTGTCGTCCACTCTGATGCCAAGCTGATATGCAAACTGCAATGGGTTCATGGACAAGATCACCAGGGGGCGCAGGTGAGCAAGGACCAGCCGCTCCAGTGCCTTCATGAGGTGCAATGTTAAAGCCACTGGTCTGTAGCAGCTTGGGTCCTTGGGATGGGGGTGTCTTTGGCATCGGTACCACACAGGACATCTTCCAGAGTCTTGGTACCCTCCCCACTCAGCTGGTCTGAGCAGGACCTGAGGAGCCTGGAACCAAGGCCATCCGGTCCTGCAGCCTTCCTGGTCTTTATCTTCCTCAGTTGGTTCCTCACCTGGAGGGGTGAGAAGGAGGGGGTTCTGTGTCATTAAGTGTTGATGGGGGGGGTAGGGGGAGCAGAGGGGGGTGGAGGTGGTGGAGAGGTGAGTACCGTGGGTGGAGGGGGGGGTGATTGGGGTACTTAGGCAGAGTGCTGAGAGGTGGGCTGCTGCAAGACTGATACAGTTGGGGGAGGGGCAGATGTCTCCTCAAACCTACAGAAATAGGTGGGACCATGTCTGGTCCCCCGCTGCCTGGACATTTGATTTCTGGTGGCCTGAGATGGTCTTCAGGCTTCTCCAAACATCACTGGTGTTCTTATCCTGCAGTTTTTCTTCCATCCTCCTCCTGTAGCGTTCTTTCCCCTCCCTTATTTTCCTCCTCAGCTCCCTCTGGACAGTCCTCAGTTCCTCTCTGTTCCCCGACTTAAAGACCCTCTTCTCTTTTAAAAGAGCCTTTATGTCAGGGTTAATCCATGGTTCATTGTTGGAGAAACATCGTACTGTCCTAGTGGGTACGATGTTCTCCACACAGAAGTTTATATAGTCCGTGACATTCTCTGTAAAACTGTCGATGTCCTCCTCATGAGAGTCGCTGAAGACGTCCCACACCGTTGACTCGAAGCAGTCCTTCAAAGCCTCTTCAGCGTCCTCAGACCACTTCTTCAGGGTGCGGGTCACAGCTGGTTCCCTGTTCACAATGGGTCTGTAAACAGGTAGGATATGAACCAGGTTGTGGTCAGCTCTTCCCAGAGGGGGGAGGGGTAATGAGGTGCAAGCCTCCTTGATGTTGGCATACGGTAGGTCCAGTGTTTTATTGTTCCTAGTCGCACATGTGACGTACTGGATGAAGTTGGGCAAAGTGGAGGACAGAGTTGAGGACAGAGTGGAGGACAGAGTTGAGGACAGAGTGGAGGACAGAGTTGAGGACAGAGTGGAGGACAGAGTTGAGGACAGAGTGGAGGACAGAGTGGAGGACAGAGTTGAGGACAGAGTGGAGGACAGAGTTGAGGACAGAGTGGAGGACAGAGTGGAGGACAGAGTTGAGGACAGAGTTGAGGACAGAGTGGAGGCATGATTGAAATCGCCGGAGATCAATAGGAGGGTCTGAAGCCTGGAGCCTGCTGACAGTGGTGTTGATGACATCACAGGCTGCGTGGGCGTTAGCCACCATTGTTATGTTGTGTGAAAAGTGCTGCTGCAGATACTGTGGCCTCAGACGAACAGCCAACAGTTCAATGTCTGGGCAGCAATGCTGTACCTTGATCATGATGTTCCTAGGGTCACACCATCTAGTCAGTTTAAGGTCAGTTTAGGGTCAGTTTAAGGTCAGTTTAGGGTCAGTTTAAGGTCAGTTTAAGGTCAGTTTAAGGTCAGTTTAGGGTCAGTTTAGGGTCAGTTTAAGGTCAGTTTAAGGTCAGTTTAAGGTCAATTTAAGGTCAGTTTAAGGTCAGTTTAGGGTCAGTTTAAGGTCAGTTTAGGGTCAGTTTAGGGTCAGTTTAGGGTCAGTTTAAGGTCAGTTTAGGGTCAGTTTAAGGTCAGTTTAGGGTCAGTTTAAGGTCAGTTTAGGGTCAGTTTAAGGTCAGTTTAGGGTCAGTTTAAGGTCAGTTTAAGGTCAGTTTAGGGTCAGTTTAAGGTCAGTTTAAGGTCAGTTTAAGGTCAGTTTAAGGTCAGTTTAGGGTCAGTTTAAGGTCAGTTTAGGGTCAGTTTAGGGTCAGTTTAAGGTCAGTTTAAGGTCAGTTTAGGGTCAGTTTAAGGTCAGTTTAGGGTCAGTTTAAGGTCAGTTTAGGGTCAGTTTAGGGTCAGTTTAGGGTCAGTTTAAGGTCAGTTTAGGGTCAGTTTAAGGTCAGTTTAAGGTCAGTTTAGGGTCAGTTTAAGGTCAGTTTAAGGTCAGTTTAGGGTCAGTTTAGGGTCAGTTTAGGGTCAGTTTAGGGTCAGTTTAGGGTCAGTTTAGGGTCAGTTTAAGGTCATTTTAAGGTCAGTTTAAGGTCAGTTTAGGGTCAGTTTAAGGTCAGTTTAAGGTCAGTTTAGGGTCAGTTTAAGGTCAGTTTAAGGTCAGTTTAGGGTCAGTTTAGGGTCAGTTTAGGGTCAGTTTAAGGTCAGTTTAAGGTCAGTTTAGGGTCAGTTTAAGGTCAGTTTAAGGTCAGTTTAAGGTCAGTTTAAGGTCAGTTTAGGGTCAGTTTAGGGTCAGTTTAGGGTCAGTTTAGGGTCAGTTTAGGGTCAGTTTAAGGTCAGTTTAAGGTCAGTTTAAGGTCAGTTTAGGGTCAGTTTAGGGTCAGTTTCCACACTCAGACCTCCAGTGTCTTTATTCCAATATTCAGAGTAAAAACAGAACCACACTATTATTCAAATCATATATCATGTCATATTTACTTTTATTTATTGTCAAGTTATTTTTCAAAGACAATTAACTCTTCATATCCTGTGATTTGTTCAGATTTTATCCATAGTTTCACCAGCAGTTGTTTTTACAGAATATTTAGATCAATAAATGCAGAGAAAATCAAAGCACATCCAATAAAATCAAACTGAATCTAAGAGTCAATGATTTGACCTTTGAATAAACTAACATCTGACGTTAGCTTCATATCCAAACATTTGTCTATGCTAACAAGGCTAAAGCTAAACATTATTTGTCCTTTTTAACATTAAAGTGTAAATCTAAAGGTTTTTTTTTTTTTTTTTTTTTACTTTATATTTAATCATTTAAACTACCGTATTTTGGGAACTGTAAGGCACACTGTCACTGAATGGGTTATTTTTGTTTTGTTTTTTTCATATATAAGGTGTATTAATCAAAACTAAACTGTCACAATAATAGCAAACACTCTTATTCTGTTGAGTCAAACTTTAAAGGACTCATTCTACGGTTATTTATTAATATTAACTTTATTAAAGGATTCATTTTATGCTTATTTATTAATATTAACTTTATTAAAGGACTCATTTTATGGTTATTTATTAATATTAACTTTATTAAAGGATTCATTTTATGCTTATTTATTAATATTAACTTTATTAAAGGACTCATTGTTGTCACTTGTTTTGAAAACGTGCAGTAAAAAAACAGTCTTTATTTCCACAGAGACACATGAACCAGTTTGATCCAACAGTTTTTTACAGTTTGTGCAGCAGCTACTGTGGCGCCGTCTGCTCTAGTAGATGCTAATGCTAATGCTACTGCAGATTAGCTGCAATGGGGGAGGGGCTTAACCCCAGGTGGGTGACACCGTCTTTTTCTGGGTCCCTGGTTCCTGTTGTTGTTTAGTGTGAATGCAGTATGCAGCCAGTGGAGGTGATGAACCACTGTTAAAGGAACATGTGTTGGTAAGTCTGGGTGAGCCGTCACCATAGTAACGCTGGGTGAGCCATCACCATGGTAACGCTGGGTGAACCATCACCATGGTAACGCTGGGTGAACCATCACCATGGTAACGCTGGGTGAACCATCACCATGGTAACGCTGGGTGAACCATCACCATGGTAACGCTGGGTGAGCCATCACCATGGTAACGCTGAGTTAGCCATCACCATGGTAACACTGGGTGAACCATCACCATGGTAACGCTGGGTGAACCATCACCATGGTAACGCTGGGTTAGCCATCACCATGGTAACGCTGGGTGAACCATCACCATGGTAACGCTGGGTGAACCATCACCATGGTAACGCTGGGTTAGCCATCACCATGGTAACGCTGGGTGAGCCATCACCATGGCAACGCTGGGTTAGCCATCACCATGGTAACGCTGGGTTAGCCATCACCATGGTAACGCTGGGTTAGCCATCACCATGGTAACGCTGGGTGAACCATCAGATTCCAAAAGGACAAAAGTGGAAAAGTGGTTTTAGCAGAATGACACGTTTAAAAAAGTCAAAATTCTGAAATAAAAAGTGTACATAGAATTAGTGTACATAGAATTAATAAATACGACGCTCTTATTTACGCTTTTGGAGAATATTAAATTATTTTCAGTGCACCTTACAGTCCAGAAAATACGTTAATGTGAAAACAATGCAACGCCTTCAAATAAAACTCGGTCCTTGTGTGATGATCATGTGACCATTAATATTGCAAGCTGGGGGGCGGGGCTTCAGCATGACTACACGATTGGACGTAGTTCTCAGGGAAGAATCCCCTGTTCCCGTGAAGGACTCCCTCGCACCAGCCATCGTCATGGCGATGCGTCAGGTAGACCACGTCACCCTCGTTCAGCTGCAGGTCGTCAGGTTTGGTGGCCTCGTAGTTGTAGAGCGCCACCACTGGACGACAAGTAGAAGAAGAAGAAGCGCTATTAGAACTGACCAAGGACAACACAGGTTTAAAATAAATAAGAATAATAAAAGTGAAAAAATATATAAAATAGGTCAATAAATGAATAAATAAATAATTAAAAAATCAAATATTTCATGTCTTTTATAGTGACACAATAGACTATATGCCACAGACTTCCTTTATGACATTTCCAGGCTGGTTAGGGTTAAAGGTCAGGCAGCAGCCAGGAAAGAAGAATGTTGACTTTTGGAAGTCAGTCAGAATTACATTAAATAGTGTTAGCTTAGCTTTAGCTAGCTAGCTGGTCATAGTTGACACTTGGATGAAATAGTGATGGTTTGAACAGTTTATTTTACAGAACATTTAACCCTAACCCCTAAGACTGACCTTTAACCCTAACCCTTTCCTGGCTGCTGTCAGTGTTGGCACCAAAGTATGATCAATAATAAATATTATTGATAAATTGAATATCTAAATGCTCTGTATTATTTTAGCTAATCTGATGTTAGCCTCCAGCCACTGATGCTGCGTGAGTCTACTGAGTTGGACAACCAATGAAATTAGTTAGGGGTGTGGTTTATGTAAATTAATCTGTTGCCATCCTCAGAAAAAAAGTCTTGCAGCGGGGAAAGTAAAAAAAAAAACAACTAAGTACAGTATTGTAGTTTCCTAATGCCTGGCACTGTGGTAACAAGAGTGTTCAGAAGTTGTACCAGACACTCTGATATTTAAACTTTGACTTCTTCATCATAACAATCATATCAGCTGTTGATCAACACAAGGGGGCGGGTCTGCTAATGGAAGTATTGGTGGTGGCTGACATTTCAGCAAAAAACCAAAGGAGAAGTGCCATTAATGAAGCCCCGCCCACTCCAGCGCCAGACTCTGCCCACCAGACAGACAGACAGACAGACAGACAGACAGACAGACAGACACAGACCTTTGTCCAGGTAGTGAGGGGGGGCGCTGGTGTCGTAGTCGACAGCAGGGGGGAGGGGCGGTGGGATGCTGTCATCATCCAGTAGGAGAGGAGGGGGCGGGGCCAGGATCTCCAGATCTACAGGGAGAAAAACAGGGATGTGATAGGCTAACAGCTGTCCGGAGGCGGAGACTAAACAGATTAAACAGATTTTTTTTGGTCATTTTAGGTCAAATGCACTTTTACTAATCAACTGAATATTTTCTGTCTACACTAACTAATACTACAGTACTAATACCACTACAGTACCAATATTACTACAGTACTAATACTACTACATTACTAGTACCACTATAGTACTAAGACTACAGTAGTAGTACTATATATACTATTCATGCGTTTCTTACCCAGGTGTTCCAGACGAGCAGGTAAGCAGAGCCGAGGTGAGGAAGAAGAGCGAGGATGAAGGAGGAAGGAGGAAGAGGAGGAGGAAGGCATAGGAGGGGTGTGGGGGGGAGGGTACGGAGGAGGGGGCGGGATCATCACTGACAAATAAATACACACAATCTGAGTCAGAGTGTTCATTTGCACCAGAAACAATCTGTGGACTGAGGTACCGTTACAGTCCAGCAGCAGGACTGTGTCAGCCAATCAGAGCCCAGGATGCTGCCATCATCATCATCATCATCATCATCATCATCATCATCATCATCATGGTTGGTTCTGGTGAATGTGGTGCCCTAGGCAAACACTGGGTTAACACTAGACCAACACTAGGCCAACACTAGTCCAACACTAGGACAACACTAGACCAACACTAGGACAACACTAGACCAACACTGGGTTAACACTAGACCAACACTAGACCAACACTGGGTTAACACTAGACCAACACTAGGCCAACACTAGTCCAACACTAGGACAACACTAGACCAACACTAGGACAACACTAGACCAACACTGGGTTAACACTAGACCAACACTAGGCCAACACTAGTCCAACACTAGGCCAACACGAGGCCAACACTAGGCCAACACCCCTCTTTCCTTTTAGTGTAATTCTAAATGATCATGTGTAAACATAGTGTCCTACATCTGATGGAGTACGTACTGAGTGTCCATGAATAATCAGTGTCAATGTTAACTTTAATGATTTATTTACTGTATTTTCACACTATAAGGTGAACTGGATTATAAGGAGCATTAAGTGAAGATAAACACTTACAATAACTATAAACATTGGTGAGTTGGAACACGGAACAAAACACACAAGAGTCTAAATGATCAGATAAAAAGTTTAAATTCTCAGTCACTAAACACTAACAGATTTAATCCATATATTAGTTTCACTGTAAATTAAAATCTTTTCACTTCACCTTATAGTCCAGAAAATACACTGACCCTGGTCTGACTAGGACTAACGCTGACCCTGGTCTGACTAGGACTAATGCTGACCCTGGTCTGACTAGGACTAACGCTGACCCTGGTCTGACTAGGACTAACGCTGACCCTGGACATCATCATCATCACTTCTATATGTCTGTGTTCATCATTAGATTGGCCTCATCCCCTCAGACCTGGACAGCCTTCAGTTTTCCTACAGAGGGAATCGGTCCACAGAGGATGCTGTCTCCATCACCCTGCACACGGCCCTCACACACCTGCAGCAGCCCAACACCTACGCCAGGATGCTGTTTGTAGACTTCAGCTCAGCCTTCAACACCGTCATCCCAGACAAGCTGGTGCTGAAGCTACATGCGGTGGGTCTGCCTGCGTCACTGTGCCACTGGATCGGGGACTTTCTCACCAACAGGTCTCAGGTGGTGAGAATAGGGAACAAAACGTCATCCCCTCTGGTACCCAGCACAGGCACGCCACAGGGCTGTGTGCTCAGCCCGGTCCTCTTCACCCTGTTCACCCACGACTGTGCTGCCATCCATCCCACCAACACAGTCGTGAAGTTCGCGGACGACATTACAGTAGTGGGTCTCATCTCGGATAACAACGAGACCCACTACAGAGAGGAGGTACACCAGCTCACACAATGGTGTTCAACCAACAACCTGGTGCTGAACACAGGGAAGACCAAGGAGATGGTCGTGGACTTCAGGAGGTCCAGGAAGACTGATCACGCCCCCCTCCTCATGGACGGAGAAGTGGTGGAGCGTGTGGACAACATAAAGTTCCTGGGTCTACACCTCACATCCGACCTCTCCTGGTCCCTGAATACCTGCCACCTGGTGAAGAAGGCCCAACAAAGGCTCTTCTTCCTCAGGAAACTGAAACGGGCTGGACTCTCCTCTCGGTTGCTCGTGAACTTCTACAGGGCGACAATTGAAAGCATCCTCTGTCTCAGTGTGACCGTGTGGTATGGCAGATGCACGACACAGGAAAGGAAACAACTGGCACGGGTGGTCACAACTGCACAGGGCATCGTGGGCTGCCCCCTCCCTGACTTGGACTCGATATATGTAGGCGGAGTCAAGAAGAGGGCAAGAGCCATCGCCATGGACCCCAGCCACCCGGACCACAGACTGTTTGTACAGGAACATCCACACCACCACTAACAGACTAAAAGACAGTTTCTTCCCCAGAGCTGTCAAAGCTATCCCCCCCCCCCCCCCCCCCCCGCACTGCAGGACAACAGACTGAATCACTGCACACTGCACTTCGCCATCCACGCAACTGCACCTTAGTGTATATATACACAACCTATATATATATACACACATACAGACATGTATATTTGCACATAATTCCATTTATTTCATTTTATTTTATTTTATTCTATTGTGTTTTTATTACATGCCAGTTGGTTTATCTTGTTTCATTGTCTTATCTTTTACACGGGGGTTGCACTGAAAATTTCACTGACATGCAAATGCTCAGTGACAATAAAGACATCTTCAATCTGGTCTGATTGGCTGACAGCAGACTCCTCTGTCGGCTTACGTGATTGGACGGAAGGCAGAAAGAGGGAGCGTGTGTAGCGCCAGCGAGAGGCGGGGCCAGAGCGGACCCTCAAAGAGAGAGAGCGAGTGCTGGGGGGCAAACGATGACGACTCCTCCTGCTGGATGGGAGGGAAGCTGCACCACAGAAGAAGAAATAAAAGACCACAGAAGAAGAAATAAAAGACCACAGAAGAAGAAATAAAAGACCACAGAAGAAGAAATAAAAGACCACAGAAGAAGAAATAAAAGACCACAGAAGAAGAAATAAAAGACCACAGAAGAAGAAATAAAAGACCACAGAAGAAGAAATAAAAGACCACAGAAGAAGAAATAAAAGACCACAGAAGAAGAAATAAAAGACCTGAGGATGACTCTGAGAAACAACACAGAAGAAGAAGGAGCTGTAATTTGATACAGTTGCCTGTTATTTGATTGACACTTACCGTCCACATCCTGGTTAGGTGGAGGTAGAGGGGGCGGGGCTGGCAGTTCTAACATGTCATTGGTCAACAGAGGAAAAGCATTGTCACTGGGAGGAAGAGGAGGAGACGGAGGCGGGAAACTGTTTTCCTCGACCACTGCAGACACACAAACAATTTTTGTCCAGAGGTGGTAAAATATTCAGTACTACAAGTACAGCTATTGGAGTGAAAAAATACTCTGGTAAAAGTACAAGTACTGATTCAACTCCTGTATTGAAGTAAAAGTAAAAAGTACAACTTCTGAACTGTAATAAAGTAAAAAGTAAAACTGCATTTTTTGCTATGGATGAAATAATCCTGATTTAAGCAGAAAAAAAGGAAAATGTTAAAAATATCCAGAAATAAATCCTTTAAAAGTGAGTTAGTGTGAATATGATGTGTTTTATTGGGTCATGGTACTGAGTTTAGTGAATATTGACAGAACATTTAGGATCAGTTATAAATAGCTTACAAAAGCAGAATTATGACATAAAAATCAACATTCACCCATTCACACTCTTTACATTAGCCTCACATTCACCCATTCACACTCTTTACATTAGCCTCACATTCACCCATTCACACTCTTTACATTAGCCTCACATTCACCCATTCACACTCTTTACATTAGCCTCACATTCACCCATTCACACACACTCATACACCAGTAGTTTTCTAAGGTTCTGTCAGTCCTACTGGGAGACTAAGGGGTCAGTGTCTTTGTCCTAGGACATGTGGACAGACAGAGCTGGGACGCGAACCATCAACCTTTCAGTCATTGGACGACTTACTCAACCAACTGAACCACAGCCGCCCTAGATAGTCTAAATGATCAGATAAAAAGTTTAAATTCTCAGTCACTAAACACTAACAGATTTAATCCATATATTAGTTTCACTGTAAATTAAAGTCTTTTCACTTCACCTTATAGTCCAGAAAATACACTGACCCTGGTCTGACTAGGACTAACACTGACCCTGGTCTGACTAGGACTAACGCTGACCCTGGTCTGACTAGGACTAACGCTGACCCTGGTCTGACTAGGACTAACGCTGACCCTGGTCTGACTAGGACTAACGCTGACCCTGGTCTGACTAGGACTAACGCTGACCCTGGTCTGACTAGGACTAACACTGACCCTGGTCTGACTAGGACTAACGCTGACCCTGGTCTGACTAGGACTAACGCTGACCCTGGTCTGACTAGGACTAACGCTGACCCTGGTCTGACTAGGACTAACGCTGACCCTGGTCTGACTAGGACTAACGCTGACCCTGGTCTGACTAGGACTAACGCTGACCCTGGTCTGACTAGGACTAACGCTGACCCTGGTCTGACTAGGACTAACGCTGACCCTGGTCTGACTAGGACTAACGCTGACCCTGGTCTGACTAGGACTAACGCTGACCCTGGTCTGACTAGGACTAACGCTGACCCTGGTCTGACTAGGACTAACGCTGACCCTGGTCTGACTAGGACTAACGCTGACCCTGGTCTGACTAGGACTAACGCTGACCCTGGTCTGACTAGGACTAACGCTGACCCTGGTCTGACTAGGACTAACGCTGACCCTGGTCTGACTAGGACTAACGCTGACCCTGGTCTGACTAGGACTAACGCTGACCCTGGTCTGACTAGGACTAACGCTGACCCTGGTCTGACTAGGACTAACGCTGACCCTGGTCTGACTAGGACTAACGCTGACCCTGGTCTGACTAGGACTAACGCTGACCCTGGTCTGACTAGGACTAACGCTGACCCTGGTCTGACTAGGACTAACGCTGACCCTGGTCTGACTAGGACTAACGCTGACCCTGGTCTGACTAGGACTAACGCTGACCCTGGTCTGACTAGGACTAACGCTGACCCTGGTCTGACTAGGACTAACGCTGACCCTGGTCTGACTAGGACTAACGCTGACCCTGGTCTGACTAGGACTAACGCTGACCCTGGTCTGACTAGGACTAACGCTGACCCTGGTCTGACTAGGATTAACGCTGACCCTGGTCTGACTAGGACTAACGCTGACCCTGGTCTGACTAGGACTAACGCTGACCCTGGTCTGACTAGGACTAACGCTGACCCTGGTCTGACTAGGACTAACACTGACCCTGGTCTGACTAGGACTAACGCTGACCCTGGTCTGACTAGGACTAACGCTGACCCTGGTCTGAAAAGGACTAACACTGACCCTGGTCTGACTAGGACTAACGCTGACCCTGGTCTGACTAGGACTAACACTGACCCTGGTCTGACTAGGACTAACACTGAC
This sequence comes from Siphamia tubifer, assembly GCA_020466265.1. NCBI lineage: Eukaryota > Metazoa > Chordata > Actinopteri > Kurtiformes > Apogonidae > Siphamia > Siphamia tubifer. The sequence goes on from CM035790.1 coordinate 36,283,872, forward strand.
CCTGGTCTGATTGGTGGACTTAAAGGAAGTACTTGTACTTTGTTACTTCCACCTCTGTTGATGTCATGACGTCATTCCAACCAATCACAATCTGATATGCAGGTGTTACCATGACAACCACCCACAGCAGCGTACATGTGCTTCTGGAACCTAACCTGTTTCCAGGCAAAGGGGAGAAGCTGGAGGCGGGGCCAAAACAGGACCACTGTGATTGGCAGAAGCCTCTGGAAGAGAAGGGGGTGGCGGTGAAGGAGGCGGAGCCACTAGATCTGCAGACGAACCAGGTGGAGGTGGAGGTGGAGGAGGAGGAGGGGCCACAATGTTAATTCCTTCATCCTGAGCTGGAATCTCATTGGCTGAAGGAGGAGGGGGCGGGGCCTTATCCAGCAGGGTCTCCATTCCATCACACTCAGGTGGAGTCTGCCAAGTGGAAGGAATTGCAGGCGGAGCCACTGGTTTCCCAAAACTGGAGCTGAAAAACAAACAAGTGCAGCTATTAGCTGTTAGCATTACACATGACAATGCCATCACTAACCTGTGGCTAAGCTAGCATATAAGACCAGGAAGCAGTCTTGTCCATGGGACTGGATCTGTCCTCAGGATTGTCCTCTAACCATGGGTGTGGAGTTTTACTGCCAAGGAGGAGGAGCTAAGGAAAGGAGAGGATCTAATGGCTAATGACTAGAGACTGGGGCTCTTAGCTTTGTATTAGTTTTAGTAATGGCTTATTTTAGCTTCGCTTAAGTTAGCTTATCTTAGTTTAGCATAATTTATCTTTGTTTAGTTTAGCTTAGCTCAGTTTAGCTTAGCTTAATTTAGCTTGGTGTAGCTTAGCTTAGTTTACATTAGCTTATATTAGCTTAGTGTTTAGAGCAGGTTGATGTGGGTCAGGGTTAGGTCTTTGTTGGACTGTATTTTCATCAGGTCATGTGACTAAATGCTGTTGGCACTGGTTCAAATCCAGGCCATTAAAGGTCAGTGATTGGTGGTGATGTGAGAAGAGGGATGGGCTTACACAGGGGGAGCGGCTTACCCGCTGACAGAGGGCACCATGGGACACTGCACTGGTTCTGGAGGTTTACTGGACCTGGAAAACAGAGACCCGGGTCAGACCTGGTCCAGAAGTGTTTGACGAACACACTGGGTAAAGAAAAGTAGAACCTGCTGGAGGCGCCAAGCTTCCGGATGGTTCCAGTTCTGTCACACTGTTTCCCAGAGACCTGAGGGGGCGGAGCCACAGACACACAGGCTTTAATGTCCTGAATAGATTCACTTCAACTGTGCTAATGAGCAACCAGTTCCCACGGTTACAAAGAAAGAATACTGGGGGGGGGGAGGACTTCCTGTTTGGTGAAGTAACACAGAATAAGTAAAAGAATGAATAACTTTGTAAAGTGTTAAAAATAACAGTGTCAGAGTAAAAACTATGACAACCATAAAAACTGTAAAAAACAAAACAAAACAAAAAACAGTAACAACTGTAAAATATATAAAAACGGTAAAATATGTAAAAAACAAAAACAAAAAAACCACAAAACTGTAAAAACAGTACAATATATAAAAACTGTAAAAGGTTGGTTGTGCAATGAACTGAGGATGTTTCATAGAATCATTTCTGCTTTCCATTCTCACCACAGCCGACTTCATTTCCTGTTTCTGTCTCTGGTTTTTAGTTTCTTGTATAATTTAAAAGTGATGCAGTAAAAAGACAAAAGGAAGTGTCTGTGAGGTCTACACTTTAGTGTGTGTGAGGTCTACACTTTAGTGTGAGTGAGGTCTACACTTTAGTGTGTGTGAGGTCTACACTTTAGTGTGAGTGAGGTCTACACTTTAGTGTGAGTGAGGTCTACACTTTAGTGTGTGTGAGGTCTACACTTTAGTGTGAGTGAGGTCTACACTTTAGTGTGAGTGAGGTCTACACTTTAGTGTGAGTGAGGTCTACACTTTAGTGTGTGTGAGGTCTACACTTTAGTGTGAGTGAGGTCTACACTTTAGTGTGAGTGAGGTCTACACTTTAGTGTGAGTGAGGTCTACACTTTAGTGTGTGTGAGGTCTACACTTTAGTGTGAGTGAGGTCTACACTTTAGTGTGTGTGAGGTCTACACTTTAGTGTGAGTGAGGTCTACACTTTAGTGTGTGTGAGGTCTACACTTTAGTGTGTGTGAGGTCTACACTTTAGTGTGTGTGAGGTCTACACTTTAGTGTCTGTGAGGTCTACACTTTAGTGTGTGTGAGGTCTACACTTTAGTGTGAGTGAGGTCTACACTTTAGTGTGTGTGAGGTCTACACTTTAGTGTGAGTGAGGTCTACACTTTAGTGTGAGTGAGGTCTACACTTTAGTGTGTGTGAGGTCTACACTTTAGTGTGTGTGAGGTCTACACTTTAGTGTGAGTGAGGTCTACACTTTAGTGTGTGTGAGGTCTACACTTTAGTGTGTGTGAGGTCTACACTTTAGTGTGAGTGAGGTCTACACTTTAGTGTGAGTGAGGTCTACACTTTAGTGTGTGTGAGGTCTACACTTTAGTGTGAGTGAGGTCTACACTTTAGTGTGAGTGAGGTCTACACTTTAGTGTGAGTGAGGTCTACACTTTAGTGTGTGTGAGGTCTACACTTTAGTGTGAGTGAGGTCTACACTTTAGTGTGAGTGAGGTCTACACTTTAGTGTGAGTGAGGTCTACACTTTAGTGTGAGTGAGGTCTACACTTTAGTGTGTGTGAGGTCTACACTTTAGTGTGAGTGAGGTCTACACTTTAGTGTGTGTGAGGTCTACACTTTAGTGTGAGTGAGGTCTACACTTTAGTGTGTGTGAGGTCTACACTTTAGTGTGTGTGAGGTCTACACTTTAGTGTGAGTGAGGTCTACACTTTAGTGTGAGTGAGGTCTACACTTTAGTGTGAGTGAGGTCTACACTTTAGTGTGAGTGAGGTCTACACTTTAGTGTGTGTGAGGTCTACACTTTAGTGTGAGTGAGGTCTACACTTTAGTGTGTGTGAGGTCTACACTTTAGTGTGTGTGAGGTCTACACTTTAGTGTGAGTGAGGTCTACACTTTAGTGTGTGTGAGGTCTACACTTTAGTGTGTGAGGTCTACACTTTAGTGTGAGTGAGGTCTACACTTTAGTGTGTGTGAGGTCTACACTTTAGTGTGTGTGAGGTCTACACTTTAGTGTGAGTGAGGTCTACACTTTAGTGTGTGTGAGGTCTACACTTTAGTGTGAGTGAGGTCTACACTTTAGTGTGAGTGAGGTCTACACTTTAGTGTGTGTGAGGTCTACACTTTAGTGTGAGTGAGGTCTACACTTTAGTGTGTGTGAGGTCTACACTTTAGTGTGTGTGAGGTCTACACTTTAGTGTGTGTGAGGTCTACACTTTAGTGTGTGTGAGGTCTACACTTTAGTGTGTGTGAGGTCTACACTTTAGTGTGAGTGAGGTCTACACTTTAGTGTGTGTGAGGTCTACACTTTAGTGTGTGTGAGGTCTACACTTTAGTGTGAGTGAGGTCTACACTTTAGTGTGTGTGAGGTCTACACTTTAGTGTGTGTGAGGTCTACACTTTAGTGTGAGTGAGGTCTACACTTTAGTGTGAGTGAGGTCTACACTTTAGTGTGAGTGAGGTCTACACTTTAGTGTGTGTGAGGTCTACACTTTAGTGTGAGTGAGGTCTACACTTTAGTGTGAGTGAGGTCTACACTTTAGTGTGAGTGAGGTCTACACTTTAGTGTGAGTGAGGTCTACACTTTAGTGTGAGTGAGGTCTACACTTTAGTGTGTGTGAGGTCTACACTTTAGTGTGTGTGAGGTCTACACTTTAGTGTGTGTGAGGTCTACACTTTAGTGTGACGTCACTCCTTTTACCTCTGACAGTTTTTGAAGAATCATGTTGAATAAACTAATTAAACAAGTCAAAAATGATTTGACCAGTTGAATCTCTACAGGATGAATTTGTTTCTTCCAGACTCTTTTATTCCATTTATAAAAATTCTAATTTCCATTTTCAAAATGTTAAATAAACTAATTTCACACTTTATGTGACACACTGTAAACTTATTACCTATAAAATACTGTCACTTCTGTCAGTCCTACTGGGACATGAAGTCAGCGTCTTTGTCCAAGGACACTTGGACATGTGGACACTTGGACCCGGGACGTGAACCTCTGACCCATCAGTCATTGGACCACCCCTCTACCATTTCATGTATGTATAGACTCACAGAGGTCATAGAAAGGTCAGTTCATATGAGGCTCCGCCTCCAACACATTCTGCTGGTTTTACATTTTCATTATCATATTAACATCCTGTGGTTTACAAAAGCACAATGTTTAATGTTTATCCCCACCCAAGTGTCTCAGTATTAGACATAAAATAGATTGTTGTGCGTAATTTGAACGTTGAATTTCATTATATTACATTCATTCATTCATTCATTCATTCATTCATTCATTCAAAGAGAGAGAGTACAGAAAAAGTAGCACTTATGTTTTACTAAGTTATAGAACTATTATCAAAACATTGACAGTTCTATCATTAGCAAAACATTCAATTATTGTTTAATTAACAATTTACACTATCTTGTATACTGTAATTCAAAAGTTTTATATATATATATATATATATATATATATATATATATATATATATATATATAAAATGACCAACTGAACGACAAGTCAAAATTATCAGACAAAAAGGAAAAAAAAAATGGTTCCAATGTCCCTGTGTTCATCAGGTCGTCACAGCTGTGATGCTTTTTATCAAACAATACTGTTGTGTGTCTGTGTGTTTTTATCAACAAATGCCATAAACAGTGTGAATGGTATAAGAAAGCCCCAAAGCTCTTCTGGGGTAACAGTAGGTAACAGGGTAATGACAGTGGACTGTGGTTAAAGATGGTAAACATTACTCAGGAGGTTGCTGGTGAAAAACTAATATTAAATCGATTACTTTCAATTCTGACACACCCTCTTGTGACCTTCACTGACTGACCTTCACTCCATGGCCCAGCCCATCCAGCTGCTGGTAGTTAATTGGTCGACGGCTGTAGGGTAGGCGGGGCTGAGCCACCTGATTTGGGGGCAGGATTTTATGGTTGCGTGGGACTCTGCGGACCACGGTGAACGCACCGATCTCCCGACGAGACACCTTCTCCTTATGCATCTCCACCGTCTGAAAGCAGAAGCAGAACTTCACCAAAAGACCAAAGCACCGAGACACCCGGGAGAGGGCGGGACTCACCTGTCCAATCAGGTTGATGGACGACTCCATCTGTCGCAGCTGATTGGTCTGAGCATCCAGCAAACTGAGGACGCTGCTGGCCATTGTACTGATCTGATATGCCACGCTCGCCAGCGACTGGGTGGTGAAGTTTTTAGTTTCCTCCAACGCCTTCAGACTGTTGTCACCTGACTGTAGACAGGAAGTGGTTATAGTCACCTGACTGTAGAGCGGAAGTGGTTATAGTCACCTGACTGTAGACAGGAAGTGGTTATAGTCACCTGACTGTAGACAGGAAGTGGTTATAGTCACCTGACTGTAGACAGGAAGTGGTTATAGTGACCTGACTGTAGACAGGAAGTGGTTATAGTCACCTGACTGTAGAGCGGAAGTGGTTATAGTCACCTGACTGTAGACAGGAAGTGGTTATAGTGACCTGACTGTAGACAGGAAGTGGTTATAGTCACCTGACTGTAGACAGGAAGTGGTTATAGTCACCTGACTGTAGACAGGAAGTGGTTATAGTCACCTGACTGTAGACAGGAAGTAGTTATAGTCACCTGACTGTAGACAGGAAGTGGTTATAGTCACCTGACTGTAGACAGGAAGTAGTTATAGTCACCTGACTGTAGACAGGAAGTGGTTATAGTCACCTGTCTGTAGACAGGAAGTGGTTATAGTCACCTGACTGTAGACAGGAAGTGGTTATAGTCACCTGACTGTAGACAGGAAGTAGTTATAGTCACTTGACTGTAGACAGGAAGAGGTTATAGTCACCTTACTTTAGACAGGAAGTAAATCTCACTTCCTGATATCATGTAAACAGTAGAATATTGTTGTTCATATTTATTATGACTTATACAAAAAAATTTGCAAAAAATGCGTCCCAAACTGCTGTTAATAGACCAGAAATTTTGACACTAAAATGTGCGGACTGCTCTTGAAAGATGTGTTATCTAGCTATCTAATTACATTCCAATGCAGGGATTTCGTATAAAATGTGAAGAATCAGTCAAAAATGTCCATCTGAAATGTCGTACAGATTTCACATTATTATACCAAATAAAACTCCATTCATTCTTAATGGGACCCACTAAAAAATGTCCTTTTTTTCCAACACCTGCTTCTTCATACTTTGTGGCACAGACTTCATTTAAACTTTCAAACACAGTCATTTTTGTGGTGTCTTTAGGATGTGATTGTCATGAGGGTGTGATTTACGGTTGTCGATAGAGAACTCAGTAAATCCACCCTGAAAAGACCAAAATCTGACTTTTTATCAGTGGGTGATGTCATCGCTAGAGCACGAGAGAAGAAAAAATTAAGCTGAAAAATGTCTCAATAACTCGTCCTCACGGCAAAACCATAAATAGTAGACAAACAATCTTTTCCACAAATGTTGCCATGGTTGTGAGAATTCAAACAAACCAGGGTTTGAAGATCTAGCTCTTTTTAAAGTGAAATGACAGGAACCTGTTTGGGATGATGTCAGGGATTTCTGTCAATAGACTTCTATTGGAAAAATCATTTGTGTCTCATGTTGAGTTCAGTGTTTTTCAAATTGTTCTAACTCACTTATTTTTCACAGTACACACATAAAAAGTACATGTACTTGTTCCTCACACCCTCCTGTCACTCATCATCAACTTTGTTTTCACAAATTATTTACACTTTTACCAAAAATGGCAGTAGTTCAGAGGCATGGTTTAACATTCAGACAGACTTTACTCCAGTCAGCTCTGTGTGTCTGCGTGTGGAACTACAGGCTGGTTTCCATGGCAACAGGGAAAGTCCCTTACTCATAGAAAATGGGAGGAGCTTTAACATAAAATGGGAGGAGCTTTAATAGAAGTGACTCAGTCCACAAACAGTAACAAACAGATTCACATATGAAGTGAACAGCAGATATTTCTTCCTTTGACCAGAAACAAACACACGCTTACATTTACTTTAACTGATGGATGGAAATCTGGTTGTGGTTGTAGTAGTTGTGTACCTGTGTGTAGTTGTTGTAGCAGTAGTCGGCCACACTCAGCAGGTTGTGGTAGTTTTCCTGCAGCGCCTGGCGTGCGTTCGGCGCCTCCTGCAGGACAGTGCTCACCTGCTCATTAAACTTTTGCTCCTTCATTTGGATCAAACTCAGGTTTCTGTTTTTAGACCAAGATGATTCTGCAGCATCTGACCAATGACACCACCTGGAAACGACAAACGACCAATGACACCACCTGGAAACGACAAACGACCAATGACACCACCTGGAAACGACAAACGACCAATGACACCACCTGGAAACGACAAACGACCAATGACACCACCTGGAAACGACAAACGACCAATGACACCACCTGGATGATGTCTAAGAAGGGGCGGGGCCAGGGTTTACCAGAATGTGTGAATGGGTATTTAATTATTAATAAAACAGTACCATTTAATTTTCTCCCCTAGTTTCGTAACAGGATATCAATCACACCTTTTTTCATAATAATAGGTTAGTCGTACTTCCTGCACACCCAGGAAGTGACATCGCAGAAGTATTTTCCCACTCTAACGGTAAAGACAGGTCAGTATTACCATACGTTCATTTTTCTTAATTTTTTTTTACCTATAGTTCATTGTTTTCATTATTACATTGTCATTGTCCAGCTCAACCCATCAACCCTGTTACAAGCATGAATTGCATTTAGTTGTTTGAGGAAAAAAACTAATACTTTCATTAGGACTAAGCTTGATTAGTAATTGTTTGTTTAGTTGTTTTTGTTTATTTATTCATATTTGTTTAGTTGTTTTTAGTCCTTTAGTTCTTCAGTTGTTTATTTGTTTTTAGTCCTTTAGTTCTTCAGTTGTTTATTTGTTTTTAGTCCTTTAGTTCTTCAGTTGTTTATTTGTTTTTAGTCCTTTAGTTCTTCAATTGTTTATTTGTGTAGTTGGTCGTTAGGTTGTTTATTTGTTTTATTCTTTAGCTGATTGTTCAGTTGTTTATTTGTTTACTTGTATTTATTTATTTTCATTTTCTACCATACTTGGTCAAATAAATGAACCATGTGATGAAACCGGAAGTTCCTAAACTCAAACCATTGATGTTTGACTCAGTTTGAAACAAAAGCAGAAACGTTTTCCTCTACAACCAGAACCGGATCCAGGTCCACAGCCGGCTCGGCTGCTTTTTGGACTCTGAGTTCAGATTATGTGAACCCTGTAGACCGGTTCAGTTTTCACCTCATGTCGATAATTAATCAGATCAATAATCAGTTGAACATCAGAGGCTGACAAATAAGGAAAAGAAAATCCTACCTTCAGTTTGGTTCTGGTTCTGGATGTGGATCCACCTGATGCAGCTCCGACTGCAGCCGAAGATCGTGTGTGTAACAGAGCCCTCACTCCTCACTGCCGCGCTACGTCATCAAAGATGGTCACGTGAGGAGCCGCTTCCGCTTCCAGAGTTCGGTTCAGAACCAGCCGAACTCTTCAAAGTACCGAACCACGGAACCGTCCCACAGACCAAGTTGAATTTAAAGACGCAGAAACTTCCGGAAGAGTTTCAGAAGAGTTTTCCGTGAACAGCAGAACTTTTGATTATAATTATTTAATTATGGATCATCTCATAATTTTGGCTTTTTTTTCATTAATGTGACTTTTATATGATGACTATTGACATTTTTTGTCATAATTATGAGTTTTTCTGCCAGAATTGTAACTTTTTCTTATCATTATAACTTTTCATCTGATCATTTTCAGTTGTTGTGTCACATGATCAGAACTTTTTAATCTGATAATTATGATCACTTTTTATTTTATCTTTATGAGGTTTTTTTAAAGTCAATAATAATGACAGTTGTTCTCAGGGGAACATTGAGGACCTGGTCCAGTCCAGTTCTGGATGTTCTACTGAGAAGGTTCTGTTGGGTTCCTTAGGTCTGTGTTTGTCCTGCTCTGTAGATCCACACCTGTCCTTCCTCTGCTTGAACTTTAGCTCCACCCCCTGGTCACACACTCAAACAACAAACAACATTTTCACTAAATTAAACAATTTTCACTTTATTCAAAAACATTTTAGCTTGAACTCAAACATCACTGTTTTTCAATTTTAGGTTTTAAAAGTCTCTGCGTCTTCTCATCGTCATGGTGACCAGATTCCCTCTGGCAGAGGTGACTGTTGCCAGGGGCAACCACATGATTCCAACGTTGTTTCCACGGTGACACTTTTGTGTTGTTTTTCTGTAACGGCTTCAGGTGAGACGCAAGGACCAGGTTTCTGAAGGACAGAGGACAGGTGAGACACAGGAAAGGTGTGAAAGGTGAGACAGAGGACCCAGGACATGTGAGACACATGACACGTGAGACAGTAGACAGATGAGAAAGATGATACAGAGGACAGATGAGACAGGTGAGACATGTGGGACAGATGGCAGGTGAGACAGAGATAGGTGAGACAGAATATAGGTTAGGTGAGATAGAGGACATGTGAGACAGGTGAGAAAGAGGACAGGTCAGGCAGGTGAGATAAAGGACAGGTGAGACATGTGAGACAGAGGACAAGTGAGAAAGGTGAGACGGAGGACAGGTGAGAGAGGTAGGACAGATTAGAGGTGGCACAGAAGACAGGTCAGACAGAGGACATGAGAGACAGAGGACAGTTGGGGCAGAAGACAGGTGAGACTGTACCTGAACTCCTGATAGGACACCACCTTTTGATTGACAGCTCTTAGCTTAGCATCGTTCTCTCTCTTGTATTTTTGCTCCGCCTCCACCGCCGTCTGGAGTTCCCGCTCCAGGGCCGAGAAGTCTATGACATCACCTGATGACATCACACTGTGGGTGGGACATCACCTGATGACATCACACTGTGGGTGGGACATCACCTGATGACATCACACTGTGGGTGGGACATCACCTGATGACATCACACTGTGGGTGGGACATCACCTGATGACATCTCCGCCTTTTTGTAGGCGGTTAGTATATACAGTGGTGAGAGAGTGACCTCAGACAGAACAGACAAGAGTTGACCCTGCATTGACCTTTAACACCTGTTGACCCTAACAACACATGTGGTCGTCCTCTTGGACCAGTACCCTGTTATGTAGGTGGATCTGTCTGTCTGTCTTTATGTTTAATGATTAGGTTTCTTTCATTTTCTTTGTAATTTTGTTAATTTTTAAACTATTTCCATCACTTGCAGTAGTTAACAGGGTGGTGCAGTAGTTAACAGGTGGTGCAGTAGTTAACAGGGTGGTGCAGTAGTTAACAGGGTGGTGCAGTAGTTAACAGGGTGGTGCAGTAGTTAACAGGGTGGTGCAGTAGTTAACAGGGTGGTGCAGTGGTTAACAGTGTGGTGCAGTGGTTAACAGGGTGGTGCAGTAGTTAACAGGGTGGTGCAGTGGTTAACAGGGTGGTGCAGTAGTTAACAGGGTGGTGCAGTGGTTAACAGGGTGGTGCAGTGGTTAACAGGGTGGTGCAGTGGTTAACAGGGTGGTGCAGTGGTTAACAGTGTGGTGCAGTAGTTAACAGGGTGGTGCAGTAGTTAACAGGGTGGTGCAGTAGTTAACAGGGTGGTGCAGTAGTTAACAGGGTGGTGCAGTGGTTAACAGGGTGGTGCAGTAGTTAACAGGGTGGTGCAGTGGTTAACAGGGTGGTGCAGTAGTTAACAGGGTGGTGCAGTAGTTAACAGGGTGGTGCAGTAGTTAACAGGGTGGTGCAGTAGTTAACAGGGTGGTGCAGTAGTTAACAGGGTGGTGCAGTGGTGTGAAGATAAAGCAGGTTCAGATGATGAGACGAGACTTTTAGGTCATTGTTAAACAAATGTTCCCTCATTTTCTTAATTCTTAAAATTAATTTAATCACCATTTGTTCATTTTTTACTCATGTTGATATTTAGGTTTGTAAATGCTCTCCAATACTTTTTTTTCTTTGACCACTTTTCATTCATTGTTATTTTCTCTCTCTCTCTCTCTCTCTCTCTCTCTCTCTCTCTCTCTCTCTCTCTCTCTCTCTCTCTCTCTCTCTCTCTCTCTCTCTCTCTCTCTCTCTCTCTCTCTCTCTCTCTCTCTCTCTCTCTCTCTCTCTCTCGCTGGTGACCTGTCCAAGATGGCGGTCAGAGCTGAACATCCAACCCATAATAACACTGAAACTGTTTAAAGAAGTTACCTGTTTGGGTTTTAATGTTTGTTAGTTTCCTTTATCTAAACTTAAACCTGATGTTTACCCTCCACTGCCTCTTTTACTTCTTTCTTCTGACATTTTATTGAACATTTCAGTCATCATTTCAGCTTTCGTGTCTTTTGTGGACATTTCAGTCTCACTCACCAGGTGTCATCTGGGTCGACAGCGAACTTTGACTTCTGTTTTAACTTATCTTTGACTTGACTCAAACAAATAGAAATCTTTACTTCACCTGTTTCGTGTCTTTGCTCCCGGCCTCCGTTTGTTGACTGAATCACGAACCTCCCGTTGCTGTGGCGACAGGTAATGCAACCGCGCATGCGCAGTCAGGGCAGATAAGTGTGTGCAGGGCCGCATTTACATTTATATAAATATTTGTACTTTATACTCTTTACATTTATATAAATATATGTACTTTATACTCTTTACATTTATATAAATATTTGTACTTTATACTCTTTACATTTATATAAATATTTGTACTTTATACTCTTTACATTTATATAAATATATGTACTTTATACTCTTTACATTTATATAAATATATGTACTTTATACTCTTTACATTTATATAAATATTTGTACTTTATACTCTTTACATTTATATAAATATATGTACTTTATACTCTTTACATTTATATAAATATATGTACTTTATACTCTTTACATTTATATAAATATTTGTACTTTATACTCTTTACATTTATATAAATATTTGTACTTTATACTCTTTACATTTATATAAATATATGTACTTTATACTCTTTACATTTATATAAATATATGTACTTTATACTCTTTACATTTATATAAATATATGTACTTTATACTCTTTACATTTATATAAATATATGTACTTTATACTCTTTACATTTATATAAATATATGTACTTTATACTCTTTACATTTATATAAATATATGTACTTTATACTCTTTACATTTATATAAATATATGTACTTTATACTCTTTACATTTATATAAATATATGTACTTTATACTCTTTACATTTATATAAATATATGTACTTTATACTCTTTACATTTATATAAATATTTGTACTTTATACTCTTTACATTTATATAAATATATGTACTTTATACTCTTTACATTTATATAAATATATGTACTTTATACTCTTTACATTTATATAAATATTTGTACTTTATACTCTTTACATTTATATAAATATTTGTACTTTATACTCTTTACATTTATATAAATATATGTACTTTATACTCTTTACATTTATATAAATATATGTACTTTATACTCTTTACATTTATATAAATATTTGTACTTTATACTCTTTACATTTATATAAATATATGTACTTTATACTCTTTACATTTATATAAATATTTGTACTTTATACTCTTTACATTTATATAAATATATGTACTTTATACTCTTTACATTTATATAAATATTTGTACTTTATACTCTTTACATTTATATAAATATATGTACTTTTTACTCTTTACATTTATATAAATATTTGTACTTTTTACTCTTTACATTTATATAAACATTTGTACTTTTTACTCTTTACATTTATATAAATATTTGTACTTTTTACTCTTTACATTTATATAAATATATGTACTTTATACTCTACATTCTTGACACTGATTATTCATGGACACTCAGTACGTACTCCATCAGATGTAGGACACTATGTTTACACATGATCATTTAGAATTACACTAAAAGGAAAGCGGGGTGTTGGCCTAGTGTTGGTCCAGTGTTGGTCCAGTGTTGGTCCAGTGTTGGTCTAGTGTTGGTCTAGTGTTGGCCCAGTGTTGGCCCAGTGTTGGCCCAGTGTTGGCCCAGTGTTGGTCTAGTGTTGGTCTAGTGTTGGCCCAGTGTTGGCCCAGTGTTGGCCCAGTATTGGCCCAGTGTTGGCCCAGTGTTGGCCCAGTGTTGGCCCAGTGTTGGTCCAGTGTTGGTCCAGTGTTGGTCCAGTGTTGGCCTAGTGTTGGTCCAGTGTTGGTCCAGTGTTGGTCCAGTGTTGGTCCAGTGTTGGTCCAGTGTTGGCCCAGTGTTGGCCCAGTGTTGGTCCAGTGTTGGTCCAGTGTTGGTCCAGTGTTGGTCCAGTGTTGGTCCAGTGTTGGTCTAGTGTTGGTCCAGTGTTGGTCCAGTGTTGGTCCAGTGTTGGTCCAGTGTTGGCCCAGTGTTGGCCCAGTGTTGGCCCAGTGTTGGTCCAGTGTTGGCCTAGTGTTGGCCTAGTGTTGGCCCAGTGTTGGTCCAGTGTTGGCCCAGTGTTGGTCCAGTGTTGGTCCAGTGTTGGCCCAGTGTTGGTCCAGTGTTGGTCCAGTGTTGGTCCAGTGTTGGTCCAGTGTTGGCCTAGTGTTGGTCCAGTGTTGGTCCAGTGTTGGTCCAGTGTTGGCCTAGTGTTGGCCCAGTGTTGGTCCAGTGTTGCCCTAGTGTTGGCCTAGTGTTGGTCCAGTGTTGGTCCAGTGTTGCCCTAGTGTTGGCCTAGTGTTGGCCCAGTGTTGGTCCAGTGTTGCCCTAGTGTTGGCCTAGTGTTGGCCTAGTGTTGGCCCAGTGTTGGTCCAGTGTTGGCCCAGTGTTGGTCCAGTGTTGGTCCAGTGTTGGCCCAGTGTTGGCCCAGTGTTGGTCCAGTGTTGGTCCAGTGTTGGTCCAGTGTTGGTCCAGTGTTGGTCCAGTGTTGGCCTAGTGTTGGTCCAGTGTTGGTCCAGTGTTGGTCCAGTGTTGGCCTAGTGTTGGCCCAGTGTTGGCCCAGTGTTGGCCTAGTGTTGGTCCAGTGTTGGTCCAGTGTTGGTCCAGTGTTGCCCTAGTGTTGGCCTAGTGTTAACCTAGTGCACCACATTGACCAGAACCAAGCCTGCGCATCAGGAACAAACTGAACAAAAGGAAGAAGCTGGAGTTGAAATGAAAAAATACTGGAACAGCAGAATCTGTAAAATAGTTACAGACGTTCTGTTGGTGTTTAATCCATATAAAGCTCAACACACTGTTAAAAACATACAGTCTGGTACATGTTCTAGGTTCATATTACAGTGTTAAAAAACAGTCCATCTGTGGCGTTCCTCAGGGATGCATCCTGGACCCACATCAACTTTTCAACCACAGGACAGGTGGTCTGTAGGGTCAGGGTTCTCACACATTTCAGCTTTGTTCTAAATACATGAAACATTCAGTCTTTACAGTTCTCATTTTGACAGAGGACTGGAACCTTCTCTGTTTGATCTTTTCTGTAAATACGCTGAATCAATACTTTAAATGATCGTATAATTATTTAATACACTGGTATTTTTGTTCATTTTTCGTTTGTTTAACTTCCTTAATCTGTTTGCGTTCACGTTTCCTCGGTTCTCTAGCATCGGCTGTTCTGGACACATTGTTCTGAAATTTGTTGTGTACAAAGAGACTAAAACTGGTCTAAAAGTGGTCTGAACCTCATCTATAAACCTGGTCTAAAACTTGGAGAACCAGATTCTCCAACACTTGGTGGTTCTCATGGTGGTTCCATGTACTTAACTCTGGGGGAAGACAGTCAGGAACTCATTGAGCATGAGTTCCACTATCTGGCTCTGGAACACCATGTGTACCGTCATGTTGGCCGACTCGGTCTGTGGGCGGAGCAACGTGGGCCCGAACACGATGGCCAGACTTTGAACCGACATGCGGTTGGAATCTTTGTGATCGACCACCCTGAACAGAAAGAGGAAGATGAGACAGACAGGCAGACAGACAGACCATCTAGTGTTCTATCAGTTCTAGTGTTCTATCAGTTCTTACTTGCGCAGGTGTCTGAACAGCAGTTCCATAGTGTTGTGGTTCGGCAGTGGAACAGACTGGACAAGGTCCTTCATGTAGGAAACTCTGAGACTGTAATCTGGAACCTCTAGAACCACAAACACACAAACAAACGGTGTTAACTTTGTCAGACGAGACCAGACTAAATATGTCTGTGGACTACCCTTTTTCCTGTGACGAAGACCGGACGATGATGAGATGACACAGCTGTTCTAAAAACACTAATGATAATTGTGACAATGTGCGTGTTCGTCCACGAATAAAAGAAAGACGAAAATGTCTGAACACTGCGAGTTGGAAACAGCTCAACTTTTAAAACAGTGATGCGCTCATCAAAGTCACAATTCTCTGACTGACCAATCAAAAGCAAGGAGGAGGCGGGACAACCACAGTCAACAACCACCCAAAAGAATGGCGGTGTATTTGGAACAGCTGATCTTAGCGGTTAGACCCCAGTTATTTACGAACTGCTACTAAAGGGGTACCAAGACTGGTACCAGGACTGGGGGTTCAAAGTTAAGGCATGAGTCTGGTCCATGGTATGAATTAGTTTTGTGTGATGATAACATGGAAGGTGTTAATGTTTACACATACAATGGATCTAACAGGAAGTGTGTGACGTTTGTGTCACTTAGCAACAACACATGTTCTCAGAAAACACCCAGGCCGCAAAAACCCCATCCTGTGGACACAGGTCCTTACGTGTAAAAGTTTATTTATGCTCCAAAGCCAAGTCGTCTGCGACATGTCGCAGGTACATCGCAGACTCTTCAGCCTCGTACACCTCCCAGAAAAAGTAGCCCAGCGCAGGCAGTGTTGCAGAGATCAGAAAAGATAACCTGACTCTACACTCACACAACCATCTGAGCACCATGTGGTTCAGGTTTTCTTCAAAGCGAAGGAACCAGTCGGTGTCACTGGGTGGGACGGTGGTATGACGTAAAGAGTCACAGCTTGAGTTCAACGTGAGTGGCTGCAGTGGCGCGTCAGTCAAGATGACAGACAGGTTCTTCATCTAATCACATGCTAGGGTTTTCGATAAGGCCCCTCCTTTTAAAACTGATCTGTAGCAGAAGGGTCCCAGATGGTATCATGAGATAACATCTGGTGACAGGCAGGTTACAGAAAAGAGGCCTCTGATTGGTCCATTCTACATCCACACTACATGTAATTCCACTTCCCTAACTTTTCTGTCTTGTTTTGAGAACACGAATGTCATTGTTGAAGATGACTCGTATGAATATGGATTCGACCAAGTGCGTGAAGAAGTGGAGGAATCTGTGAGACGTTTGTTTGACAACCAAAGGTTGTGATGTCCAGACAAAGTATTTAAACTATGTTTCCAGAATATTATAGCTCACGATCTAAGCAGGTTGTCAAAGCTAGCAATCCAAGTCTGTTTACATTAGCAAACACTGCACAAACGACTTCTGGTGGAAATTAAATACATTTCTGGACAGTAATGGCGCCGCCCAGGGTTTGTTGCGTAAAACTGCCTCAAAACTTGTGAAAGCAATTGAAGGGGAAGAGCGTTGCGTTGTAAGTGTTGGGTTGCCAGTACTTACGTATTGCTGCAATGAACTTGTGGAAGCAGCTGAAGGGAAACAGTGGTTCTGGAAGTTCTCGGAAGAACAGTTTCAACGCCCCGGTGATGACATGGATCTCGTCCCACTGTCCGTCCTCCAGGTCCAACTGCTCCTCTGAGGGACATGAACCAGAAGGTGGACAACTGTCAGGGTGTCGTCGGCACCGTTGCCATGACAACCATAGGAGTTGACAGAACTTACCGTGGTCGGCTTTGTGTCGCAGTTTCTGGATGACGGCCAGGTTTCCGCTGACTCTGTAGATCCCGTCCACATCCAGACCTAAAATGTCAAGCAACAAATGTGAAGACGGGCAACGGCAAGAGGATTATGAAACAAAAGGATGGACACTACAGAAGAACAACCTTAGAACCTTCTGAAGTTCCAACAGTGGAACATAGAACATTACTGCAGATTTTCAACTGGTTCTTTGATCAGGAACATCAGTGACAGAAGCTTAGAACCATGTGGTTCAGTTTGATTTGGAATGTTCTATTGTTCTAATGTTCTAACGTTCTCACCTCTCCTCTCCACTGATCGGATACATTTCTCCACAAACTTGGGGATGGTTGTGTTTTCTCTGTGACACAGAGTGTCCAGGTGACAGCCGAACACGTTCTCTGAAAAACAACAGCTGTGGTCACTTCTGTTGTTTCTTTGTTAACTTCACAAATCACAACATTATTTTGGTTTAACAGTTTGTTTGTTATTTGACCAAATTGAGATTGGGTCAAGGACGTGGATCAGTAGCATTTGTTTGTGTTTGTCTGTTTTCACTTTATCAACCACATTTCTGGAGCAAATTAACTGTAATACGATGACAAGGTTCATCCATGGCACCTGCAGTATGGGATCTGTTTTTGTGGATCTAGGTCAAAGGGTCAGGGTTAGGGTCAGACAAGGCTTTACAAACTTCAGACAATTTGTAAAGTTACCATACTCCTTCATGGCATTGTACTGTTGTTTGTTTGTTTGTTTGTGGTTTCACCTCGGATGTATCCTTTCTCTTTAACGCTCTGCAGTGTCGGCCTCCGTTGGAGAAAACGTCGCAGTTTGGTCCGAACTCGTCTCTGCTCATGATCGGCAGATGATGTCCTGAAGTCTGAAATGACAGAAGGTAGTCCTGTAAGACGCTGCGCAGGGTGGACAGTGTCCAGGAGACCAGAGGACTGACAGTGTTAGGGTAGGACTCTACACACACACACACACACACACACACACACACACACACACACACACACACACAGACACACACACAGAGACAGACAGACACAGTCACACACACACACACACAGACACACACACACACACACACACACACACACACACACACACAGAGACAGACAGACACAGTCACACACACACACACACACACACACACACACACACACACACACACACACACACAGAGACAGACAGACACAGTCACACACACACACACACAGACACACACACACACACACACACACACACACAGACAGACACACACACAGACACAGACACACACACACACACACACAGACAGACAGACACACAGACACAGACAGACAGACACACACACACACACAGACAGACACACAGACACACAGACACAGACAGACAGACACACACACAGACAGACACACACACACACACACACACACACAGACAGACAGACACACACACACACACACACACACACAGACACAGACACACACACACACACACACAGACAGACACACACACACACACACACACACACACACACAGACAGACACAGACACACACACACACACAGACACAGACAGACACACACACACACACAGACAGACACACACACACACACACACACACACAGACAGACAGACACACACACACACAGACACAGACACACAGACAGACACACACACACACAGACAGACACACACACACACACAGACACACACACAGACACAGACAGACACACACACACACACACAGACAGACAGACACACACACACACACACACACAGACAGACACACACACACAGACAGACACACACACACACACAGACACACACACAGACACAGACAGACACACACACACACACAGACACACACAGAGACAGACAGACACACACACACAGACAGACACACACACACACACAGACAGACACACACACAGACACACACACACACACACAGACACACACACACAGACAGACACACACACACAGACAGACACACACAGACAGACAGACAGACACACAGACACACACACACACACACACACACACACACACACACAGACACAGACAGACACACACACACACACACACACACACAGACACAGACAGACAGACAGACACACAGACAGACAGACACACAGACACAGACAGACAGACAGACACACACACACACAGACACAGACAGACACACACACACACACACACAGACACACACAGACAGACACACACACACACACACAGACAGACAGACACACAGACACAGACAGACAGACAGACAGACACACACACACACACACACACACAGAAACACACACACAGACAGTCACACACACACACACACACAGTCACACACACACACACACACACACAGAGACAGACAGACACAGTCACACACACACACACACATACACACACACACATACACACACACAGTTCAATCAATCAGCTGACAATTGTCCTGGTTCTGGTTTTAGGTCTTGGACCCAGAACCACCTGACCCCTTAGCCTGTGTAACTCCTTCCCTTTTTGTCTGAGGGCCTTCTGTGATTGGTGGAGGTCAGATGTGACTCCTCCCACCTTCACAGCTTCAGTACTTCACAAGTTGCCATGGTGAGTCAGACTGTTGGTCTTCACTCACTCGTCCTCTGTCTGTCTTTGTCCTCTTTGTCTGACGCAGCGTCGTCCTCGTCCTCCGAAAGGTGGTCCACATCCTGAACCAGAACCAGAACCAGGTCAATATTTATAATTATTTATGCAAGTCAGTTATTTAGGTAGTTAATGAATTAGTTAATTTGTTACTTCGTTACATAGTTAATTAGTTAGTTAATTATTTACTTAGTTAATTATTTAGTTAGTTGATTAATTACTTAATTAGTTAATTAATTGGTTCCTTCATTATGTTATAAAGTTATGTTGTTTTAACAGTTTGTTTGTTGTTTGTCTCACCAGTTGTCTGATGGTGTCATGGATGACTTTGTTTGTTTGTTTGTTGTTTGTCTCACCAGTTGTCTGATGGTGTCATGGATGACTTTGTTTGTTTGTTTGTTGTTTGTCTCACCAGTTGTCTGATGGTGTCATGGATGACTTTGTTTGTTTGTTTGTTGTTTGTCTCACCAGTTGTCTGATGGTGTCATGGATGACTTTGTTTGTTTGTTTGTTGTTTGTCTCACCAGTTGTCTGATGGTGTCATGGATGACTTTGTTTGTTTGTTTGTTGTTTGTCTCACCAGTTGTCTGATGGTGTCATGGATGACTTTGTTTGTTTGTTGTTTGTCTCACCAGTTGTCTGATGGTGTCATGGATGACTTTGTTTGTTTGTTTGTTGTTTGTCTCACCAGTTGTCTGATGGTGTCATGGATGACTTTGTTCCAGTCATGGATGATGCTCTCAGTGTCGTACTGCATCAGATATTCACAGCCATGTCGCGTCTTCAACTGAAAACACACAAACAGTAGGTTACAGGGGCGTAACCACGGTAACAGAGACGGCAGTACAAGTGGCCGTAGCCATGGTAACGGTACCTCCAGGACGTTCTTTTTAGAGGACTTGTCTTTGGAGGCCCAACAGATGGAAGCTCCTCTGAGGTCCACAGTGAACTCTGGAACGATCTGAGACGCTTTACTCTGAAAGGACACAGGAAGTACCACCCTCATTTTAAGGTTGGTTCTTTTAGGTTGTGTTTTGTGTTGTCTTAGAATCATTTAGGTTCTTCAGCTACGGAACCGTGTCCTTCTGTCAAATAAAAACCATCCACCTCTGAACTCAAGCTAGATTTGATCAATTCTGTTTCATCTTCATGACTTGTTTGAATTTCCTTCCTCCTGGACTGTGTTGGTTCTGTTGGACCTGGTCTGAGCAGTTCTCACCGTGGTCCCGGTGGGGGCTGATTTGGGGTCTTTGTGGAAGGTCAGAATCCCTCCATGGAGGACGGTCCAAGACTGGGACCAGTTCTTCCTGAAACACAGAAATACCTGCGGTCAGTGTCCGAAAAAGCACTATAATGATGATGATGATGATGATGATGATGATGATGATGATGATGATGATGATGATGATGATGATCCGGGGGGCTGAAGGTCATCTCACCTGATCTTCTTTCCGTTATCGGCTACTTTGGTCTTGTTGATGATGCCGGCCTTCTCCAGCAGGTGATACTGTGGAGGCGGAGACACACAGGTGAGGATCGGGTTTCAACTGAAGCCTCAGAAAAAGACTGAAACATGACTCCAGCGTAAACACTGGAGAGTCATGTGACCAAGCCACACCCACAGCTGGGGAGGTACAACAACAAACACACACACACACACACACACACACACACACCAGAAGTTTCAGCTTGAAGATTTGCCACGACACCGAGTGACCTGACTGAACATGTATGAGATGAAAAGTAGAAGAACAGTTTGGAAACAAAGAGAGGAAGAGAAGAAGAAAGGAAAAGAGAGGGA
The DNA here is from genome assembly GCA_020466265.1 of Siphamia tubifer. NCBI lineage: Eukaryota > Metazoa > Chordata > Actinopteri > Kurtiformes > Apogonidae > Siphamia > Siphamia tubifer. The sequence goes on from CM035790.1 coordinate 36,305,259, forward strand.
AAGAGAGGGAAAAGAGAGAGAAAAGAGAGGGAAAAGAGAGAGAAAAGAGAAGGAAAAGAGAGAGAAAAAAGAGAGAAAAGAGAGGGAAAAGAGAGAGAAAAGAGAGGGAAAAGAGAGAGGAAAGAGAAGGAAAAGAGAGGGAAAAGAGAGGGAAAAGAGAGGGAAAAGAGAGGGAAAAGAGAGAGAAAAGAGAGGGAAAAGAGAGGGAAAAGAAGGAAAAGAGAGGGAAAAGAGAGGGAAAAGAGAGAGGAAAGAGAGGGAAAAGAGAGAGGAAAGAAGGAAAAGAGAGGGAAAAGAGAGGGAAAAGAGAGAGGAAAGAGAAGGAAAAGAGAGAGAAAAGAGAGGGAAAAGAGAGAGAAAAGAGAGGGAAAGAGAGGGAAAAAAGAGAGAAAAGAGAGGGAAAAGAGAGGGAAAGAGAAGGAAAAGAGAGAGAAAAGAGAGGGAAAAGAGAGAGGAAAGAAGGAAAAGAGAGGGAAAAGAGAGGGAAAAGAGAAGGAAAAGAGAGGGAAAAGAGAGGGAAAAGAGAGGGAAAAGAGAGAGAAAAGAGAGGGAAAAGAGAGAGAAAAGAAGGAAAAGAGAGGGAAAAGAGAGGGAAAAGAGAGAGAAAAGAGAGGGAAAAGAGAGAGGAAAGAAGGAAAAGAGAGGGAAAAGAGAGGGAAAAGAGAGAGGAAAGAGAAGGAAAAGAGAGAGAAAAGAGAGAGAAAAGAGAGGGAAAGAGAGGGAAAAAAGAGAGAAAAGAGAGGGAAAAGAGAGGGAAAGAGAAGGAAAAGAGAGAGAAAAGAGAGGGAAAAGAGAGAGGAAAGAGAAGGAAAAGAGAGGGAAAAGAGAGGGAAAAGAGAGAGAAAAGAGAGGGAAAGAGAGGGAAAAGAGAGGGAAAAGAGAGGGAAAAGAGAGAGGAAAGAAGGAAAAGAGAGGGAAAAGAGAAAGGAAAGAGAAGGGAAAGAGAAGGAAAAGAGAGAGAAAAGAGAGGGAAAAGAGAGAGAAAAGAGAGGGAAAAGAGAGGGAAAGAGAAGGAAAAGAGAGAGAAAAGAGAGAGAAAAGAAAGGGAAAGAGAGGGAAAAGAGAGGGAAAAGAGAGAGGAAAGAGAAGGAAAAGAGAGGGAAAAGAGAGGGAAAAGAGAGAGAAAAGAGAGGGAAAAGAGAGGGAAAGAGAAGGAAAAGAGAGAGACAAGAGAGGGAAAAGAGAGGGAAAAAAGAGAGGGAAAGAGAGGGAAAAAAGAGAGAAAAGAGAGGGAAAAGAGAGGGAAAGAGAAGGAAAAGAGAGAGACAAGAGAGGGAAAAGAGAGGGAAAAAAGAGAGGGAAAGAGAGGGAAAAAAGAGAGGGAAAGAGAGGGAAAAAAGAGAGAAAAGAGAGGGAAAAGAGAGGGAAAGAGAGGGAAAGAGAAGGAAAAGAGAGAGAAAAGAGAGGGAAAAGAGAGAGGAAAGAGAAGGAAAAGAGAGGGAAAAAAGAGAGAAAAGAGATGGAAAAGAGAGGGAAAGGAAAAGAGAGAGAAAAGAGAGGGAAAAGAGAGGGAAAAAAGAGAGAAAAGAGAGGGAAAAGAGAGGGAAAGAGAGGGAAAAGAGAGAGAAAAGAGAGGGAAAGAGAGGGAAAAAAGAGAGAAAAGAGAGGGAAAGAGAGGGAAAAAAGAGAGAAAAGAGAGGGAAAAGAGAGGGAAAGAGAAGGAAAAGAGAGAGACAAGAGAGGGAAAAGAGAGGGAAAAAAGAGAGAAAAGAGAGGGAAAAGAGAGGGAAAGAGAAGGAAAAGAGAGAGACAAGAGAGGGAAAAGAGAGGGAAAAAAGAGAGAAAAGAGAGAGAAAAGAGAGGGAAAGAGAAGGAAAAGAGAGGGAAAGAGAAGGAAAAGAGAGGGAAAAGAGAGAGAAAAGAGAGGGAAAGAGAAGGAAAAGAGAGAGAAAAGAGAGGGAAAGAGAGAAAAGAGAGGGAAAAGAGAGGGAAAGAGAGGGAAAAGAGAGGGAAAGAGAAGGAAAAGAGAGAGAAAAGAGAGGGAAAATAGAGGGAAAATAGATAGAAAATGGAAGGAAAGAGAGGGAAAATAGAGGAAAAGAGAGAGGAAAGAGGAAAAGAGAGGGAAGAGAGGAAAGAGGAAAAGAGAGGGAAGAGGGGAAATAGAGGAAAAGAGGGGGGGGGGGGAGAAAAAGAGATCAAACAAAGAAAACAGAAAAAGAGGGAAATCATAAAGAAAAGTGTTCATTTCAAATGCACCAATGAAACACCTCGGTTAGGAAGAGGGCGGAGCCCCTGGAGGTGGCGCCTACAGCCACTAATGTTCAACTATATTGATACTGTTAATGTTAGCGTTGGTTCGGGGTTAGGAATCATCTCCATGGCGACACAGTAGCAGGTGGGCCAGACTCCTTTAACTCCGCCCTAAACACCAATGAAAATCAACAAAGAATAGAACTGACCCGCCCCCTCAGGTAACAACACCACCCATAAACGTCCGTCATGTCACCAGTGTTAGTCTGGGGGGGTGGGGGTGGTGGGGGGTAGTTTTAGTTCAGATCAAAGCAGCGAACGGCCAATCAGGGCCTGGGACGTACGTGCAGCTGCTGGGAGTCTGTGCTCTGATTGGACAGATTTCTCCTCAGTCCCGGCCTGTCACAAAGCTGCTTGACAAGGGAACAGGATGACGTCACCAGGTGCGTATGTATGAAGGGTTGATGACACTCACCCTGGTCAGGAGGGTCTTACCTTTATGTCGGGGGAGGGGCCTCTGTTCGGCACATCTGACATGTGACGTCCGTGACTTGGAAAAAACTTCTGCAACACAAACAAATAAAGGTGTTTCAGATCAAACCAAGAACAAACAGGAAGTGAAGGGGAACCTGGAGGACCCCCTGACCACCAGCTATTAAGACTCCAGTCTCTAGTGTCTTTGTCTTATTTATTGTCAAACTTCCTATTTTTTCTGTCATGTGGGTTCATGTCTCCATGTCTTGCTTTCCTTCCTGTCACAGGTGTTTCTCATCCCCGTTAATTTCCCTCATGTGTCACACCTGCCAGGGTCCTAGTCAGACCAGGGTCAGCGTTAGTCCTAGTCAGACCAGGGTCAGCGTTAGTCCTAGTCAGACCAGGGTCAGCGTTAGTCCTAGTCAGACCAGGGTCAGCGTTAGTCCTAGTCAGACCAGGGTCAGCGTTAGTCGTAGTCAGACCAGGGTCAGCGTTAGTCCTAGTCAGACCAGGGTCAGCGTTAGTCCTAGTCAGACCAGGGTCAGCGTTAGTCGTAGTCAGACCAGGGTCAGCGTTAGTCCTAGTCAGACCAGGGTCAGCGTTAGTCCTAGTCAGACCAGGGTCAGCGTTAGTCCTAGTCAGACCAGGGTCAGTGTATTTTCTGGACTATAAGGTGAAGTGAAAAGACTTTAATTTACAGTGAAACTAATATATGGATTAAATCTGTTAGTGTTTAGTGACTGAGAATTTAAACTTTTTATCTGATAAGTTAGACTTTTTACCGCAATAATTTTGAAAGTTTGTCTTCTCATCCTCAGTACCAAAACCCTGGTCTAACAGAAGTCCACCTGAGGACAAACATCTGCAGTCTTCATCTTCTACCACAGGCAGAACTGAGCATATGCAATCAGCTGCCATCTGATTGGTTGGACTCACATCCTCGGCCAAACTGTGCCTCCAGTTCCTGGGCTGAGCAGGTGCCCCCTCCTCTGAGACTTCATTTCCCATCAGCCTTTGAGGCAAAGGTGGGATCTGGAGAACAACAAGGACCAGAAAAATTAACAGATGATTGATTGGTTAAAACGAAAACTGAAAGAAGAGTCGATTGACTAGACGTTTGGTTGATTATTTGGTCGTGTTACCTCTGTCCTCCTCCACTGGGAGCCAGTTCCATCTTTCTGGTCTAGATGAACTCTGGGAATCACACCCACGTTCTGCTGATGAAAAAACATCAATGTGATCAATAATAAAGATCGACCCTAAAAAGCACAGGACGACAGTGGCGCCTGGCATCAGCTCTGACCTCCGACCTCACTGAGGTCTGGAAGCACATGGACCAAGACATGAAAGAATAGGTGGAATAATCAAGTATGAAAAATAAATATGAGTTTGTACCCAAGTGAAGACGGAGTCACTGGTCGGAACGTCCACAGGATAATCCTCGACAGGAAGAGGAGGCTTCCACAAAACAACCATATTATTATTATTATTATGACACTTTGTTCTACTTTTCATTTTATGAAATGATTCATTAAGTTCTACTCTGTCTCTCATTGGTCAGATTTTGTCCACCTGTGTTCGTACTGGAGTGTTGTCCACACTCCTACTGGTCCCTCCAGGGGACAGTGGCTCCGGTGCGGCCCAGGATGTGGATCCGGAGATGAGGTTATAGTAGTAGAACCTCCCTGACACATCATCCACCAATCGCTCCCAGTCTGAGGAGCTCTGAGGGGAACAACAGGACATCAACGTCCATCCACAGAGACAGCGGACCACAAGGATACCAAGGACCACAGTGACCACAGAGACACCAAGGACCATAGACACTGAGAACCATAGAGACACTGTAGACCACAAGGACACTGAAGACTACAGTGACCACAGAGACACAGAGGACCACAAAGATACCAGAGACCACAGAGACACCAACAAGCACTGAGAGATCGAGGACCACAAAGACACAGATGCCACAATGACACCGAGGACCACTGTAACCACAGAGACACCAAGGACCTCAGAGAGATTGAGGACCACAAAAATAATGAGGACCTCAGAGAGACAGAGGACCACAGTGACCACAGAGTCACCAAGGACCTCAGATAGATTGAGGACCACAAAGATAACCAGGACCACAAAAATAACAAGGACCTCAGAGACACAGGACCACAAGGACAACAAGGAGCACAGTGACCACAGAGATACCAAGGACTTCAAAGAGATCAAGGACCACAAAGATAACGAGACCATGGAGACACTGAGGACCAGAGTGTCCACAAAGACACCAAGGACCAAAGATGATAGGATGCCACTGTACCTGAGAGGAGAATGTGCCACTCAGGTTAGACCTGTCACTGGCCCTGGATTGGTCCACAACTGTGGTAGGAGGAGGGGACGGGCTGCGGGGGTCAGACCAGGTACTCTGTCCAGTCACAGGATGGTAGTAGAATGCCTTCCCACTGTCCTGGTCAGTGTGAACCTCAATGACAGCAGCATCGGTACTTTTAGATTCAGTGTTTAGCTGTTCCAACATTTAAACACAAAACTTTCAAGGGTCCAGACTTTGATCATCTGGGTAAACATGGTCTGATCTAGACTTCCTGAATGTGGTTGGAATGTTTCATGTGCAGAGCCAGGATCATTGACGTTTTAATTGTCACTAAATATTACAGATTGAACCTTTAGATCTCATTGACCTCAGTAGCTTCACGGTTTGTCAACACAAACATACAGTTCATCTTCTTCCTGGCCATTTGGGATCTTATCGGGGATCTTCGTTCAGATTCTTCACTAGGACCTTTGTTTGGATTTGTCACTGAGGTCTTTATTTTTTATTCTTCCCTGGGATCTCTGTTGGGATCTTTACTGGGGTCTTTGTTGGTATCTTTGTTTGGATTTTCATTTGGATTCTTCATGAACATCTTCGTGGGGATCTTGGTTTGGATTCTTCCCTTGGATCTTCCCTGGGATCTACTTAATCACTCTGAGACACCGTTAAAACTGGAGTCCTGCTGAAGTCCCTGAAGTGTCTCCTGTTCATTCGATCGCAGTGGAAAAACCTTGAACATCTCTGATTACAGCTGATAAAACTTTAATGATCTACCAGGTTCACAGCTGATCCTACTAGTCCTGCTGAAGACCTGGTCTGAACTGGAACCTTCAGTCAGAACCCTCTGTCGTGTTTAATGGAACCTCACTTGTCTAAAAGCCCCGAGTTGGCATCTTTACAACTTTTTAACTGACACTCGAATGCACCAGAAGTGGATTGTCACCTTACCTGCCAATCATCCTGTGGGCTCAACGGGGAGGCAGGGCTGACCATCCCAGATGAGGACGACCCTGATGGCGAGGGGGTGTGGCCAGCAGAGGGAACAGAGGCGGAATCAAGTGAATGCGGAGCTGAGGGTGACGCCTGAGGAAGAGGTGATTTCTTCAGTGAAGAGACATTGGCGTAAATAGGCGAGTTAGGGGCGAGCGAGCTGTGGTCCTACAGAGAGAGAGGGGTATTTAAGGATCAGAATCACTTTTAACTAAATGTAAGATTAGATTTAGATTGCATTCTTTTTAGATTAGAATTAGAATTGAATTAGAACTGTAATTCAATTAGATTTAAACTGGTTTTAGATCAAATTAGCTTTAGATTACATTTAGATCAGGTTTAGATTATATTTAGATTTAGATTACATTTATATCAGGTTTAGATTATATTTAGATTTAGATTACATTTATATCAGGTTTAGATTATATTTAGATTTAGATTACCTTTAGATCAGGTTTAGGTTTAGATTACATTCAGATCAGGTTTAGATCAATGTTTTTAGTGGCAGTTCTATGCCTGTACGACTCTCTGCCGGCGTTTCGACCTTTGACCCCTGAACTGTGAGATCAGCTGTTGTTTGTTCACAGCAGGAAGAACCACACCCATGTTCAGTAAAGTCAGACCACAGGACCAGACCAAACCACCTCACAACACCACAAACACAGCTACACGAACTACTATTCCCAGGATGCATTTCAGCTCAGAGCTCCGCCCCCTCACTCACAAACACAATATTACATTCAATTCACATTTATTTATGACGAGATATTTGTGTCTAATGTCCAGAGTAAACCCACAGTTCTCATCTCCCTGGAAACAGCAGCAAAGGCTCATGGGAAATGTAGTCTGTGAAGTCTAACATCCACCCATCTGCACTCACCCATGATGCTTTGCTGTCAGTGTGTAGTCCAGTCTGTCTCATACTGAACACCAAGTCCTGTACTGGCTATAAACCCCGCCCCCTCATGAACCTGCCCACTTCCACAAACACATTAACTACACCCACACAGTGTGGACACAAACAGGATCCCAGTAGAACCAGGCCTGAGCAGAACCGGGTCTGAGCATTACCAGGTCTGGACAGAACCAGGACAGTCAGTGGTTGAAATGTTGAGTTTTTATGTTTTTGTTGCTTTTGTCACATTTTATTTTTTTCTCCATGTATTGTTTAAATATCTGACTAATTTTTATTTGTTGCTGTTTTTTCATTTCCTTTGTGAAAGGGTTTATGTTTGCCTCACGTTTGTTTGTTCGTCTGTCTGTCTGTTTGTCTGAAGGTCAAAGGTCAAGGTGCCAGTGAAGGTCAACAGTTCAAACACATCAGTGGTGATATCTCAGAATCCAGACCAGATAGTATCAGCTGTTTTTTTCCTTCACTTCGTCTGACCTTCTGACCTCAGATGAGATAACACCCATAGGCTCCATGACGTCACGTAAAGACGTCACATAGAGACGTCACGTGACGTCAGGTCTGAACTCATGTGACGTCACGTAAAGACGTCACGTGACGTTACGTAAAGACGTCACGTGACGTCACGTAAAGACGTCACGTGACGTCACGTAAAGACGTCACATGACGTGGCACCAATGGTATATTTGGTAAATGTATGACCTTTAACCTTAAAGCAGGTTATTGACATATTTAGTTAAATCAGACAATATCTTGTGCTTCATATTTAACATTAGATCTAACATGTGACATTTGGTCGTTGTGCGACGTCACATAACGTCAGAGTGACGTCATACGTGGTCGAATATTGAAATGGACATATGTGAAAAACAGGAGCCAGGATTTCTGGGAATGTTTTTAAACCCTCTAAGGGATTGTTAGCTGTAGCGTTAGCACAGACTGGTGCTGCTTCACTGAGGTCTGAACTCTACCACTGATCTAGTTTAATGTGTTAGCGTTAGCATTAGCACAGACTGGTGCTGCTTCACTCAGGTCTTAACTCTACCACTGATCTAGTTTAATGTGTTAGCATTAGCATTAGCAAAGACTGGTGCTGCTTCACTCAGGTCTTAACTCTACCACTGATCTAGTTTAATGTGTTAGCGTTAGCATTAGCACAGACTGGTGCTGCTCACTAAGGTCTTAACTCTACCACTGATCTAGTTTAATGTGTTAGCGTTAGCATTAGCACAGACTGGTGCTGCTTCACTCAGGTCTGAACTCTACCACTGATCTAGTTTAATGTGTTAGCGTTAGCATTAGCACAGACTGGTGCTGCTTCACTCAGGTCTTAACTCTACCACTGATCTAGTTTAATGTGTTAGCGTTAGCATTAGCACAGACTGGTGCTGCTCACTCAGGTCTTAACTCTACCACTGATCTAGTTTAATGTGTTAGTGTTAGCATTAGCACAGACTGGTGCTGCTCACTCAGGTCTTAACTCTACCACTGATCTAGTTTAATGTGTTAGTGTTAGCATTAGCACAGACTGGTGCTGCTTCACTGAGGTCTGAACTCTACCACTGATCTAGTTTAATGTGTTAGCGTTAGCATTAGCACAGACTGGTGCTGCTTCACTCAGGTCTGAACTCTACCACTGATCTAGTTTAATGTGTTAGTGTTAGCATTAGCACAGACTGGTGCTGCTTCACTGAGGTCTGAACTCTACCACTGATCTAGTTTAATGTGTTAGCGTTAGCATTAGCACAGACTGGTGCTGCTTCACTCAGGTCTTAACTCTACCACTGATCTAGTTTAATGTGTTAGCATTAGCATTAGCAAAGACTGGTGCTGCTTCACTCAGGTCTTAACTCTACCACTGATCTAGTTTAATGTGTTAGCGTTAGCATTAGCACAGACTGGTGCTGCTCACTCAGGTCTTAACTCTACCACTGATCTAGTTTAATGTGTTAGCGTTAGCATTAGCACAGACTGGTGCTGCTTCACTCAGGTCTTAACTCTACCACTGATCTAGTTTAATGTGTTTGCATTAGCATTAGCAAAGACTGGTGCTGCTTCACTGAGGTCTGAACTCTACCACTGATTTAGTTTAATGCGTTAGCATTAGCATTAGCACAGACTGGTGCTGCTCACTCAGGTCTGAACTCTACCACTGATCTAGTTTAATGCGTTAGCGTTAGCATTAGCACAGACTGGTGCTGCTTCACTGAGGTCTGAACTCTACCACTGATCTAGTTTAATGCGTTGGCGTTAGCATTAGCACAGACTGGTGCTGCTTCACTGAGGTCTGAACTCTACCACCGATGTAGTTTAATGTGTTAGCGTTAGCATTAGCAAAGACTGGTGCTGATTCACTGAGGTCTGAACTCTACCACTGATCTAGTTTAATGTGTTAGCGTTAGCATTAGCACAGACTGGTGCTGCTTCACTGAGGTCTGAACTCTACCACCGATGTAGTTTAATGTGTTAGCGTTAGCATTAGCAAAGACTGGTGCTGATTCACTGAGGTCTGAACTCTACCACTGATCTAGTTTAATGTGTTAGCATTAGCATTAGCACAGACTGGTGCTACTTCACTGAGGTCTGAACTCTACCACTGATTTAGTTTAATGTGTTAGCGTTAGCACAGACTGGTGCTGCTTCACTGAGGTCTGAACTCTACCACTGATTTAGTTTAATGTGTTAGCGTTAGCACAGACTGGTGCTACTTCACTGAGGTCTGAACTCTACCACTGATTTAGTTTAATGTGTTAGCGTTAGCATTAGCACAGACTGGTGCTACTTCACTGAGGTCTGAACTCTACCACTGATTTAGTTTAATGTGTTAGCGTTAGCATTAGCACAGACTGGTGCTACTTCACTGAGGTCTGAACTCTACCACTGATTTAGTTTAATGTGTTAGCGTTAGCACAGACTGGTGCTACTTCACTGAGGTCTGAACTCTACCACTGATTTAGTTTAATGTGTTAGCGTTAGCATTAGCACAGACTGGTGCTGCTTCACTGAGGTCTGAACTCTACCACTGATTTAGTTTAATGTGTTAGCGTTAGCACAGACTGGTGCTACTTCACTGAGGTCTGAACTCTACCACTGATTTAGTTTAATGTGTTAGCGTTAGCATTAGCACAGACTGGTGCTGCTTCACTGAGGTCTGAACTCCACCACTGATCTAGTTTAATGTGTTAGCGTTAGCATTAGCACAGACTGGTGCTGCTTCACTCAGGTCTGAACTCTACCACTGATCTAGTTTTTTTTTTGTTCAGTGTTTTTTCTTTCATTGTGTGGATTCTTGTGTTTGTTTACGTTTGCTTTTATTATTTATTGTTCACTTTAGTTTGGTTCAGTTTTGTTCTGCCTGAACACCTTCTCAGTTCTAAACTCTCTTCATATGTTCTTGCCTCAGGTCTTTAGACTCACAGTCCAGCAGGAGCCATGTGGAACAGAGAGTCCAGCAGGAGTCGTTGCAGCACTGCCGTGTCCCAGTTTCCTGTGTGACCCTGAACACATCCTGCTGAACTCCTCACATCCTGTTCACAATGAACACGTGTTCGACCAGGAAGCAAAAAACTTCCAGTCACTGAGGAACAGAGTAGGACGTAGAACTGAGACTAAAGCCCAGTTTAAGACTTAAACCCAAGTTAAACCTGACTAGGACTAACGCTGACCCTGGTCTGACTAGGACTAACGCTGACCCTGGTCTGACTAGGACTAACACTGACCCTGGTCTGACTAGGACTAACGCTGACCCTGGTCTGACTAGGACTAACTCTGACCCTGGTCTGACTAGGACTAACGCTGACCCTGGTCTGACTAGGACTAACGCTGACCCTGGTCTGACTAGGACTAACGCTGACCCTGGTCTGACTAGGACTAACGCTGACCCTGGTCTGACTAGGACTAACGCTGACCCTGGTCTGACTAGGACTAACGCTGACCCTGGTCTGACTAGGACTAACGCTGACCCTGGTCTGACTAGGACTAACGCTGACCCTGGTCTGACTAGGACTAACGCTGACCCTGGTCTGACTAGGACTAACGCTGACCCTGGTCTGACTAGGGCTAACACTGACCCTGGTCTGACTAGGACTAACACTGACCCTGGTCTGACTAGGACTAACACTGACCCTGGTCTGACTACGACTAACACTGACCCTGGTCTGACTACGACTAACGCTGACCCTGGTCTGACTACGACTAACGCTGACCCTGGTCTGACTACGACTAACGCTGACCCTGGTCTGACTAGGACTAACACTGACCCTGGTCTGACTAGGACTAATACTGACCCTGGTCTGACCTTGCCCAGTTGACACGGTCTCTGAACACCTGGGGTCTCACCTGAGTGGGGGGCAGGGCAGGTGCGGGTGCAGGTAGGGCAGCAGGACTTTGTCTGGCTGTGATCAGAGCTTCCAAGTCCAGGTTTAGGTCCTGGATGGACTCGTAGATATGTGTGGACTCCCTCTCCTCCTCCTCCTCCTCCTCCCCCTCCTCCTCCTCGCTGCCTTCCTCACTTGTCTCCTCCTCCACCTCCTCCTCCTCTTTCTTCTGCTCCTCCTCCTCCTTGTCCAGCTGGTCTTGGTTGTGGGGCGGGACCACTGGGGTCTCTACAGGGATGGGCTGAACATGGGTGCGGTGGTGACTGATGGGGTCTGCAGGGCTGAAACTGGGGACCCGAGGTTTCCCTGAGTCCTGCGTTTGGACATGAGGCCCGTCAGCCATGTTTGTAGTCCCGCTGGTCTTTGTCGTTCTGGTCTCTGGGGCGGTGGGGTGTCGCTGTGCAGGAACCGGATCCTGAAAGTCCAGTGTAACACCAAACGTGGACATGCGGTTCTCTGTCTTGCGGTACCCACTGGAGGTTTCGGGTCGGAGTCGTATCGTTACCTCGTCAGACGGTTTGATTCGAGACCCGCTGGACTCCTCCGCCAGAGTCTTTGGGAAGGGAACCGGGACAGGAACTGAGACCGGGGAAGCCACGGGGACCAGCATTGGTTCGGGGCTGGGCGGAGTGGCGAAATCAAGTGGGGAAGGGACATCCGGCAGCTCTTTGACGTATTTGGCAGGAATGTAGAAGGGCTTGGAGCCGCAGTCGTTGCGGACCTGCCACCAGTGGTCGTTGGTCTTGGCCAGCAAGATGTAGCGCTCATTGGGTTTGATGCAGACCACAACTCCATCCCGACCCTGGTACTCATACTCGAATTCCACCAGGACCAGACCCCGACCTGCAGGACAGACCAAACATCACTGCTACATGTAGCTAACGAATGACACAAGCTGCACTTTTAAATCTGACCAATATTTTTAAACTTTTAAAAACTTTTGACCTTATTTTATTGTTTTATTTATTTATTACCTCCACAAACGAGGGTATGTTTGTTACTTGACTAAATCTCAATTTGGTCAAGTATTTGGTAGATCTATTCTGTTCTCTTCTATTCTATTCTATTCTATTCTATTCTATTCTATTCTATTCTATTCTATTCTATTCACTCAGGCCTCTGTCGACCAGACTGGTGACAACACCAGTGCTAGTAGTAAACCAAATGCTGGGCTAAATACTACTGCTAACAAGCTACTGCTAACATGCTAGTACTCACATGCTAGGTCTAAGGGAAGACTCACCTCTGTTGAACAGGGACGAAGGTGTCGCCATGGTGACGACCCTGGGTTCCTCAGGCCCCGCCCCTCAGACAGTTTGGCAGGTCACTCTGAAGATAAGAGGTCAGATGTGACCATGAGTCTCCTGAAAAAAACAATGATGATGAAAATGAGCGGAGTGTGGTTGTGTGGTTACAGGTTTACCACGTGGACTCTAGAAAAGCCCATTTAGAAACCAGAACCTGAACAAATGTGTGTTTTATAGAAACAACATTCAAATAAACATGACAAACAGAACAAAGACCTGAACCTGCTGAAGCTGCACCTGAGGACCCATCACCACAGCAACGGTCTTTAGGGGTGTCCCAAACTGGGACTGAAACTGTCCTACAGTTTACTTAGTTAAACACCAAGAACTTCTTCTGTTGTTCTGGTCCATCTGCTGGGACTATCTTTCAGTTTCACTCCCTAACCTGAGTGTCTCCAGATGTTATCTCACAATCCCATCTGGGATCCTTCCACAACAGATCACTTTTCACCGCAGGGGTCACATCTAAAACCCTTGCATGTGATTGGATGAAGAACCTGTCCGTCATCTGGACTGACTCAGGTCTACAGAACCCTATCTGTGGACCACTTTACTATCAGCCTCTGTGACTGGGTCCTGTACCACAGTAACCATGGGCTTCTGCACTGGTACTATTTCTGTACCCACCAGTGGAACCATGTGATCAAACTGTTGACAAACCTGGTCCTCTGTTCATCTGTTAATGAATGAACATGTGGAAGAAAAAACACTGGAAATAGTCCAGTCCATAGACGAAAAAACACTGGAAATAGTCCAGTCCATAGACGGAAAAACACTGGAAATAGTCCAGTCCATAGATGAAAAACACTGGAAATAGTCCAGTCCATAGACGAAAAACACTGGAAATAGTCCAGTCCATAGACGAAAAACACTGGAAATAGTCCAGTCCATAGACGAAAAACACTGGAAATAGTCCAGTCCATAGACGAAAAACACTGGAAATAGTCCAGTCCATAGACGAAAAACACTGGAAATAGTCCAGTCCATAGACGAAAAACACTGGAAATAGTCCAGTCCATAGACGAAAAAAACACTGGAAATAGTCCAGTCCATAGACGAAAAACACTGGAAATAGTCCAGTCCATAGATGAAAAACACTGGAAATAGTCCAGTCCATAGACGAAAAACACTGGAAATAGTCCAGTCCATAGACGAAAAACACTGGAAATAGTCCAGTCCATAGACGAAAAACACTGGAAATAGTCCACACTGACGTCACTTTTGCTTTATGTCACACCAGCCACAATGCTGCTGGGTAGCCCCACCCACTGACACTGATTGGCTCCTTTGTTTTGCAGACATTAACCAAACATGCAGAATAGCCTTTTTTCACAAGACATATTCTGTCTAAAAATGATGCAGAAAAATTAATTCATGCCTTTATTACATCTAGATTAGATTATTGTAATTTCTGACCCCTAACCCTATCACCCCTGTGCTTCAAACCCTGACCCCTAACCCTATCACCCCTGTGCTCCAAACCCTGACCCCTAACCCTATCACCCCTGTGCTCCAAACCCTTCACTGGCTACCAGTTGAGTTTAGAATTAAATTTAAAATCCTCCTCCTTACATATAAAACCATTAATGGTATGGGTTAGGGTTAGAGGTCAGAGGTCAGGGGTTAATGGTATGGGCCCCTCTTATCTTAAAGATGATCTGGTTCCGTACCAGCCCAATAGAACCCTTCGTTCTCAGAATGCAGGTTTACTGAAAGTTCCTAGGGTTTGTAAAAGTACAGTAGGAGCTAGAGCCTTTAGTTACCATGGTTACTGTCTGATGGAGCTAGAGCCTTTAGTTACCATGGTTACTGTCTGATGGAGCTAGAGCCTTTAGTTACCATGGTTACTGTCTGATGGAGCTAGAGCCTTTAGTTACCATGGTTACTGTCTGATGGAATCATCTTCATTTAATATTAAAGAGGTCGACACAGTCTCTACATTTAAAATTAGGTTGAAAACATTTGTGTTTGATAAAAACTATGGTCAGGTTAGTTATAAACAGACTGAAGTCACAGTTCAGTCTAAGCTGCACTAGGAGTTAGAATGATGGAGGAAGTACAGACACTGAGTTCTTTCTCTCTCTCACATCTGTTTCTGTCATTTTTATAACCTATCTTTCATACCAAGTCTGTTCATGTCTAGTCACCTGGTGTCCCCTTTCCCCCCTCCCCCCCTGGGGGGAGTGGTGGCTCTCCTGACAGTGTCTGTGTGGGAGCCATGGACGACAGGATCTGCAGTATCTCGCCTCTGCCGACCTGTGACCCCGGACCCCCGCCCCTGCCTGTCTGGTGGATGGACCAGCCCCCCCTCCTTCATTTATAAATGGACATTCATCTATAGTCTGTCCGTCCATGGGAGTGGATCTGTCCTTCAATGTGGTTCTACCCAAGATTTATTGTTTTTTCCCACTGGGTTTGGAAGATTTTTCTGCTGAGAAGGAGGAGCTAAGGACAGGGGGAGGAGCTAAGGACAGGGTGAGGAGCTAAGGACAGGGGGAAGGTCTTTTCATATATCTCTGTAGTTGATTGTGTTTCCGTAAAACCCTGTGAGACGACTTTGTTGTGATTAGGGGCTTTATAAATTGAATTGAATTTCGAAGAAAACCTGAACCTCACGGTACTCAGATGTGTGAGCGAAGACAAACACCCAGATGACATGTCAGGTTTGGACTGTCCTACAGTTTGACTTCTTCTGTTGTTCTGGTCTATCTGCTGAGACTGTCCTACAGCGCTCCTACAGGTGTGACATGTGTACTACATTACATTGTGTTTTGTTGCCATGGTTACATGATATGTTGCTGCTCCGTCCCCAATGTGGACAACATATCTTTTCTACCTGCCACTAAAACCTGGACCTGGACCAAACGCCGGCTTTAAGAGTAGAATAAAAAGAGTCACATTGAAGTGAAGTCAGTAAAATATTTTCAGTGGAATGTTTGTCCTCATGTCTGAATCTGTCCACAGCTAAGACACCTCCACTACACACACACATCTGTCCAACCTGACCTCCCACCTGTCCAACCAGACCTCCACCTGTCCAACCTGACCTCCACCTGTCCAACCAGAACTCCACCTGTCCAACCTGACCTCCACCTGTCCAACCTGACCTTCACCTGTCCAACCAGAACTCCACCTGTCCAACCTGACCTCCACCTGTCCAACCAGAACTCCACCTGTCCAACCAGAACTCCACCTGTCCAACCTGACCTCCACCTGTCCAACCAGAACTCCACCTGTCCAACCTGACCTCCACCTGTCCAACCTGACCTCCACCTGTCCAACCTGACCTCCACCTGTCCAACCTGACCTCCACCTGTCCAACCAGAACTCCACCTGTCCAACCTGACCTCCACCTGTCCAACCTGACCTCCACCTGTCCAACCTGACCTCCACCTGTCCAACCTGACCTCCACCTGTCCAACCAGAACTCCACCTGTCCAACCTGACCTCCACCTGTCCAACCTGACCTCCACCTGTCCAACCTGACCTCCACCTGTCCAACCTGACCTCCACCTGTCCAAACAGACCTCCTGGTCCTGGTAAACCTGGTCCTGTTAAAGCAGGTTCAGTTTGGATCTGGTGAACATGTGTAACCCTTGTGGTCCTGGTGCAGGTTTGGGTCTGGCCTAGACCCAGGTCAAGAAAAAGTCTGGCCCAATTCTAGACCAGGTTCAGACCCAGGTCTGGCCCAGGTATAGACCCAGTGTGTTCCTCAGAACAATAGCAGGAGGCTGATCTCAGAGCTGCTGTTTATGGAGGGAAGTATCAGCACTTCCTGTCCCACAAGCCCCGCCCACCTGTTCCTGTCCCACAAGCCCAGCCCACCTGCAGTAAAAATACTAGAGACCTACAGGAAACCGCTCCAAGGGTCTGACCCAGACCACCAGACCTGGACAATCCTGCCAGGACTACAGTTTTACAGATGAAAATCACCTTTACCAGGTGAGTGTATGATGCAGGAATGTCAGCTCCCCTCCCCCACCACTGTTAGCATCGCACAACCACACCCACACATACACACACACACAAAATACACACACACACTCCAACCACAGTGTGTGAAAAAATAACTCCATGTGTCAATCATCAAACCAACCCAGAGGCCTTGTGGTGAGACACGCCCCATGGACCAATCAGAGAAGGCCTTGTGGTGGGACACGCCCCACGGACCAATCAGAGCACAGATTGCTCTTAAAGGAAAAGTGGACAGAAAGTGTACTTGCTGATGAGTCTGTGAACAGCTGTGACCTTTAACCCCTGACTCCAGGTGCAGCCACAAACACTGCATGACACTGAATAATAAAAAGAAATGAAGAGGAGGAGGAGACCCGCATATGCGTAAATGAAACAAACAAAATAAAACTGGACCAGATAAAGACCAGATATGGATCAGATATAGACCAAATATAGACCATATATGGACCAGATTAAGACCAGATATGAACCAGATATAAATCAGATATGGACCAGATATAGACCAGGTATGGACAAGATGTAGACCAGATATAGACCGGATACAGACAAGATATAGATCAGATATAGACCAGATATGGACCAGATACTGACCAGATATAGACCAGATATGGACCAGAAATAAATCAGATGTGGACCAGATATGGACCACATATAGACTGGATATAAATCAGATATGGTCCAGATATAAATCAGATATGGGCCACATATAGACCAGATATAAATCAGATATGGACCAGATATAGACCAGGTATGGACAAGATATAGACCAGATAAAGTCCAGATATAGATCAGATATAGACCAGATACAGACAAGATATAGATCAGATATAGACCAGATACAGACAAGATATAGATCAGATATAGACCAGATACAGACAAGATATAGATCAGATATAGACCAGATATGGACCAGAATTAAATCAGATATGGACCAGATATAGACCATATATGGACCAGATTAAGACCAGATATGAATCAGATATGGACCAGATAAAGACCAGATATAAATCAGATATGGACCAGATATGGATCAGATATAGACCCGATATGGATCAGATATAGGCCAGATATGGACCAGATATAAATCAGATATGGACCAGATAAAGGTCAGATATGGACCAGGTATGTACCAGACATAGGCCAGATATAAATCAGATATGGACGACATATAGACCAGATATGGACCATATACCAGATATAAATCAGATATGGACCACATAAAGATCAGATATGGACCAGGTATGAACCAGATATAGGCCAGATATAAATCAGATATGGACCACATAAAGATCAGATATGGACCAGGTATGAACTAGATATAGGCCAGATATAAATCAGATATGGACCAGATAAAGGTCAGAAATGGACCAGGTATGTACCAGACATAGGCCAGATATAAATCAGATATGGACGACATATAGACCAGATATGGACCATATTTAGACCAGATATAAATCAGATGTGGACCAGATATGGACCACATATAGACCGGATATAAATCAGATATGGTCCAGATATAGACCAGATATAAATCAGATATAGACCACATATAAATCAGATAAGTACCGGATATAGATCAGATAGGGACCAGAAATAGATCAGATATAAATCAGATATGGACCACATAAAGATCAGATATGGACCAGGTATGAACCAGATATAGGCCAGATATAAATCAGATATGGACCACATAAAGATCAGATATGGACCACATAAAGATCAGATATGGACCAGGTATGAACCACATATAGACCAGATATAAATCAGATATAGACAACATATAAATCAGATAAGTACCGGATATAGATCAGATAGGGACCAGAAATAGATCAGATATAGGCCACATATAGATCAGATACAGACCAGGTCTGAACCATAAACCACCTGGTTGTGGTTCTGGACTCAAACCAAAGTTAAAGTCAAAGACTGTACATACAGCTGACATTCATGTTCCACTGACAGAACCCACAGAACCTAAAGGACCAACATAAACAGGTCAACTAGCACCAGACTAAAAGCAGTTTAGACAGACAGACAGACAGAGGGACGGACGGACAGACAGTTAAATAGATAGCTAATTTTACCTGGGTGTTGAAGTTGTGTCCAATCAGCCAGTTCATGTTTTTTGTCTTCTGTTCTTCAAGTGGGCGAGTCACAGCCACTCAAACAGGTTATTCTCTCTCCCCCTCTAGCCCCGCCCCCTCTAACCTGTCACTCTCCCTTTGTCTCCTCCTCCTCTGCTCCTTTTCTCAGCACTGCACTGCCCTCTACTGTCTATGTTTAACTGTCTGTCCTCTACTGTCTATGTTTAACTGTCTGTCCTCTACTGTCTATGTTTAACTGTCTGTCCTCTACTGTCTATGTTTAACTGTCTGTCCTCTACTGTCTATGTTTAACTGTCTGTCCCTCTACTGTCTATGTTTAACTGTCTGTCCTCTACTGTCTATGTTTAACTGTCTGTCCCTCTACTGTCTATGTTTAACTGTCTGTCCTCTACTGTCTATGTTTAACTGTCTGTCCCTCTACTGTCTATGTTTAACTGTCTGTCCCTCTACTGTCTATGTTTAACTGTCTGTCCTCTACTGTCTATGTTTAACTGTCTGTCCTCTACTGTCTATGTTTAACTGTCTGTCCTCTACTGTCTATGTTTAACTGTCTGTCCCTCTACTGTCTATGTTTAACTGTCTGTCCTCTACTGTCTATGTTTAACTGTCTGTCCCTCTACTGTCTATGTTTAACTGTCTGTCCTCTACTGTCTATGTTTAACTGTCTGTCCCTCTACTGTCTATGTTTAACTGTCTGTCCCTCTACTGTCTATGTTTAACTGTCTGTCCCTCTACTGTCTATGTTTAACTGTCTGTCCTCTACTGTCTATGTTTAACTGTCTGTCCCTCTACTGTCTATGTTTAACTGTCTGTCCCTCTACTGTCTATGTTTAACTGTCTGTCCCTCTACTGTCTATGTTTAACTGTCTGTCCTCTACTGTCTATGTTTAACTGTCTGTCCCTCTACTGTCTATGTTTAACTGTCTGTCCCTCTACTGTCTATGTTTAACTGTCTGTCCCTCTACTGTCTATGTTTAACTGTCTGTCCCTCTACTGTCTATGTTTAACTGTCTGTCCTCTACTGTCTATGTTTAACTGTCTGCCCTCTACTGTCTATGTTTAACTGTCTGTCCCTCTACTGTCTATGTTTAACTGTCTGTCCCTCTACTGTCTATGTTTAACTGTCTGCCCTCTACTGTCTATGTTTAACTGTCTGTCCCTCTACTGTCTATGTTTAACTGTCTGTCCCTCTACTGTCTATGTTTAACTGTCTGTCCCTCTACTGTCTATGTTTAACTGTCTGTCCCTCTACTGTCTATGTTTAACTGTCTGTCCCTCGACTGTCTGTTTAACTGTCTGTCCTCTACTGTCTATGTTTAACTGTCTGTCCCTCTACTGTCTATGTTTAACTGTCTGTCCCTCTACTGTTTATGTTTAACTGTCTGTCCTCTACTGTCTATGTTTAACTGTCTGTCCTCTACTGTCTATGTTTAACTGTCTGTCCTCTACTGTCTATGTTTAACTGTCTGTCCCTCTACTGTCTATGTTTAACTGTCTGTCCCTCTACTGTCTATGTTTAACTGTCTGTCCTCTACTGTCTATGTTTAACTGTCTGTCCTCTACTGTCTATGTTTAACTGTCTGTCCCTCTACTGTCTATGTTTAACTGTCTGTCCTCTACTGTCTATGTTTAACTGTCTGTCCTCTACTGTGGATGTTTAACTGTCTGTCCTCTACTGTCTATGTTTAACTGTCTGTCCCTCTACTGTCTATGTTTAACTGTCTGTCCCTCTACTGTCTATGTTTAACTGTCTGTCCCTCTACTGTCTATGTTTAACTGTCTGTCCCTCTACTGTCTATGTTTAACTGTCTGTCCTCTACTGTCTATGTTTAACTGTCTGTCCCTCTACTGTCTATGTTTAACTGTCTGTCCCTCTACTGTCTATGTTTAACTGTCTGTCCCTCTACTGTCTATGTTTAACTGTCTGTCCCTCTACTGTCTATGCTTAACTGTCTGTCCCTCTACTGTCTATGTTTAACTGTCTGTCCCTCTACTGTCTATGTTTAACTGTCTGTCCCTCTACTGTCTATGTTTAACTGTCTGTCCTCTACTGTCTATGTTTAACTGTCTGTCCTCTACTGTCTATGTTTAACTGTCTGTCCCTCTACTGTCTATGCTTAACTGTCTGTCCCTCTACTGTCTATGTTTAACTGTCTGTCCTCTACTGTCTATGTTTAACTGTCTGTCCCTCTACTGTCTATGTTTAACTGTCTGTCCCTCTACTGTCTATGTTTAACTGTCTGTCCCTCTACTGTCTATATTTAACTGTCTGTCCCTCTACTGTCTATGTTTAACTGTCTGTCCCTCTACTGTCTATGTTTAACTGTCTGTCCCTCTACTGTCTATGTTTAACTGTCTGTCCTCTACTGTCTATGTTTAACTGTCTGTCCTCTACTGTCTATGTTTAACTGTCTGTCCCTCTACTGTGGATGTTTAACTGTCTGTCCCTCTACTGTCTATGTTTAACTGTCTGTCCCTCTACTGTCTATGTTTAACTGTCTGTCCCTCTACTGTCTATGTTTAACTGTCTGTCCCTCTACTGTGGATGTTTAACTGTCTGTCCCTCTACTTTGGATGTTTAACTGTCTGTCCCTCTACTGTCTATATTTAACTGTCTGTCCCTCTACTGTGGATGTTTAACTGTCTGTCCCTCTACTGTCTATGTTTAACTGTCTGTCCCTCTACTGTCTATGTTTAAGTGTCTGTCCCTCTACTGTCTATGTTTAACTGTCTGTCCTCTACTGTCTATGTTTAACTGTCTGTCCTCTACTGTCTATGTTTAACTGTCTGTCCTCTACTGTCTATGTTTAACTGTCTGTCCTGTACTGTCTATGTTTAACTGTCTGTCCCTCTACTGTCTATGTTTAACTGTCTGTCCCTCTACTGTCTATGTTTAACTGTCTGTCCCTCTACTGTCTATGTTTAACTGTCTGTCCTCTACTGTCTATGTTTAACTGTCTGTCCTCTACTGTCTATGTTTAACTGTCTGTCCCTCTACTGTGGATGTTTAACTGTCTGTCCCTCTACTGTCTATGTTTAACTGTCTGTCCCTCTACTGTCTATATTTAACTGTCTGTCCCTCTACTGTGGATGTTTAACTGTCTGTCCCTCTACTGTCTATGTTTAACTGTCTGTCCCTCTACTGTCTATATTTAACTGTCTGTCCCTCTACTGTGGATGTTTAACTGTCTGTCCCTCTACTGTCTATGTTTAACTGTCTGTCCTCTACTGTCTATGTTTAACTGTCTGTCCCTCTACTGTCTATGTTTAACTGTCTGTCCCTCTACTGTCTATGTTTAACTGTCTGTCCTCTACTGTCTATGTTTAACTGTCTGTCCTCTACTGTCTATGTTTAACTGTCTGTCCCTCTACTGTGGATGTTTAACTGTCTGTCCCTCTACTGTCTATGTTTAACTGTCTGTCCCTCTACTGTCTATATTTAACTGTCTGTCCCTCTACTGTGGATGTTTAACTGTCTGTCCCTCTACTGTGGATGTTTAACTGTCTGTCCCTCTACTTTGGATGTTTAACTGTCTGTCCCTCTACTGTCTATATTTAACTGTCTGTCCCTCTACTGTGGATGTTTAACTGTCTGTCCCTCTACTGTCTATGTTTAACTGTCTGTCCCTCTACTGTCTATGTTTAACTGTCTGTCCCTCTACTGTCTATGTTTAACTGTCTGTCCCTCTACTGTCTATGTTTAACTGTCTGTCCCTCTACTGTCTATGTTTAACTGTCTGTCCCTCTACTGTCTATGTTTAACTGTCTGTCCTCTACTGTCTATGTTTAACTGTCTGTCCTCTACTGTCTATGTTTAACTGTCTGTCCTGTACTGTCTATGTTTAACTGTCTGTCCTGTACTGTCTATGTTTAACTGTCTGTCCCTCTACTGTCTATGTTTAACTGTCTGTCCCTCTACTGTCTATGTTTAACTGTCTGTCCCTCTACTGTCTATGTTTAACTGTCTGTCCTCTACTGTCTATGTTTAACTGTCTGTCCTCTACTGTCTATGTTTAACTGTCTGTCCCTCTACTGTGGATGTTTAACTGTCTGTCCCTCTACTGTCTATGTTTAACTGTCTGTCCCTCTACTGTCTATATTTAACTGTCTGTCCCTCTACTGTGGATGTTTAACTGTCTGTCCCTCTACTGTCTATGTTTAACTGTCTGTCCCTCTACTGTCTATATTTAACTGTCTGTCCCTCTACTGTGGATGTTTAACTGTCTGTCCCTCTACTGTCTATGTTTAACTGTCTGTCCTCTACTGTCTATGTTTAACTGTCTGTCCCTCTACTGTCTATGTTTAACTGTCTGTCCCTCTACTGTCTATGTTTAACTGTCTGTCCTCTACTGTATGTTTAACTGTCTGTCCTCTACTGTCTATGTTTAACTGTCTGTCCCTCTACTGTGGATGTTTAACTGTCTGTCCCTCTACTGTCTATGTTTAACTGTCTGTCCCTCTACTGTCTATATTTAACTGTCTGTCCCTCTACTGTGGATGTTTAACTGTCTGTCCCTCTACTGTCTATGTTTAACTGTCTGTCCTCTACTGTCTATGTTTAACTGTCTGTCCCTCTACTGTCTATGTTTAACTGTCTGTCCCTCTACTGTCTATGTTTAACTGTCTGTCCTCTACTGTATGTTTAACTGTCTGTCCTCTACTGTCTATGTTTAACTGTCTGTCCCTCTACTGTGGATGTTTAACTGTCTGTCCCTCTACTGTCTATGTTTAACTGTCTGTCCCTCTACTGTCTATATTTAACTGTCTGTCCCTCTACTGTGGATGTTTAACTGTCTGTCCCTCTACTGTCTATGTTTAACTGTCTGTCCCTCTACTGTCTATATTTAACTGTCTGTCCCTCTACTGTGGATGTTTAACTGTCTGTCCCTCTACTGTCTATGTTTAACTGTCTGTCCCTCTACTGTCTATGTTTAACTGTCTGTCCCTCTACTGTCTATGTTTAACTGTCTGTCCCTCTACTGTCTATGTTTAACTGTCTGTCCCTCTACTGTCTATATTTAACTGTCTGTCCCTCTACTGTGGATGTTTAACTGTCTGTCCCTCTACTGTCTATGTTTAACTGTCTGTCCCTCTACTGTCTATGTTTAACTGTCTGTCCCTCTACTGTCTATGTTTAACTGTCTGTCCCTCTACTGTCTATGTTTAACTGTCTGTCCCTCTACTGTCTATGTTTAACTATCTAAGTACATATATTTATATAAATGTAAAGAGTATAAAGTACATATATTTATATAAATGTAAAGAGTATAAAGTACATATATTTATATAAATGTAAAGAGTATAAAGTACATATATTTATATAAATGTAAAGAGTATAAAGTACATATATTTATATAAATGTAAAGAGTATAAAGTACAAATATTTAAGAACAAATATAGGCAGGAAATGTCAAAAGTTTCCAGAAAAATAAATACTCCAGTAAAGTACAGATACTTTTTAAAGTGTTTTAACAGAGTTTAAATAAAAAATTACAGGAAGATTTACATTTTTAATAACATTCACTCATGAACAAATACAGATGCAGTGAAAAGTAATAAAATATTTTGACCAAAGAGTTGTAGTAAATTTGAGGAGCAGTTGTGAAAGCATCTTTTACCGTCAGTAGAAGGTGATGATTGTGAATATTGTGTTTTCAAATGTTACGCTTTGTCATTTACATATTATTAGCAGTTTTTGAAGGTCGTCCATGTCTTAAATCTACACCCTTCATGTCCACATGTTGGAGCAGCAGCAGAAACACACACGTCTGGGGACGACCCATCAACCCTTTAACAGTATGACTGCTATGCTAGCATGCTAATTAGCAGGATTAAAACATTCAATTCTGCTCGGAAACTAAATATTTGGAATAGACACCCTTGAATAATGGGAAATAGTACGTTTACTGACTTTTACTCCAATTTTACTCTGCTTGACCCACTTTCTGAAGAACTTTGAGACACACAGGCAGGTCAAAGGTCACGGCCTGTGTGTGCACAGGACTGCACAAGGTAAATATAAACATCAGCTGACACACCTGTTCCACAACAGAGTCCAAACACCAACACCATCCCAGGGTTAGATGTGAACCTGAACGCCTCCTGCTCATCATCAGATTATAAACAGGTGAAGAGGCGTTCAAGTTCCATAGGAAAAAAAAAACAAAACAATAGCACCTGAAACTGCGAATACATATTTTTATGAAACTGTCAGATCCAACAGCCAGCCTTCATCACCATCATCATCTTGAGTAAACTCCGCCCAGGAATACTCACTGACCTGCAGAGACACGAACAGCACATGGTCACATGACACAGATCAGCTGATTACAGCTTTTATGATGAGTTGTTTGAATGATTAAACCTGGTTCAGTAGTTTCAGTCTCGTGCATTACCATTAGCATCAATAGCATTTAAAACTAAAACTCTGTTCAAATATCCGTACTTACGGCCCGGCCCGTTCTTTGGGGACGGTGGACCTTAAGTGGACTGGAAGTACCCGCATCATGACGGCATTTTTTAAGTGTGGAGTTACTGTAAACTTTTCGTACTCAACGGCCACCATGTTGTCTACGGCAGTGGTTCTCAAATGGGGATATATGTATGTGCATGATAAGGCGCACTAACTGTAGTCAAAATAATGAAATGAAAAGTTTAAATTCTGAGATAAACCAGTTTAAACTGGTTTGAATCAGTTAGTTTAAACCAGTTTAAACTGGTTTGAATCAGTTAGTTTAAACCAGTTTAAACTGGTTTGAATCAGTTAGTTTAAACCAGTTTAAACTGGTTTGAATCAGTTAGTTTAAACCAGTTTAAACTGGTTTGAATCAGTTAGTTTAAACCAGTTTAAACTGGTTTGAATCAGTTAGTTTAAACCAGTTTAAACTGGTTTGAATCAGTTAGTTTAAACCAGTTTAAACTGGTTTGAATCAGTTAGTTTAAACCAGTTTAAACTCATAAAAATGTGTTTTACCTGTAGAACCTGTTGGTTCAGTTCTGGTTCCAGCTGATCTGAGGTCTGTTTCACTTCCACCATCACTTTACTGTTTCCTACAGGAACACAGGAGTATGAATACTACGACATACTAGCATCAGTAGTATTACCTGGTAGTATGACCCAGTAGTATCCCTTTACTCCCAGTAAATCCCTTTAATATTAAAGACGCAGAAACAGTCTCTACATTTAAAATTAGGCTGAAAACATTCCTGTTTGAGAAACACTATGGTCAGGTTAGTTAAAAATGATGTGACTCATATATCATGTATACATGATGTATGAGTCACAGTTCAGTCTAGGCTGCCCTAGGAGTTAGAATGTTGGGGGAAGTACAGACACTGAGTTCTTTCTTCTCTTTCTCTCTCTCACACCTGTTTCTGTCATTTTTATAACCTATCTTTCATACCAAGTCTGTTCATGACTAGTCACCTGGTGTCCCCTTTCCCCCCTCCCCCCCTGGGGGGAGTGGTGGTTCTCCTGATGGTGTCTGCGTGGGAGCCATGGACGACAGGATCTGCTGTGCCGACCTGTGACCCGGGACCCCCTCCCCTGCCTGTCTGGTGCCTGGACTAGAGGTAAGCTCTTTAGCCCGAGCCCGACCTGGCCCGAAATTCGGGTCAGGCCTAAAATGCCAATCATTACGTTGGGGTCCGGTCGGGCTCGGGCTTCTCTCTCGCTGACTTTTTTTTTTTCTCAACTGTAACATATGAAGTGGATGAAGTCATGTATTGTTAGTCTACCTGTGTATTTTATTCTGTGGTTCCAACAATAACACAGTTTACAACAGTTTAAAGTGACAGTATCACCTACAGATCAAACACTTCTGATATTTAACTACATCTGTGTGAACATTAACATCTGTCTTTGACTCTTATTCTGTGTTCCACTGTTATTATTACGTTGTATAAATGCATTTATCATGATAACCATTTTAATCTTAAAAAATCTTGCTGCCAAAAATACTATGGGATAAATTTACATTTCGGGTTTGCTTCAGGCTCGGGCCTGTAAATCAAGTTAATTGCTCGGGCTGGGTCGGGCTTTAATGCCTGCGGGCCTGGGTCGGGTCGGGCTGTATTTTTTAGGCCTGATCTGACCCCGAGTCTGGACGTTAGTATTACCCGGTAGTATCGGTAGTATTACCCGGTAGTATTACCCGGTAGTATCGGTAGTATTACCCGGTAGTATTACCCGGTAGTATCGGTAGTATTACCCGGTAGTATTACCCAGTAGTATTACCCGGTAGTATTACCCGGTAGTATTACCCGGTAGTATCGGTAGTATTACCCGGTAGTATCGGTAGTATTACCCGGTAGTATCGGTAGTATTACCCGGTAGTATCAGGAGTATTACACGGCAGTATCCGGTAGTATAACACTGCACTATCGGTAGTATTACCCGGCAGTATCACCCGGTAGTATCGGTAGTATTACCCGGTAGTATTACCCGGTAGTATCGGTAGTATTACCCGGTAGTATTACCCGGTAGTATTACCCGGTAGTATCACCCGGTAGTATTACCCGGTAGTATTACCCGGTAGTATTACCCGGTAGTATTACCCGGTAGTATCAGTAGTATTACCCAGTAGTATCAGTAGTATTACCCAGTAGTATCGGTAGTATTACCCAGTAGTATCGGTAGTATTACCCAGTAGTATCGGTAGTATTACCCAGTAGTATCGGTAGTATTACCCAGTAGTATCAGTAGTATTACCCAGTAGTATCAGTAGTATTACCCAGTAGTATCAGTAGTATTACCCAGTAGTATCAGTAGTATTACCCAGTAGTATCGGTAGTATTACCCAGTAGTATCGGTAGTATTACCCAGTAGTATCGGTAGTATTACCCAGTAGTATCGGTACTATTACCCAGTAGTATCAGTAGTATTACCCAGTAGTATCAGTAGTATTACCCAGTAGTATCAGTAGTATTACCCAGTAGTATCAGTAGTATCAGTAGTATTACCCAGTAGTATCAGTAGTATCAGTAGTATTACCCAGTAGTATCAGTAGTATTACCCAGTAGTATCAGTAGTATTACCCAGTAGTATCAGTTGTATTACCCAGTAGTATCAGTAGTATTACCCAGTAGTATCAGTAGTATTACCCAGTAGTATCAGTAGTATTACCCAGTAGTATCAGTAGTATCAGTAGTATTACCCAGTAGTATCAGTAGTATCAGTAGTATTACCCAGTAGTATCAGTAGTATTACCCAGTAGTATCAGTAGTATTACCCAGTAGTATCAGTAGTATCAGTAGTATTACCCAGTAGTATCAGTAGTATCAGTAGTATTACCCAGTAGTATCAGTAGTATTACCCAGTAGTATCAGTAGTATTACCCAGTAGTATCAGTAGTATTACCCAGTAGTATCAGTAGTATTACCCAGTAGTATCAGTAGTATCAGTAGTATTACCCAGTAGTATCAGTAGTATTACCCAGTAGTATCAGTAGTATTACCCAGTAGTATCAGTAGTATTACCCAGTAGTATCAGTAGTATTACCCAGTAGTATCAGTAGTATCGGTAGTATTACCCAGTAGTATCGGTAGTATTACCCAGTAGTATCAGTAGTATTACCCAGTAGTATCAGTAGTATTACCCAGTAGTATCAGTAGTATTACCCAGTAGTATCAGTAGTATTACCCAGTAGTATCAGTAGTATCGGTAGTATTACCCAGTAGTATCGGTAGTATTACCCAGTAGTATCAGTAGTATTACCCAGTAGTATCAGTAGTATTACCCAGTAGTATCAGTAGTATTACCCAGTAGTATCAGTAGTATTACCCAGTAGTATCAGTAGTATCAGTAGTATTACCCAGTAGTATCAGTAGTATTACCCAGTAGTATCAGTAGTATCAGTAGTATTACCCAGTAGTATCAGTAGTATCAGTAGTATTACCCAGTAGTATCAGTAGTATTACCCAGTAGTATCAGTAGTATCAGTAGTATTACCCAGTAGTATCAGTAGTATCAGTAGTATTACCCAGTAGTATCAGTAGTATTACCCAGTAGTATCAGTAGTATCAGTAGTATTACCCAGTAGTATCAGTAGTATCAGTAGTATCAGTAGTATTACCCAGTAGTATCAGTAGTATTACCCAGTAGTATCAGTAGTATCAGTAGTATTACCCAGTAGTATCAGTAGTATCAGTAGTATTACCCAGTAGTATCAGTAGTATTACCCAGTAGTATCAGTAGTATCAGTAGTATTACCCAGTAGTATCAGTAGTATCAGTAGTATCAGTAGTATTACCCAGTAGTATCAGTAGTATCAGTAGTATCAGTAGTATTACCCAGTAGTATCAGTAGTATCAGTAGTATTACCCAGTAGTATCAGTAGTATTACCCAGTAGTATCAGTAGTATTACCCAGTAGTATCAGTAGTATTACCCAGTAGTATCAGTAGTATTACCCAGTAGTATCAGTAGTATCAGTAGTATTACCCAGTAGTATCAGTAGTATTACCCAGTAGTATCAGTAGTATTACCCAGTAGTATCAGTAGTATTACCCGGTAGTATCGGTAGTATTACCCGGTAGTATCGGTAGTATTACCCGGTAGTATCGGTAGTATTACCCGGTAGTATCGGTAGTATTACCCAGTAGTATCGGTAGTATTACCCAGTAGTATCAGTAGTATTACCCAGTAGTATCAGTAGTATTACCCAGTAGTATCAGTAGTATTACCCAGTAGTATCAGTAGTATTACCCAGTAGTATCAGTAGTATTACCCAGTAGTATCAGTAGTATTACCCAGTAGTATCAGTAGTATCAGTAGTATTACCCAGTAGTATCAGTAGTATCAGTAGTATTACCCAGTAGTATCAGTAGTATTACCCAGTAGTATCAGTAGTATTACCCAGTAGTATCAGTAGTATCAGTAGTATTACCCAGTAGTATCAGTAGTATCAGTAGTATTACCCAGTAGTATCAGTAGTATTACCCAGTAGTATCAGTAGTATTACCCAGTAGTATCAGTAGTATTACCCAGTAGTATCAGTAGTATCGGTAGTATTACCCAGTAGTATCAGTAGTATTACCCAGTAGTATCAGTAGTATTACCCAGTAGTATCAGTAGTATCGGTAGTATTACCCAGTAGTATCAGTAGTATTACCCAGTAGTATCAGTAGTATTACCCAGTAGTATCAGTAGTATCAGTAGTATTACCCAGTAGTATCAGTAGTATCGGTAGTATTACCCAGTAGTATCAGTAGTATTACCCAGTAGTATCAGTAGTATCGGTAGTATTACCCAGTAGTATCAGTAGTATCGGTAGTATTACCCAGTAGTATCAGTAGTATTACCCAGTAGTATCAGTAGTATTACCCAGTAGTATCAGTAGTATTACCCAGTAGTATCAGTAGTATTACCCAGTAGTATCAGTAGTATTACCCAGTAGTATCAGTAGTATTACCCAGTAGTATCAGTAGTATCGGTAGTATTACCCAGTAGTATCGGTAGTATTACCCAGTAGTATCGGTAGTATTACCCAGTAGTATCAGTAGTATTACCCAGTAGTATCAGTAGTATTACCCAGTAGTATCAGTAGTATTACCCAGTAGTATCAGTAGTATCAGTAGTATTACCCAGTAGTATCAGTAGTATTACCCAGTAGTATCAGTAGTATCAGTAGTATTACCCAGTAGTATCAGTAGTATCAGTAGTATTACCCAGTAGTATCAGTAGTATTACCCAGTAGTATCAGTAGTATCAGTAGTATTACCCAGTAGTATCAGTAGTATCAGTAGTATTACCCAGTAGTATCAGTAGTATTACCCAGTAGTATCAGTAGTATCAGTAGTATTACCCAGTAGTATCAGTAGTATCAGTAGTATCAGTAGTATTACCCAGTAGTATCAGTAGTATTACCCAGTAGTATCAGTAGTATCAGTAGTATTACCCAGTAGTATCAGTAGTATCAGTAGTATTACCCAGTAGTATCAGTAGTATTACCCAGTAGTATCAGTAGTATCAGTAGTATCAGTAGTATTACCCAGTAGTATCAGTAGTATCAGTAGTATCAGTAGTATCAGTAGTATTACCCAGTAGTATCAGTAGTATCAGTAGTATCAGTAGTATTACCCAGTAGTATCAGTAGTATCAGTAGTATTACCCAGTAGTATCAGTAGTATTACCCAGTAGTATCAGTAGTATTACCCAGTAGTATCAGTAGTATTACCCAGTAGTATCAGTAGTATTACCCAGTAGTATCAGTAGTATTACCCAGTAGTATCAGTAGTATCAGTAGTATTACCCAGTAGTATCAGTAGTATTACCCAGTAGTATCAGTAGTATTACCCAGTAGTATCAGTAGTATTACCCAGTAGTATCAGTAGTATTACCCGGTAGTATCGGTAGTATTACCCGGTAGTATCGGTAGTATTACCCGGTAGTATCGGTAGTATTACCCAGTAGTATCGGTAGTATTACCCAGTAGTATCAGTAGTATTACCCAGTAGTATCAGTAGTATTACCCAGTAGTATCAGTAGTATTACCCAGTAGTATCAGTAGTATTACCCATTAGTATCAGTAGTATTACCCAGTAGTATCAGTAGTATCAGTAGTATTACCCAGTAGTATCAGTAGTATCAGTAGTATTACCCAGTAGTATCAGTAGTATTACCCAGTAGTATCAGTAGTATTACCCAGTAGTATCAGTAGTATCAGTAGTATTACCCAGTAGTATCAGTAGTATCAGTAGTATTACCCAGTAGTATCAGTAGTATTACCCAGTAGTATCAGTAGTATTACCCAGTAGTATCAGTAGTATTACCCAGTAGTATCAGTAGTATCGGTAGTATTACCCAGTAGTATCAGTAGTATTACCCAGTAGTATCAGTAGTATTACCCAGTAGTATCAGTAGTATCGGTAGTATTACCCAGTAGTATCAGTAGTATTACCCAGTAGTATCAGTAGTATTACCCAGTAGTATCAGTAGTATCAGTAGTATTACCCAGTAGTATCAGTAGTATCGGTAGTATTACCCAGTAGTATCAGTAGTATTACCCAGTAGTATCAGTAGTATCAGTAGTATTACCCAGTAGTATCAGTAGTATCGGTAGTATTACCCAGTAGTATCAGTAGTATTACCCAGTAGTATCAGTAGTATTACCCAGTAGTATCAGTAGTATTACCCAGTAGTATCAGTAGTATTACCCAGTAGTATCAGTAGTATTACCCAGTAGTATCAGTAGTATTACCCAGTAGTATCAGTAGTATTACCCAGTAGTATCAGTAGTATCAGTAGTATTACCCAGTAGTATCAGTAGTATTACCCAGTAGTATCAGTAGTATTACCCAGTAGTATCAGTAGTATTACCCAGTAGTATCAGTAGTATTACCCAGTAGTATCAGTAGTATTACCCAGTAGTATCAGTAGTATTACCCAGTAGTATCAGTAGTATTACCCAGTAGTATCAGTAGTATTACCCAGTAGTATCAGTAGTATTACCCAGTAGTATCAGTAGTATCAGTAGTATTACCCAGTAGTATCGGTAGTATTACCCAGTAGTATCAGTAGTATTACCCAGTAGTATCGGTAGTATTACCCAGTAGTATCAGTAGTATTACCCAGTAGTATCAGTAGTATTACCCAGTAGTATCAGTAGTATTACCCAGTAGTATCAGTAGTATTACCCAGTAGTATCAGTAGTATTACCCAGTAGTATCAGTAGTATTACCCAGTAGTATCAGTAGTATTACCCAGTAGTATCAGTAGTATTACCCAGTAGTATCAGTAGTATTACCCAGTAGTATCAGTAGTATTACCCAGTAGTATCAGTAGTATTACCCAGTAGTATCGGTAGTATTACCCAGTAGTATCGGTAGTATTACCCAGTAGTATCAGTAGTATTACCCAGTAGTATCAGTAGTATCAGTAGTATCAGTAGTATTACCCAGTAGTATCAGTAGTATTACCCAGTAGTATCAGTAGTATTACCCAGTAGTATCAGTAGTATTACCCAGTAGTATCAGTAGTATTACCCAGTAGTATCAGTAGTATTACCCAGTAGTATCAGTAGTATTACCCAGTAGTATCAGTAGTATTACCCAGTAGTATCAGTAGTATTACCCAGTAGTATCAGTAGTATTACCCAGTAGTATCAGTAGTATTACCCAGTAGTATCAGTAGTATTACCCAGTAGTATCGGTAGTATTACCCAGTAGTATCAGTAGTATTACCCAGTAGTATCGGTAGTATTACCCAGTAGTATCAGTAGTATTACCCAGTAGTATCAGTAGTATCAGTAGTATCAGTAGTATTACCCAGTAGTATCAGTAGTATTACCCAGTAGTATCAGTAGTATTACCCAGTAGTATCAGTAGTATTACCCAGTAGTATCAGTAGTATTACCCAGTAGTATCAGTAGTATTACCCAGTAGTATCAGTAGTATTACCCAGTAGTATCAGTAGTATTACCCAGTAGTATCAGTAGTATTACCCAGTAGTATCAGTAGTATTACCCAGTAGTATCAGTAGTATTACCCAGTAGTATCGGTAGTATTACCCAGTAGTATCAGTAGTATTACCCAGTAGTATCAGTAGTATTACCCAGTAGTATCAGTAGTATTACCCAGTAGTATCGGTAGTATTACCCAGTAGTATCAGTAGTATTACCCAGTAGTATCAGTAGTATTACCCAGTAGTATCAGTAGTATTACCCAGTAGTATCAGTAGTATCAGTAGTATTACCCAGTAGTATCAGTAGTATCAGTAGTATTACCCAGTAGTATCAGTAGTATTACCCAGTAGTATCAGTAGTATTACCCAGTAGTATCAGTAGTATCGGTAGTATTACCCAGTAGTATCAGTAGTATTACCCAGTAGTATCGGTAGTATTACCCAGTAGTATCAGTAGTATTACCCAGTAGTATCGGTAGTATTACCCAGTAGTATCAGTAGTACTGTATTGAAGGCTTGGACCAGAGCTTTGTTCTTCACCAGTTTCATTAGTTTACAGCGTTTCTGGAACAGAACCTCTGGACCTGAGGACACACAGGGGTCACAGGGGTCACAGGGGTTTTCAGAGACACAGAACCTGGGTCAGAGGGGGTCACCTATACCTAGGGTGTGGACAGGGTCAATTTTGACTTTTTATCTTAGAATTTAAATGTTTTATCTTAATGTTTTACTTTTCATCTGATCATTTTTACATTTTATCTTAGAATTATTTTTTTATCTGATAATTTTTTTTTTTTATCTGATAATTAAAATTTTTTATCTAATAATTTAAACTTTTTATCTGATAATTTTTACTTTTTATCTGATAATTAAAATTTTTTATCTAATAATTTAAACTTTTTATCTGATAATTTTTACTTTTTATCTGATAATTAAAATTTTTTATCTAATAATTTAAACTTTTTATCTGATAATTTTTACTTTTTATCTGATAATTAAAATTTTTTATCTAATAATTTAAACCTTTTATCTGATAATTTTTATTTTTTATCTGATAATTTTTATTTTTTATCTGATAATTTTTATTTTTTATCTGATAATTTTTATTTTTTATCTGAAAATTTAAACTTTTTATCTGAAAATTTAAACTTTTTATCTGATAATTTTTATTTTTTATCTGATAATTTTTATTTTTTATCTGATAATTTTTATTTTTTATCTGATAATTTTTATTTTTTATCTGAAAATTTAAACTTTTTATCTGAAAATTTAAACTTTTTATCTGATAATTTTTATTTTTTATCTGATAATTTTTACTTTTTATCTGATAATTTTTACTTTTTATCTGATAATTTTTTTTTTTTATCTGATAATTTTTACTTTTTATCTGATAATTTTTACTTTTTATCTGATAATTTTTATTTTTTATCTGATAATTTTTATTTTTTATCTGATAATTTTTATTTTTTATCTGATAATTTAAACTTTTTATCTGATAATTTTTATTTTTTATCTGATAATTTTTACTTTTTATCTGATAATTTA
This sequence comes from Siphamia tubifer, assembly GCA_020466265.1. NCBI lineage: Eukaryota > Metazoa > Chordata > Actinopteri > Kurtiformes > Apogonidae > Siphamia > Siphamia tubifer. Next base: position 36,339,860 of record CM035790.1, read on the forward strand.
AACTTTTTATCTGATAATTTTTACTTTTTATCTGATAATTTAAACTTTTTATCTGATAATTTTTATTTTTTATCTGAAAATTTAAATTTTTTATCTGATAATTAAAATTTTTTATCTAATAATTTAAACTTTTTATCTGATAATTTTTACTTTTTATCTGATAATTTTTATTTTTTATCTGATAATTTTTACTTTTTATCTGATAATTTTTATTTTTTATCTGATAATTTTTATTTTTTATCTGATAATTTTTACTTTTTATCTGATAATTTTTATTTTTTATCTGATAATTTTTATTTTTTATCTGAAAATTTAAACTTTTTATCTGAAAATTTAAACTTTTTATCTGATAATTTTTATTTTTTATCTGATAATTAAAACTTTTTATCTAATAATTTAAACCTTTTATCTGATAATTTTTATTTTTTATCTGATAATTTTTACTTTTTATCTGATAATTTTTACTTTTTATCTGATAATTTTTATTTTTTATCTGATAATTTTTACTTTTTATCTGAAAATTTAAACTTTTTATCTGAAAATTTAAACTTTTTATCTGATAATTTTTATTTTTTATCTGATAATTTAAACTTTTTATCTGAAAATTTAAACTTTTTATCTGAAAATTTAAACTTTTTATCTGATAATTTTTACTTTTTATCTGAAAATTTAAACTTTTTATCTGATAATTTAAACTTTTTATCTGATAATTTTTACTTTTTATCTGATAATTAAAATTTTTTATCTAATAATTTAAACCTTTTATCTGATAATTTTTATTTTTTATCTGATAATTTTTATTTTTTATCTGATAATTTTTATTTTTTATCTGATAATTTAAACTTTTTATCTGAAAATTTAAACTTTTTATCTGAAAATTTAAACTTTTTATCTGATAATTTTTATTTTTTATCTGATAATTTAAACTTTTTATCTGAAAATTTAAACTTTTTATCTGAAAATTTTTACTTTTTATCTGATAATTTAAACTTTTTATCTGATAATTTAAACTTTTTATCTGATAATTTTTACTTTTTATCTGATAATTAAAATTTTTTATCTAATAATTTAAACTTTTTATCTGATAATTTTTACTTTTTATCTGATAATTAAAATTTTTTTATCTAATAATTTAAACCTTTTATCTGATAATTTTTATTTTTTATCTGATAATTTTTATTTTTTATCTGATAATTTTTATTTTTTATCTGATAATTTTTATTTTTTATCTGAAAATTTAAACTTTTTATCTGAAAATTTAAACTTTTTATCTGATAATTTTTATTTTTTATCTGATAATTTTTATTTTTTATCTGATAATTTTTATTTTTTATCTGATAATTTTTATTTTTTATCTGAAAATTTAAACTTTTTATCTGAAAATTTAAACTTTTTATCTGATAATTTTTATTTTTTATCTGATAATTTTTACTTTTTATCTGATAATTTTTATTTTTTATCTGATAATTTTTACTTTTTATCTGATAATTTAAACTTTTTATCTGAAAATTTAAACTTTTTATCTGATAATTTAAACTTTTTATCTGATAATTTTTACTTTTTATCTGATAATTTAAACTTTTTATCTGATAATTTTTATTTTTTATCTGATAATTAAAATTTTTTATCTAATAATTTAAACTTTTTATCTGATAATTTTTACTTTTTATCTGATAATTTTTATTTTTTATCTGATAATTTTTATTTTTTATCTGATAATTTTTATTTTTTATCTGAAAATTTAAACTTTTTATCTGAAAATTTAAACTTTTTATCTGATAATTTTTATTTTTTATCTGATAATTAAAACTTTTTATCTAATAATTTAAACCTTTTATCTGATAATTTTTATTTTTTATCTGATAATTTTTATTTTTTATCTGATAATTTTTACTTTTTATCTGATAATTTTTACTTTTTATCTGATAATTTTTATTTTTTATCTGATAATTTTTACTTTTTATCTGATAATTTTTATTTTTTATCTGATAATTTTTATTTTTTATCTGATAATTTAAACTTTTTATCTGATAATTTTTATTTTTTATCTGATAATTTTTACTTTTTATCTGATAATTTAAACTTTTTATCTGATAATTTTTACTTTTTATCTGATAATTTAAACTTTTTATCTGATAATTTTTATTTTTTATCTGAAAATTTAAATTTTTTATCTGATAATTAAAATTTTTTATCTAATAATTTAAACTTTTTATCTGATAATTTTTACTTTTTATCTGATAATTTTTATTTTTTATCTGATAATTTTTACTTTTTATCTGATAATTTTTATTTTTTATCTGATAATTTTTATTTTTTATCTGATAATTTTTACTTTTTATCTGATAATTTTTATTTTTTATCTGATAATTTTTATTTTTTATCTGAAAATTTAAACTTTTTATCTGAAAATTTAAACTTTTTATCTGATAATTTTTATTTTTTATCTGATAATTAAAACTTTTTATCTAATAATTTAAACCTTTTATCTGATAATTTTTACTTTTTATCTGATAATTTTTATTTTTTATCTGATAATTTTTATTTTTTATCTGATAATTTAAACTTTTTATCTGATAATTTTTATTTTTTATCTGATAATTTTTACTTTTTATCTGATAATTTTTACTTTTTATCTGATAATTTTTATTTTTTATCTGATAATTTTTATTTTTTATCTGATAATTTTTACTTTTTATCTGATAATTTTTACTTTTTATCTGATAATTTTTATTTTTTATCTGATAATTTTTACTTTTTATCTGATAATTTTTACTTTTTATCTGATAATTTTTATTTTTTATCTGATAATTTTTACTTTTTATCTGATAATTTAAACTTTTTATCTGAAAATTTAAACTTTTTATCTGAAAATTTAAACTTTTTATCTGATAATTTAAACTTTTTATCTGATAATTTTTATTTTTTATCTGATAATTTAAACTTTTTATCTGAAAATTTAAACTTTTTATCTGAAAATTTAAACTTTTTATCTGATAATTTAAACTTTTTATCTGATAATTTTTACTTTTTATCTGATAATTAAAATTTTTTATCTAATAATTTAAACCTTTTATCTGATAATTTTTATTTTTTATCTGATAATTTTTTTTTTTTATCTGATAATTTTTATTTTTTATCTGATAATTTAAACTTTTTATCTGAAAATTTAAACTTTTTATCTGAAAATTTAAACTTTTTATCTGATAATTTTTACTTTTTATCTGAAAATTTAAACTTTTTATCTGAAAATTTAAACTTTTTATCTGATAATTTTTACTTTTTATCTGAAAATTTAAACTTTTTATCTGATAATTTAAACTTTTTATCTGATAATTTTTACTTTTTATCTGATAATTAAAATTTTTTATCTAATAATTTAAACTTTTTATCTGATAATTTTTACTTTTTATCTGATAATTAAAATTTTTTTATCTAATAATTTAAACCTTTTATCTGATAATTTTTATTTTTTATCTGATAATTTTTATTTTTTATCTGATAATTTTTATTTTTTATCTGATAATTTTTATTTTTTATCTGAAAATTTAAACTTTTTATCTGAAAATTTAAACTTTTTATCTGATAATTTTTATTTTTTATCTGATAATTTTTACTTTTTATCTGATAATTTTTATTTTTTATCTGATAATTTTTATTTTTTATCTGATAATTTAAACTTTTTATCTGATAATTTTTATTTTTTATCTGATAATTTTTACTTTTTATCTGATAATTTAAACTTTTTATCTGATAATTTTTACTTTTTATCTGATAATTTTTACTTTTTATCTGATAATTTTTATTTTTTATCTGATAATTTTTATTTTTTATCTGATAATTTAAACTTTTTATCTGATAATTTTTACTTTTTATCTGATAATTTTTATTTTTTATCTGATAATTTTTATTTTTTATCTGATAATTTTTACTTTTTATCTGATAATTTTTATTTTTTATCTGAAAATTTAAACTTTTTATCTGAAAATTTAAACTTTTTATCTGATAATTTTTATTTTTTATCTGATAATTAAAACTTTTTATCTAATAATTTAAACCTTTTATCTGATAATTTTTATTTTTTATCTGATAATTTTTATTTTTTATCTGATAATTTTTACTTTTTATCTGATAATTTTTACTTTTTATCTGATAATTTTTATTTTTTATCTGATAATTTTTATTTTTTATCTGATAATTTAAACTTTTTATCTGATAATTTTTATTTTTTATCTGATAATTTTTATTTTTTATCTGATAATTTTTACTTTTTATCTGATAATTTAAACTTTTTATCTGATAATTTTTATTTTTTATCTGATAATTTTTACTTTTTATCTGATAATTTAAACTTTTTATCTGATAATTTTTATTTTTTATCTGATAATTTAAACTTTTTATCTGAAAATTTAAACTTTTTATCTGAAAATTTAAACTTTTTATCTGATAATTTAAACTTTTTATCTGATAATTTTTATTTTTTATCTGATAATTTAAACTTTTTATCTGAAAATTTAAACTTTTTATCTGAAAATTTAAACTTTTTATCTGATAATTTTTACTTTTTATCTGAAAATTTAAACTTTTTATCTGATAATTTAAACTTTTTATCTGATAATTTTTACTTTTTATCTGAAAATTTAAATTTTTTATCTGATAATTTAAACTTTTTATCTAATAATTTTTATTTTTTATCTGATAATTTTTACTTTTTATCTGATAATTTTTACTTTTTATCTGATAATTTTTATTTTTTATCTGATAATTTTTACTTTTTATCTGATAATTTTTACTTTTTATCTGATAATTTTTACTTTTTATCTGATAATTTTTACTTTTTATCTGATAATTTAACATTTTGATCTTGTGTTGGCTTAGGGCACCACATTGACCAGAACTGACTCTGGGTGTTGGGGTCTCACCTGTGCAGGTGAAGTTGTCCTCCACGACGGCGGCTCCTCTGGTCGAGCGTCCATGATGAGGGAAGTTCAGTTCCATCAAACATCCAAACTTCAGCAGCCTCCGTCTGACTCCACCCCCCTCCCCCTCCTCTTCTTCATTGGTGAGCTCCTTTATCTGAGGTCAACATACGTGTGCAACTTTAATAATAAAAATTGGTGTGACTTTTCCATTGGAGTTCATTCAAACTTCAAAACCTATTCTATTCTATTCTATTCTATTCTATTCTATTCTATTCTATTTTGTACTATCAGGACATCCATGGTTGTGGTGCTCGGTGCCGATTGTTTACTTTTTTGTTTGTTTTTGTTTTGTTTTTTTGTTTCTCCTTTTGTGCTGGTTTGGTTTTTCTCCTCTTTTTGTGATCTACTTATTTATATGTTTTTATTGAAGGACAGTTGGTGGTTGTAATAACACATCACCTTACAGTCTTTAATTACAATAGCACCGCCTGTTGGTTTCTGTCCCTGTCCGTCCTGTCCGTCCTGTCCAGTCTTTGTTTCCTCCTCACATCACTGAGGTGTAGCACTGCACTCACTGGCTTGTAAGGGAGAGTTCTAATGGGGGATGTCTGCTCAGCTTTCGGGGAGGACCGATGATGGTCACACACATGCACTAAATAGTCTAGTATATGTCTGCAAGACTGGAATATGTACTGATCTGAAACACTGTGGGGTTAAAAGATATAAAAAATAAATAAAATAAGTCAATGAATAGAAAAATAAAATAAAAAATAAGAGCAAAATGCAGACAAAAAAAAGGGAAGAAGAAAAAAGGGAAAAGAAGAAGAAGGGAGGAAAAAAGAAAATAAACAACAAAAAAAACTCTTTGTTACCTACTTTCCTATCTGCTCATTTGTTTTTAGTTGGTTTTTTTTGTTTGTTTGTTTTTTGTATATATGTCTATGTTTAGTACTTCAGTTATTGATTATTGGTATTGTTATTATTGTTATTATTTTATTTATCATCATTTTTGTACTATGCACTATTTTACTATAAGATGAATTTAGGTTATTGTGGAAGTGAAGAAGGGGTAGAATTAAATAAACTTATGCTTCATCCTACTGCTTTTCAGACATGTCATTGTTATTATTATTATTATTGTTGTATTGATTATTGTTGCACTTTGCACATGTTCGAAATAAATCATTCAAATCAATTCAAACTTTCTACAATAGTGCTTTCAGTTCGTCCCAAACAGGGAAAGGATCGACTAGGATGGGGTGGGTATGGTCCCATTACAGTATCAGTAGTGAAATGTTGAGTAGAAAGGGTTAGAAAACACCCTTCTTCACCTTATGCAGGATTTAATAGACAAAGAACAAGCCCTGATATTGTAAGGTGGATGCTCCATATAATAAACCATATTGTCTAAAGTGTTCCACAAAGGTTCCACCACGCAGCAGAACACCACACTGGACTTAAACTGAGCTTCAGACAGTTGATTGGTCAAACAGTGAACTTTTGGTTGGTTTGGAACAAACCCCTGGAGTTACACCTTCCGTTTGTGGAATAGTTTGGACGTGGCTGTTCCTACAGGAACATGTAGAAGCTGTTATTGTCAGTGCACATACAGAAAAATGTTAACTTTTCTGGAGGAAACGCTGGAAGAATTCTGGATAGCATATTTTCCAAACTATAAGGCACATTAGACTATAAGGTGCATTAAGTGAAGTCAAAAGTATGAGATAAAAAGTATAAATGATCAGATATAAAGTCACTAAGTACAAACACAATTAATCCATATAATAGTCTTTTTGGATAAAATTTAAATGTTTTTAAACGTGTCATTCTGCTAAAACCATTTTTCCACTTTTGTCCTTTTGGAATCTGATGGTTCACCCAGCGTTACCATGGTGATGGCTCACCCAGCGTTACCATGGTGATGGCTCACCCAGCGTTACCATGGTGATGGTTCACCCAGCGTTACCATGGTGATGGCTCACCCAGCGTTACTATGGTGATGGCTCACCCAGCGTTACCATGGTGATGGCTCACCCAGCGTTACTATGGTGATGGCTCACCCAGCGTTACCATGGTGATGGCTCACCCAGCGTTACCATGGTGATGGCTCACCCAGCGTTACCATGGTGATGGTTCACCCAGCGTTACTATGGTGATGGCTCACCCAGCGTTACCATGGTGATGGCTCACCCAGCGTTACCATGGTGATGGCTCACCCAGCGTTACCATGGTGATGGCTCACCCAGCGTTACCATGGTGATGGCTCACCCAGCGTTACCATGGTGATGGCTCACCCAGCGTTACCATGGTGATGGCTCACCCAGACTTACCAACACATGCTCCTTTAACAGTGGTTCATCACCTCCACTGGCTGCATACTGCATTCACACTAAACAACAACAGGAACCAGGGACCCAGAAAAAGACGGTCCATCTGACGTCAGATGGACTTTAGCCCCACCCACCTGGGGTTAAGCCCCTCCCCCATTGCAGCTAATCTGAAGTAGCATTAGCATTAGCATCTACAAGAGCAGACGGCGCCACAGTAGCTGCTGCACAAACTGTAAAAAACTGTTGGATCAAACTGGTTCATGTGTCTCTGTGGAAATAAAGACTGTTTTTTTACTGCACGTTTTCAAAACAAGTGACGTCACCAAACCTAGCTGGATGTTACTCTGGGATGGTAAACACACACAGAGCCAGAGGGGAGGGGGGAGTGTTCCTTCACACATTCTGAGCCAATCACAGACGCCTCATCAGCGCGTCATGGACATGTATGAGGAAGTAGAAGTAAACTGTGTTGTTCCACCTCCAGTCATTTTTCTACCGTGAAAAAACAACTGGAAACAAAACAATCTGAACGTTTTTATAAATAGAACCAACACACAATGAATTCAATAACAATGAAGAACAACAATATTAATAAATAAACATAGAATGAGTCCTTTAATAAAGTTAATATTAATAAATAAACATAGAATGAGTCCTTTAATAAAGTTAATATTAATAAATAAACATAGAATGACAAATTTAAGTGCACCTCACAATCCAGAAAATAGAGGATTTTAATTGTCACTTTGTTGACATAATTTATTGAACATTTCTGAGTGTTGGGGTGTTTGTTACCGTGACAACCCTCGAGGTCCAACCATTAAACCCCAGGCAGTAATTGGCCAGTTCCAGGCAGTGGGAGTGGCTTAGAGACAGGCTGTTGGTGGACAGGAAGTTAGGTGTGCGTTTGGAGCCAAGTCTAACCTGTGGGAAATAAAGAACAGTTCAGTTCTGGTTCTACCTGGACCTGTGGAAAGTGGACCATGTGACCCTGAACCTGCACATGTGACCCAGGGTCGGTTCTGGTCAAAAATGATCAGATAAAAACTTTATATTATCAGATAAAAAGTTAAAGTTATCAGATAAAAAGTAAAAAATTATCAGATAAAAAATACAAATGACCCTGGTCTGACTAAGACTAACGCTGACCCTGGTCTGACTAGGACTAACGCTGACCCTGGTCTGACTAGGACTAACACTGACCCTGGTCTGACTAGGACTAACGCTGACCCTGGTCTGACTAGGACTAACGCTGACCCTGGTCTGACTAGGACTAACGCTGACCCTGGTTTGACTAGGACTAACGCTGACCCTGGTCTGACTAGGACTAACGCTGACCCTGGTCTGACTAGGACTAACACTGACCCTGGTCTGACTAGGACTAACGCTGACCCTGGTCTGACTAGGACTAACGCTGACCCTGGTCTGACTAGGACTAACGCTGACCCTGGTCTGACTAGGACTAACACTGACCCTGGTCTGACTAGGACTAACGCTGACCCTGGTCTGACTAGGACTAACGCTGACCCTGGTCTGACTAGGACTAACACTGACCCTGGTCTGACTAGGACTAACGCTGACCCTGGTTTGACTAGGACTAACGCTGACCCTGGTCTGACTAGGACTAACGCTGACCCTGGTCTGACTAGGACTAACGCTGACCCTGGTCTGACTAGGACTAACGCTGACCCTGGTCTGACTAGGACTAACGCTGACCCTGGTTTGACTAGGACTAACGCTGACCCTGGTCTGACTAGGACTAACACTGACCCTGGTCTGACTAGGACTAACACTGACCCTGGTCTGACTAGGACTAACGCTGACCCTGGTCTGACTAGGACTAACGCTGACCCTGGTCTGACTAGGACTAACACTGACCCTGGTCTGACTAGGACTAACACTGACCCTGTCCACACCCTAGGTATAGGTGACCCCCTCTGACCCAGGTTCTGTGTCTCTGAAAACCCCTGTGACCCCTGTGACCCCTGTGACCCCTGTGTGTCCTCAGGTCCAGAGGTTCTGTTCCAGAAACGCTGTAAACTAATGAAACTGGTGAAGAACAAAGCTCTGGTCCAAGCCTTCAATACAGTACTACTGATACTACTGGGTAATACTACCGATACTACTGGGTAATACTACCGATACTACTGGGTAATACTACCGATACTACCGGGTAATACTACCGATACTACCGGGTAATACTACCGATACTACCGGGTAATACTACCGATACTACCGGGTAATACTACCGATACTACCGGGTAATACTACCGATACTACCGGGTAATACTACCGATACTACCGGGTAATACTACCGATACTACCGGGTAACACTACCGATACTACCGGGTAACACTACCGATACTACCGGGTAACACTACCGATACTACCGGGTAACACTACCGATACTACCGGGTAACACTACCGATACTACCGGATAACACTACCGATACTACCGGGTAACACTACCGATACTACCGGGTAATACTACCGATACTACCGGGTAACACTACCGATACTACCGGGTAATACTACCGATACTACCGGGTAATACTACCGGATACTGCCGGGTAATACTACCGGATACTGCCGGGTAATACTTTCGATACTACTGGGTAATACTACAGATACTACTGGGTAATACTACCAATACTACTGGATAATACTACATATACTACTGCGTAATACTACAGATACTACTGGGTAATACTACCAGGTAATACTACTGGGTAATACTACTGGGCAATACTACCGATACTACTGGGTAATACTACAGATAAAACTGGGTAATACTACCGATACTAGTGGGTAATACTACTGGGTAGTAATACTGGGCAATACTACTGTCTTGTCTCAGGGTCTCTGCACGCTTCTGACATGAAATAACGTTTTCTAAGATCCTTTAAGTAAAAACAAAATGCTATTACTGCAGAACAAATACATACAATAAAAAAACAACAAACAAAAAAACAACAACACTAGGTTCAGTTCAAAGCGTATGGTCTGAAGATCTTACAATATTTCTGTGTGTGTGAGTGAGTGAGTGTGAGAAAGAGACAGACATGTGAGTGTGAGAGAGAGACATGTGAGTGTGAAAAAGAGACAGACATGTGAGTGTGAGAAAGAGAGACAGACATGTGAGTGTGAGAGAGAGACATGTGAGTGTGAAAAAGAGAGACAGACATGTGAGTGTGAGAAAGAGACAGACATGTGAGTGTGAGAGAGAGACAGACATGTGAGTGTGAGAGAGAGACATGTGAGTGTGAAAAAGAGAGACAGACATGTGAGTGTGAGAAAGAGAGACAGACATGTGAGTGTGAGAGAGAGAGACATGTGAGTGTGAGAGAGAGACATGTGAGTGTGAGAAAGAGAGACAGACATGTGAGTGTGAGAGAGAGAGACATGTGAGTGTGAGAGAGAGACATGTGAGTGTGAGAAAGAGAGACAGACATGTGAGTGTGAGAAAGAGAGACAGACGTGTGAGTGTGAGAAAGAGACAGACGTGTGAGAAAGAGAGACAGACGTGTGTGTGTGTGTGTGAGTGTGAGAAAGAGAGACACGTGTGAGAAAGAGAGACAGACGTGTGTGTGTGTGTGTGAGTGTGAGAAAGAGAGACAGACATCTGAGTGTGAGAAAGAGAGACACACGTGTGTGTGAGTGAGTAAGTGTGAGAAAGAGAGACAGACGTGTGTGTGTGTGTGAGTGTGAGAAAGAGAGACAGACGTGTGAGTGTGAGAGAGAGAGACACACGTGTGAGAAAGAGAGACACACGTGTGTGTGTGTGTGTGTGAGTGTGAGAAAGAGAGACACGTGTGAGAAAGAGAGACAGACACGTGTGTGTGTTCAGGGCAATATGAAGTGCACTAGCGCAGCGGTGTTGAAGTAGTGGTACCTGTAGTTAGTGCATGCTGCATGCTTTTTCTGCTTGCTGCTTACTGCTTTTCAACTACTGCTGCCGGCTAGCCCTCTCCTTCAGAGGGCGAAAAGAGGAGCCGAGTGCGTAAGCCTCCTCAGCCTGGTACATAGCCTCTCTATTGTCAAGACTCGTACACGCCTCCTCGTGGCCACACACGGTAACTGGTTCCTCGCGGTTCCAGGCTAAGTTGTACGGGATCTCGGAGCAGCAGGGGGCCCCAGAGACGGGGCATGCAGGCCCACCGGCGTGTGGACATGTCCTACTGCCCTGTCAACCCCTGCCCCAGCTATGGGTAAATATCCCCAGCTATGGGCAAATAGTGAAAACTGCCTCAACGGCAGACCAGGCGGAAGATGGCAGCAGCGCTGTGCTCCACAACGGCTGGAAAGGCGGACGAAGGCTGCAGCAAAGACGGGTCCCCAGTTGTCTTGGTCTCCATGCCACTGGACCCTGGCCCACTCATTGTCAAGGACTGTGTGGTGGCTGACCGTGCCACCGATGACCGCCGATGATGATGGTGTGTGTGTGTGTGTGTGTGTGTGTGAGAAAGAGAGACAGACGTGTGTGTGTGTGTGTGTGAGAAAGAGAGACAGACATGTGAGTGTGAGAAATAGAGACAGACATGTGAGTGTGTGTGTGTGTGTGTGTGTGTGTGTGAGTGTGAGAAAGAGAGACAGACGTGTGTGTGAGAAAGAGAGACAGACATGTGAGTGTGAGAAAGAGAGACAGATGTGTGTGTGTGAGAAAGAGAGACAGACGTGTGTGTGAGAAAGAGAGACAGACATGTGAGTGTGAGAAAGAGAGACAGATGTGTGTGTGTGAGAAAGAGAGACAGACGTGTGTGTGTGTGTGAGTGTGAGAAAGAGAGACAGACGTGAGTGTGAGAAATAGAGACAGACATGTGAGTGTGTGTGTGTGTGTGTGTGTGTGTGTGAGTGTGAGAAAGAGAGACAGACGTGTGTGTGAGAAAGAGAGACAGACATGTGAGTGTGAGAAAGAGAGACAGATGTGTGTGTGTGAGAAAGAGAGACAGACGTGTGTGTGTGTGTGTGTGTGTGTGTGTGTGTGTGTGTGTGTGTGTGTGTGTGAGAGAAATAGAGACAGACGTGTGTGTGAGAAAGAGAGACAGACATGTGAGTGTGAGAAAGAGAGACAGATGTGTGTGTGTGTGAGAAATAGAGACAGACGTGTGTGTGTGTGAGTGTGTGAGAAATAGAGACAGACGTGTGTGTGTGTGTGTGTATGTGTGTGAGAGAAATAGAGACAGACGTGTGTGTGTGTGTGTGAGTGTGTGTGTGAGAAATAGAGACAGACGTGTGTGTGTGTGTGTGTGAGAAAGAGACAGACGTGTGTGTGTGTGTGTGTGTGTGTGTGTGAGTGTGTGTGTGAGAAATAGAGACAGACGTGTGTGTGTGTGTGTGTGTGTGTGTGTGAGTGTGTGTGTGAGAAATAGAGACAGACGTGTGTGTGTGTGTGTGTGTGTGTGTGTGTGTGTGTGTGTGTGTGTGTGTGAGTGTGTGTGTGAGAAATAGAGACAGACGTGTGTGTGTGTGTGTGTGTGTGTGTGTGTGTGTGTGTGTGTGTGTGAGTGTGTGTGTGAGAAATAGAGACAGACGTGTGTGTGTGTGTGTGTGTGTGTGTGTGAGTGTGAGAAATAGAGACAGACGTGTGTGTGTGTGTGTGTGTGTGTGTGTGTGTGTGAGTGTGTGTGTGTGTGTGTGTGTGTGTGTGAGTGTGTGTGTGAGAAATAGAGACAGACGTGTGTGTGTGTGTGTGTGTGTGTGTGTGTGTGTGTGTGAGTGTGTGTGTGAGAAATAGAGACAGACGTGTGTGTGTGTGTGTGTGTGTGTGAGTGTGTGTGTGAGAAATAGAGACAGACGTGTGTGTGTGTGTGTGAGTGTGTGACTTTTTAAGGATCCATGGACCTTGAACCACTAGTCGTGGTGTGACCTCACCTTCAGAGGCATGTTCTGAAACAGTGTCCGTCCGTCCGTCCGCCACTGAGCCTCCGCCGCATGTATGTACGAATAAAACTTAACCAGGGCGTAGAAACCGGGCGCAGCCAAGACGGCATTTGGAAACACCTTCAGCAGATAGATGGGACCGAACGACGAGAAGACGGAGAAAAGACTGGACTGAAAATAAGAATAAAAAATATATAGAAATGGAAAGAGTATAAAGTACAAATACACTCAACATAAATATAAACGCAACACTTTTGTTTTTGCTCCCATTTTTCACGAGATTGACTTAAAGATGTAAAATTCATTCCAGATCCACAATATTACCATTTCTCTCAAACATTGTTCACAAGATACTGCTCTGACATCATGATTATAGCACAGGTGTACCTTATCAGATCAGCATCTTACTGTGTCACACCTGTGAGGTGGGATGGATTATCTCAGCAAAGCACAAGTGTTCACTATCACACATTTAGACACATTTGTGAACAATGTTTGAGAGAAATGGTGGATTGTGGATCTGGAATGAATTTGAGATCTTTGAGTCCATCTGGTGAAAAATGGAAGCAAAAACAAAAGTGTTGCGTTTCTATTTTTGTTGTGTGTGTATATATATATATATATATATATATATATATATATATATAAATGTAAAGAGTATAAAGTACAAATATTTATATAAATGTATAGAGTATAGAGTATAAATATATACATATTTATATATTAGGTCTATGTTTATATATTAGGTCTATGTTTATATAATATTAGTGTTCATTCCAACACCATGGCTTTAATTACGTTAGATATAGTTGCCGACACAGTCTCTACATTTAAAATCAGGCTTAAAACATTCCTGTTCGAGAAAGACTATGATCAGGTTAGTTAAAAAATTATGTGATGTATGAGTCACAGTTCAGTCTAGGCTGCCCTAGGAGTTAGAATGCTGGGGGAAGTACAGACACTGAGTTCTTTCTTCTCTTTCTCTCCCTCACACCTGTTTCTGTAACTTTTATAACATATCTTTCATACCAAGTCTGTTCATGACTAGTCACCTGGTGTCCCCTTTCCCCCCTCCCCCCCTGGGGGGAGTGGTGGTTTTCCTGACAGTGTCTGCACGGGAGCCATGGACGACAGGATCTGCAGTTTCTCGCCTGTGCCGACCTGTGACCCCGGACCCCCGCCCCTGCCTGTCTGGACCAGCCCCCCCTCCTGCATCTATATATGGACGTTCATCTATAGCCTGTCCGTCCATGGGAGTGGATCTGTCCTTCAATGTGGTTCTCCTCAAGATTTCTTCTTTTTCCCACTGGGTTTGGAAGTTTTTTCTGCTGAGAAGGAGGGTCTAAGGACAGGGGGAGGGTCTAAGGACAGGGGATGCTTGGGACTTTTTTCATGTACCTCTGTAGTTGATTGTGTTTTTGTAAAGCCCTTTGAGACGACTTTGTTGTGATTTAGGGCTTTATAAATAAAATTGAATTGAATTATTCCTCATTCCTCCGCTAATGTGTGACTCACATAGATCTGGTCCACAGCTGGATCTGGACCAATGTTCCAAACAAACACAGTCTTATTGTTCTCCACAGGAACCCGGAACTCCAGAACGTCCACCTCCATGTCCATCACACCTGAAGACACTGCAGATGTGTCCAAACCTTAAAACAGAAGAAGGGACCACATTCACCCTGAAATGGGGTGAACATTTAAAATAATAGCAGAATAAGATCATTATAAAGTATAAAGTACAGATATTTATGAAGGGAAAGTAGGGAGGAAAAGTAAAACGTTTCCAGAAAAATAAATACTCAAGTATAGATACCTAAAAAATCTACTTAAGTACTGCAACGAAGTACTTCTAACTTAAGTACTGCTCACTTCTGTGCAGTATTAAAGTGATCCATTACATCTACGTTTAGAGTTGAATAGTCTGTCAGATAAGACATATTTAGCATAAAACTAACTATTTTCAGAAGCCTGACAAAGTGGTCAGTAATTCGGCATAAGAGTAAACATCCATAAACATCCCAAATAGTTTTTCTGGATCAAAACACGTGACGAGTGAACGGACTCCTGTTGGTCTTCTTCCATTGATTCAACGTCACACTTCCTTCAGAATCACTTGATTTTAGAGTGTAATAGTCTGTCAGATAAAACATATTTAGCATAGAAGTAACTTTAATACATTTTCAGAAGCCTGACAAAGTGGTTAGTAATTCGGCATAAGAGTAAACATCCATAAACATTCCAATAAAGTTAATGTAAGTAGTTTTTTCTGGATCGAAACAAGTAACGAGTGAACAGACTCATCAGATTTATGAATGGAGACGCCGGCGATAAAACACTCTAAAACAGTTCTGACTGACAAAAACTGACCGTCAAATTTCACAAAAAACGCATGTGTTAACATCATATCTGCCCATTGTTTGTGTCCTGGCTGTTTTCGCGTGTATTTGAGCATATTTTACCCACCAAACATCGAGTTTTCCAACAGCTTTACCGCTGATTTTCAGAAGCCAAACTGGGACAGAAGCGGAAGTGACGTATGTCCGCCATTTTACAATACCCCCCCCCCACACACATATGAAAAACGAAAAAGAAGAAAAGAAAGAAAACGCAAAAACAAATGAAAAGCAACAACTCCCAAATTTAAGATGGCTTCAAAATTAATTAAAAATATGTGCTCCTTAATTGATCTTTTAAGAAACTCCCATATGACCATACCAAGCGGGTGACATGTATTTATTATTTTACTGCGCGTCTTTCATTTATATTTCTTTGTAAATGCTGATGTATGTAATAACTAGCATTTCCTGTTTTCTCTACGAGAAATTAATTCGCAGTAATAATAATAACAATAATAACAATAATAATAATAATAATATACAAAATCAATAAATAAAAATTAAAACAGACTTGAAAAGTTTTAATCGTTTATGTCCCACAACAAAACTAAATTAACAAATCAAAAAGATTTCTCAATAATAAGACAGTTGAACTAATTTTATTAACTCAAATTCCATAAAATGAGGAAAACAATGAACAAAATGAATCAAACAACAGTTCAGTTGATTTATATGATCACATAAATGGTGCTTTTTCCAGCTGTAAACGGAAAGGATCATTACATTACTTTTGTTATGATGACAGTATATAAGTAATTTTTTTCACTTTAATTAATACTATTTATTTATTTTTCTTTAAATAAATCCCCAGATGTGATGACAGCGGGTCCATAACTGTGTTTTGGTTTTTGTTTGTTTTTTGTGGTTACATTACATCATTGTCACAGAATTTTATCACCATCACTGATGACCAGAAAACGAAAAAAGGCTGACGTCATCTGCAACAGACTGGAAACACCCAGCAGCCCTTCAAAATAAACGCCCGACGGGAAACCCAAAAGGAAACCACGTAATCACAGCAGTGTGACGTTAGCAATCAAGGAGAACCTGGGTCAGAATCAAGAACCTGGGTTAGAACTAACCAGAACCCGGGTCAGAACCGACCAGAACCGATCAGAACCCGGGTCAAAACAAACCAGAACCAATAAGAATCATGGTCAGAACCAGTAAGAACCCGGTTTAGGACCAACCAGAACCGATCAGAACCTGGGTCAGAACTAACCAGAACCTGGTTCAGAACAACCAGAACCAATCAAAACCTGGGTCAGAACCATACAGAACCAATAAGAATCATGGTCGGAACCAATAATAACCTGGGTCAGACCCAACCAGTATCCGGGCCAGAAGAACAAGAACCAATATGTAGCTGAGTCAGAACCAACCAGAACCGATCAGAACCTGGGTCAGAACCAACCAGAACTAAAAAGAATATGGGTCAGAACCAACCGGAACCGATGAGAATCTTGGTCAGAACCAAACAAAACCTGGGTCAGAACCTGAATCAGGACCAACCAGAACTTATCATAACCAATCAAAACATGGGTCAGGACCCACCAAAACCTGAGCCAGAACAAATCAAAACTTGTGTCAGAATGAACCAGAACCCAGATTAGAAAGAGGAAGAACCTGGATCAGAACCAACCAGAATAAGCAGAGGTAAGATAGTGGACATTCAGGTGGTGAAAGGGTGCTTTTATTTTGGCAGGTTGTGTTCTATGTTTTCCTGTGGTGAAATGGTGCTTTTATTTTGGCAGGTTGTGTTCTATGTTTTCCTGTGGTGAAATTATGCCTTTATTTTGGCAGGTTGTGTTCTATGGTTTCCTGTGGTGAAATTATGCCTTTATTTTGGCAGGTTGTGTTCTATGTTTTCCTGTGGTGAAATTATGCCTTTATTTTGGCAGGTTGTGTTCTATGGTTTCCTGTGGTGAAATTATGCTTTTATTTTTGGCATGTTGCATTCTCTGTCTTCCTGTGGTGAAATGATGCTTTTACTTTTGCGGGTTCTTCCTGCGTGGGGTTAACTTGACTGCAGCTGTTTGGAAAATGAAAGTGAAGGGACTTTTCCTCCAGAACAAAAAACAGAAAAATTAGAAGTGAAGACGATTTCATCTGCTTCACTTTCCTATAAACTCAACATGAGACCTCTGCCCCCCCCCCACACATGACCTCTGACCCCACACACACATGACCTCTGACCCCACACACATGGCCTGTGACCTCTAAAACTAAATTAAAACTAAATAAAGTAAACTAGACTAAAGTAAACTAGACTAAACTAGACTAGACTAGACTAAACTAAACTAAACTAAACTAAACTAAACTAAACTAGACTAAACTAGACTAGACTAAACTAGACTAAACTAGACTAGACTAAACTAGACTAGACTAAAGTAGACTAAACTAGACTAAACTAGACTAGACCAGACTAAACTAGACTATACTAGACTATACTAAACTAAACTAAACTAGACTAGACTAAACTAGACTAGACTAGACTAGACTATACTAGACTAAACTAGACTAGACTAGACTAGACTATACTAAACTAAACTAAACTAAACTAGACTAGACTATACTAAACTAGACTAGACTAGACTAGACTAGACTAGACTATACTAAACTAAACTAAACTAAACTAGACTAGACTAGACTAGACTAAACTAAACTAAACTAAACTATACAAAACTAGACTAGACTAGACTAGACTAGACTAGACTAGACTAAACTAAACTAAACTAAAGTAAACTATACTAAACTAAACTAGACTAGACTAGACTAAACTAAACTATACTAAACTAGACTAAACTAAACTAAACTAAACTAAACTAGACTAGACTAGACTAGACTAGACTAGACTAAACTAAACTAAACTATACTAAACTAGACTAGACTAGACTAAACTAAACTAAACTAAACTAAACTAAACTAAACTAGACTAGACTAGACTAAACTAAACTAAACTAAACTAAACTAAACTAAACTATACTAAACTAGACTAGACTAGACTAAACTAAACTAAACTAGACTAGACTAGACTAAACTAAACTAAACTAGACTAGACTAAACTAAACTAGACTAGACTAGACTAGACTAAACTAAACTAAACTAAACTAGACTAGACTAAACTAAACTAAACTAAACTAGACTAGACTAGACTAAACTAAACTAAACTAAACTAAACTAGACTAGACTAGACTAGACTAAACTAAACTAAACTAAACTAAACTAGACTAGACTAGACTAGACTAGACTAAACTAAACTAAACTAAACTAGACTAGACTAGACTAAAATAAACTAAACTAAACTAAACTAAACTAAACTAGACTAGACTAGACTAAACTAAACTAAACTAAACTAAACTAAACTAAACTAAACTAAACTATACTAGACTAGACTAAACTAAACTAAACTAAACTAGACTAGACTAGACTAGACTAAACTAAACTAAACTAGACTAGACTAGACTAGACTAGACTAAACTAAACTAAACTAAACTAAACTAAACTAGACTAGACTAGACTAGACTAAACTAAACTAAACTAAACTAAACTAAACTAGACTAGACTAGACTAAACTAAACTAAACTAAACTAGACTAGACTAGACTAGACTAAACTAAACTAAACTAAACTAAACTAGACTAGACTAGACTAGACTAAACTAAACTAAACTAAACTAAACTAGACTAGACTAGTAAATCTGCTGTTTAAAAAATCCAAACTAAGTGAATTCGACAAAAAGTCTCAAAGTGGAACTAAATGAATGAAAACTTTTAAACTGCTCTAAACCTCTGGTCACATGACCCAGTGTCTCCCAGAGGGTGAGTCCAGGTGGGGGTGAGGTGATGGTGCGTTCAGGGTGTGTTGGGAGGTTGGAAAGTGAGAGTGAAAAGCAGCTGTGGACTTTTCTGGAGCCTTTCACTCTGCTCTTTCCTTTTTCTTTTCCTGTCTGTTAAAATGCTGCTGCTCTGCTCCTGTCCTCATTATCTACACCTCCTGCACTATCTACCATGTCCACCCAGACCTGGACCCAGACCTGGACCCAAACCACCCTGTTGGTCTGCCTCCTCTCTAACACTCTGACCTCCGCTCTGCACTGTGATTGGCTGAAACATTATGGTCACCGTAGCAACAAGTGTCTGACTGCGCTGGAGGACATGGTGAGTACCACACGCTAACTATCGCTAAACACGTTAACCATTGTTAAACACGCTAAATTTCACGAAACACACTAACCATCACTAAACACACTAACCATCACTAAACACACTAACCATCACTAAACACGCTAACCATCGCTAAACACGCTAATCATCATTAAATACGCTAACTATCACTAAACACGCTAATTGTCATTAAAATATGCTAACCACCACTCAACACCCTAACTATCGCTAAACACGCTAACCATCACAAAGCACGATAACTATTCCTAAACACGTTAACATCACTAAACATGCTAACTATCGCTAAACACACTAACATCACTAAGCGTACTAACTGTCGATAAACACGCAAACCATCATTAAACACGCTAACTATCACTAAACATGCTAACATTACTAAACATGCTAACTTTCGCTAAACATGCTAATCACATTAAATGCACTAACTATCACTAAACACGCTAAAATTACTAAACACGCTAACTATTGCTAAACACGCTAACATTACTAAACACGCTAACTATCACTAAACACACTAATCATCATTAAATACACTATCACTAAACATGCTAAAATTACTAAACACGCTAACTATTGCTAAACACACTAACATCATTAAACACACTAACATCACTAAACATGCTAACA